>CM052543.1:143930794-143947433 GCA_028533065.1 Trachops cirrhosus
ATCTGTGTTTGAATAAGGCATCACCATTTTAAAATAAACTCTATCTTTTTATTCCAGCTCATAATTTGCAAAAAAAAAAAAAAAAGCAAAAAAGGAAAGGAGAAAAGGGAGGAAGAAAGGAAAGAAAGAAGGAAGGAGAAAAGGAAGGAAGGAAGGAAGGAAGGAAGGAAGGAAGGAAGGAAGGAAGGAAGGAAGGAAGGAAGGAAGGAAGGAAGGAAGGAAAAGAAGAGAGGCTTTTATATGAGACTACCCTGAGTTTCATTACCTAGACATGTCTTCAAAGAGATGACATTTTTTTTCCTGAATGTTCTAAAAATGGATGCTATGTATCAGCTAAAAATATAAAAATTAACAAGTATGCTTTGAATCACATAATAGCAAATGTCATTTTCCTGTAAGCTAGGAGTGTTCATCCTGAGCTCTCAGTTAATCTGAAACGAATCACACCTAACATGTGCCCACAGGGAACCTCCAGCTTGGCAACTAGACCACAGGATCCCTTGGCAAACAGTCCATACAAGAACCTGAGGGCACCTGCAGCCTGGGTCCCTGCCTGGGGGCAGAGAAACTGTGAAATCTGGCTCCCTGAGCTGGGGCTCACACAGCCTTCCAGCTGAGTGTGAAGCCCCCTGTCACCTTCTCGGCTCAGGTGGGATGCTGACAAAGGACAGAAGACACCACTGAGGTGCCTTATTTCTGTTCAGAGCTTCCAATTCTAAAGGAAACTAGGATGGAGTACCCTGCTTATCACAGCGCTATCCAACAGTGATGTGTTCCGCGCTGTCTTGATTAATTATTACTGATATGGATGCAAATCAGGGAATGCCAAGAAGGGAAGTTTGTGCTGAATCAATCATTTTGTTTCATTTAGCTTTTGCTCACTAGATTCCTATTCCATGCAGGCGGTGCAGGCGGTGGGCTGAGTGCTGAGGACCTGCAGATAAGAAGACACCCCAGCGAGTGAGTAGACCAGAATCCATGGTGGAAGTCGCTCTAGATTTGTAGTGGCACCGAGGCAGGAAGAGCTTAAGAGAAGCTTAAGATAAGGAAAGATATTCTGAGTTGAGCTTCAGAAGATGAGAAGCTCTGACGCAGGGTGAGGACTGAGCATGACTTTGAGGCAGAAGCAAAGGCCCCAGGGCTGGATCACACAGGTGGCATTTGAATTCACTATCACTGCAGTGTTCCAGGGGCGTAATTTTCTTTCGTGAAACAGCCTCGTCACACACTATTAGTCTTCTAGATGTTTTCCCTCTGAGAAAGGAGTCCTCCCTGCACCCACTTATCCTGCAGACACCTCTGGGATTCGGGTTCTGAAGAGAGAGAAGGAAGGAACACTGTCTTCGAGCAGCTCAGAGTCTAGTTAGTAGGAAAACTAGTGTGTGCATGATAACATAGATGCCTAACCAAGGACCGGATTTCCGGGAAGGAGGTCAGCGCCTCAGGAGGTGGGCAGGAGAGTCGGCACTGCTTTAGCCTCATGGCCCCTCAAACTCTGGGTCTCAGGCTAGACTTGACTCTGTCAACAGCGTGGCAAAGCAGGACCTAGGTAGTGACTCCACCCATTTCAATGCCCTGGAGGCCCCTCACCTGGGTCCAAGTTGGAGTGAGTCAGGCCAGTGTCTCCCTTTATGGTACTCCTCACAGGAGCATCTTCCCCTTCCGACTCAGACTGGGATTCAGGGACCAGTAGCATCAGATCCCCTGGTAGCTTTTAGAAATGCAGACGCTCGAGCCTCTCCCCGAATATCCAGAATCACAACCTGCATTTGGAAGATACTCAGGGACTCAAGCGGACAGTGAACTTTGAGGAGTACTGAGGCTCAAGTTGGGCTGCCCACTTTAATCACCTGGAACATTTTAAAACATCAAGGTGCCCGGGTCTTACCCCAGAGCCTGACTGATTTGACAAAGGTGCAGTTGGGCATGATAATTTTTAAAGGCTTCTCAATCACTTTAACCTGTAGCTAAGTTTGAGAACTTTTCAGCCATCTCTCTCCCCTGAGAGCCACAAGTACAGATGAGAGGTGCCTGTAGTTGGTTATTCCAGAAAAGGTGAGGCAGGAGCCAGGGTAAAGGACAGTAGGAGGAGAGGAACTGAGAAGGAAGCCATCCCCTAAACATGGTTACAGATGGCCTCTCATTAGCCTGTAATTAGACACCCTTTACTGCCATGCCCTCACTTGACAATAAGCTGCGGCCCAGGATGGGTTGGTGACTTGCCATGGTCATCAAACAGAATCCAAACAGAAAGCCCTTCAGATGGGGGTGCTGGAGAAAGCATGGGACAAGAACACCAGGCCACCCAACTTGCTGGCTTTGCACTGCCCTCATCCTCAGTGCCCCCGAGCCTCTGTTCTGTTACCCATGGTGTCACTTCCCATGCCACCTCCTTCGTGCAAACCTCAGAGGATTTCACGGTCCCTCCAATTCACCTTCATGTCTGCTCTGACCTTCTGGATGGTCCACCCATAAAGGAAGATACAGTCTTGTCACTGAAAAGGAACGACTGTCCCAGCACCCCAGAGGAAGCCAAGCTTTCCCTGGCCCTTATCGTCACAAAAGAGCTCCTTTTGCTCTAGGCTCCCTATGGAAGGAACCACGTGACCTAATGCATGGCACTTCAAAGACATCCCTACAGTAATAGTTTTCATAGAGCCATTATGTATAATGTCCCTGGATGTAAGCCAAGGAAATAACATTAAAATGCATGAAAATTCTGCCGGGGACTAAGAACATATGGTCCAAGTGCACAGCGTGGTGCAGGAATAAAAATTAGTGCACCAGAGGAAGGGATAAATAGCATGCCCTTCAGATAGATCCTCATAAATATCACTTCTGTTATGCAGGCTTTCGATAAGGCAGTGGGAGACCGAGGTTCAACTCGCTGGCCTGACACGGCATTGCTCTGTGTCATGGGCTGAAGGAAAAGCACAAGCAAGCCAATAGTAGGATTATCAATCCATTTATGGAAGTTCATGGCTATTCAAGACTTTTGAGAGAAGAGAGAATTATCCATTTTTGTGCAAAATTGGGCCAAGGGTATGTCCCAAGGACAATCCAGGGGTTTTCTCAAGAAAGTTTGTCTGCATTGGGGCACACAACTATATGGATGATGGGTCGAGTCCTGAAGTTCTGTACACACTGTGGGGTGCACAGAACGTTTCTGTACCTGTCCACAGTCCCCGTTTCTAGATGCCCTGGGAGACACCTTACCAGAGGATGTGGGCACATGGGAAATTCTTGCAGGCAAAGAAGATGGAACTTAAAATAAGTCTTGGAAGATGTGGAGGATGTCCATACATCAACATGGAGGAGAATAATTAGGACAGAAGAAAATAACCAAAGGGGAGTCTTAGCTTTAGAAATGGGCATGGCTGCACTCCACGAGGGAGAGTGGGATTTGTCCCAGCAGCCTGCCTGGTGAACAGAGATGGTTTGCACGGGCAGTCGTGGAAAGTGCAGGTCATTTCCCTCCACTGCTCACTGCTCCCACCGTCAAGAGCTCAGCATACCCAAGGGTCATCATGGGTGGTCCAAGCAACCTGGGCATCACCTTGACTCCCTCCTCCTCACCCAGCACCTCCTATCGGAACACTGTCAAGTCTACCTATAGAATGACTTTTGAATCTATCCCTTCCAAATACCCCTTCTTCTCTCAGCTCAGACCGTGTCATGTCTCACCTGGCCCACTGCAGAAGCCACCTCACCCATTTCCTGGCTGCAGCCTCTGCTCTGGACTGCCCTCCACACTGTGGCCAGAGTGGGCTTCCCTAGTGTTTCAGTCAGTGTCTGCTACATGGCAAATGTTGTACGGAAATTGGAAATAAACTAAAAAAAAAAAAACACTACTGCAAAATGTAATGAATGGTATCAAGGAAAAGAAAAGGACATTGCAAAATAGAAACTAGGGTGGTAGAACTGGTGGTGGCGGGGGAGTCAGGAAGAGCTTCCCGGCAGATGACAGGTGTGCTGGGGTCCGAGAAGTGAACGACTCATCAGTGCGAGAGTGTGAGGCCAGCGTTCGTGGCAGAGAGAAGAGCACTGGGAATGTCCTGAGGTGGGAAGAACAGGTTGAATTCCAGGATGAGAGGAGGAAGATGTGCATCAATAGTTGGGGGAGCCTGAGGTGGGTGCCAGGAGCCTGGAGCAGTGAGCAAAGTCCAGACCAGGCAGGACCCTGGAGGTCCCAGGAAGACGTTTGAAAATTATTTAGCAATAGCCACTAATGTATTTTAACCCAGGTGACTTGGAGATAGTATGCAACTTGCATGTTCAAAGCTATCTCTGGCAACTGTGTGAGCAGGGAGACTTGGGAACTATGTGTGGAAGTGGAAAAATTCAGTGGGCAAAGATGCCTGGTGGTCAGGCAAAAGAGAATGGTGGTTCTGACTAGGAAGAGGTTGTGAGGGAAGTAGACAGATATAGGGTAGCCTTTGGAGGTAGAATGGATGAACTTGGGATGAGTTGGATGAAAGAAGGTGAGGAAGCAGGAATCAAAAAGATGCCCAGCTTTCTGACCAAAAGATTGGATAAAGGCACCCAGCAAGGAAGGCTGTGGGCGGAGGAGGTAAGACAATATGGCCACTCCACTAAAACAGGGTGATCAATAGTTCTCTGATGAAATGCTGTGGCATCCTCGTTAGTTCATGGCAACGTCTAAAGCCTTGACCATGACGTTTAATTTCCTCCACCATCTAGTCCCGCCCAATCTCTAGCACTTGCCACTTTCATCTCCTTCCTACCATCTCCGCTGCAGGGATATCCCCCAGTCTTTCCTCTCCCTGAACGTCCCTTTCCCTCCCTGAGCATCTGGTAAACCCTACTCACCTTTCAACACCTACATCACATGACACCTCTACTGCGGTGTCTTCTACACACCAAGGACAGCGTGCTCCCTTCTGTCTCACCTTCCTTCATACAAAACTCCGCCATAACATGGACAATGCTATGCAATGATGGCTTGAGAATCTCAGGCCCCTCAAGGCCGCAACTACACCAGATTCATTTCGTGCCTTGCACAGTGCCGTATGGTCTTTAAAAACAAAACAAACAAAAGGTTAATGAAGTGAATTGAATGTGATAGAGCATAGAAACATTAAAGTGTCATTTCTTCCCAATCTTTTCCCCGCTAAATTCTGGATTTTCACTTGCTTCACATCTATCTGATTCAGACCCAACACCTACTCCTTCTCTGACAAGACAGCTCCTTCTCTCTCATCCCTGCAGCAGGACTGCTGACTCAAGATGCATTTAAATGCTTCCAAAGTAACAGCCCTGACCCCACACTTACCAGTCTGGGGTTAGCTCTTCCAGGCAGAAGTGTAGATTTAACGTGTTTTGTGTGTTTCTAAAACTTGGTGCCCATTACAGCTGATGCTGATGAGTGGTGTGACTTCAGGTGCCCTGTGTAAACATAAAGGGTCAGGCCTGGTGATCCCTGTGGGTTTTCTAGCTCCAATTTGTATGAGTCTGCGATGACTAATGGACTTGAAGAAGATAAAGTGACATACCCGTATGTTCACTAGAGTGAAAATTGGTCATCGGTCATCACCTTAGGGGATTAGTCATATCAGGAGCAGCATTTGTGTCTATTTTAAAATCCCTGAAGAATACATGCAGGAAAAAGAAAAATGATAATAGATGATATTTATGGAATGCATATACACACCAGGGGCTCTTCTCAGCATTAAAAACAGAGAGTTGGGGAGAAATTGCACCCAAATTCGAAGTTCATGTTTGCTGTGAATGATCCGGAAAGTGTGGACGGGGAGCTGACCTGGCCTGCGCAGAGAGGCCCCTGCTCTAGGAGGGGCCTGGGAGCCCGGCTCCTGCATCCCACATGTATTTGTGCATCTTTGCTGATTTTACTGCACCAATGACTCTGCTCACATAGCACTGGGAGCTGGTGATCTTTTGGTGTATACAGAAAGAAGATTCCAAAATAGAATCATAACTGAAGATGGAAGAGGTAATTATCATTTTTTAAGTCATCCATGAATGCAGGGAAAAGGCATCCTCTTTAACTTTTTGAAAGTCTCTTTTTTGAAGAAATAACAAACAGTCCCTAATGGAGGCACTGATCCAGGCTCTAAAAAACCAGATGCAAAAACCAGGTCTATTTCCAGGAAAAGATGTTCCTAAAGTGACATCGGTGGGACCAGGTGAGGAGTGGCAAGGGGTAAGAACGACCTCTGGTTTCTGTCTCATTTCCTGATGGGGAACGAGAAGAAGTTAAGGAGAAGAGAATGAGTTCCATGTGGCATTTTAGGGTCCTGTGGAAAGGCACTGAAGGTGTCCAGTAGGCAGTCGACTATGTGAGCAAAAACCATACTAGACATTTGAATGCAGGAGGTGTGGACACGTGGGTGAAAATGAAGCCCTGGGGGTGGACAGAAGTGATCTGGGCTCATTGACACCTTGGATTACTGGCCAGGGCCTCACACCAAGGACACAGTGGTCACCATGCTGCGTGGAAAGGCGATGGTCAGGAGGTTCACTGCACACAGACACTCACATCATGGAAAAAACTAGACAGAGAACTAGTAAAACCTCCACCTTTCCTTTTTCTAATGTCATTGAGGTGTTGTTGAAGACCAATGTCTCCTCTCAAAGGCCAGTGTCCCCATCTGTGATAGGAGACAAAGTTAACGCTCCTGGTCAGAACATTCCAGGTCTGAGGGCTCATAACACACATGACTGGAGTGTGGAGAAACATATCAGAGAAAAATCAATGCTACCTCCCCTTTTGGTTTTACACTAGAGCTGTGTTGTTGGCATTCATTCATTTGATCTGCATTTGTGAAGCACCTACCCTATGATAGGCACAGAACACATGAGACAGAAAATACTGAATCAAAGAGTATACAGTCCACATGGGGGACATAGACCCGATATCAACCAACTGCTCTGACAGGAGCCTACATCGGGGGTCAACTACTGGCCTGAGGTTGTTGAAAAGGCTTCTGGGAGCAAGGACTTTTTGCCATAAGCTTCAAAGTGTGAATAAGAACTCACCATGCAAAGCTGGGCAGGGAGAAGTCTTAGTTAGTGGGCATAGTGTTGAGGTAACAAAATATAGATTATGTTTGGGGTGGGTTGGAAAGTCCTATGTAATTGAATCACAAGATATAGAGGTGACAGCTGGGAGGTGAGGCTAACAGTGCAAGTGATGACTAGCTGTGGAGGGCTTTGAATGCCACACATGAACTTGGGTATTATTCCATTGGAAGAGCTTAATCATTTCTTAATTATAGCCAAAGAAGGAGAGGATACCATTTTCTTCATACAAACTCCACCTCTTCCAGGACACCCTTTGGCTTTGCATCTGGATTATTCTCATCTCTGTGTAGGGCACAGTGTTCAAGGCTAGGCACACATTGTAAACATCTGGACAGCTCAGGGAAAAAATGATAATGAGGTGCCACCCCAGACCAATTATATCCAAATCTTTCCTGTAGGGCTCAGGCATCAGTGTTTTCTACGACACGTTCCAGGTGATTAGAAGACGCTGAGAAGTAGTGCTTTAGGTTCCAAGTTCCTTATGTCACCCGTGGAAACAGCCACCAGCTCAGTCCCATCCTCCTGTGAGTTTGTCTCAATAAGATTCTTAAAGGCCAAAGGGCCAAAGCAACCATTTTATTCAAAAAGCACATTTAACAAATAATAGGACAAACCTAAGCTGCTCGGCTTTAGTCAGTTCCTCATCCTCAGTGACACCAGAGCTCCATTTAGATTCACACTCCCCTTTGCTTCAGCTCAAAGGAGGCAAATCTAAAGGGCAAGCCAGGCAGAGAGCCCCTCCCTGGACCCTCTGTGTGGACAGAAGCCTCAGGTGCTCACTGGCATCTCTGTGCCTCCCCCAGAAAACTCCCATGAGCCACCCCCCAGTGAGGAAGGCTGATGGGGACCTTGGCCTCTACCTATCAGGTAGAGACCTACACATGAAATGTGTTAGAGGATGGAATTTTTCTGATATTTTTACTAAGACATGTATTAAAGCTGCAAGCAGATGAACACTGTGTTGTGAAACACTTGGATATGTATTGGAGCTTTTGCTTTTCCTGCCTCAGATGTAGCCTGCGGCACCTTGGAGATATACTCATTAATTACAATAAATAACTCATCGCAATTCATGAAGGATATACACCCAACTGTCCCCCCTCACCTATGGTTTTGCTTTCCACAGTTTCAGCTGCCCATGGTCAACTGCAGTCCAAAAATATTAAAAGAAAAATTCCAGAAATGAACAATTCATAAGTATCAAATTGCATGTGTTCCGAGTAGTGTGACTCTCCCACTCCAAGCTGTCTGAGACATGAATCATCCCTTTGTCTAGCGTCTCCATAATAAGATCCCCAACCATTAGTCACTTGGTAGCTGTCTCGGTTATCAGACCGACTGTCTTGCTGTCACAGTACTTGTGTTCAAGTCACCCTTATTTTACCTAATAATGGCCCCAAAGCTCAGGAGTAGTCCGAACTTTATCATAGGCATGTATGCAGAGGGAAAGCATAGTATGTACGAGGCCTGGTACTCTCCATGGTTTTAGCATCCCCTGGGGGTTATGGGACATGTGCCCACGGATAAGGGGGGACTAACTGTATTCAGGCAACATGTTGTTTACATATCTAATAAATGTGACGTTTGGACAGAACTTCAACCATGACCCAGAAGGAAAGCACATGACTGCAAGCTTTGCAGTGGGAGGGAGACACACAGCTTTGCTGAACCAGCGGGACAAGGTCACAGCACCCATATTCTAGCCCCCGCCCTGGGTTCATATACCATGTGACCTTGCACAAGTCCATGTCCTGGGACTCAGTTTCCCTACTGACATAAGGGGAATGGATTAGATATTGTCAAAAAAAAATCTTTTCCCATTCTAAATTAGATTTTTACCAAGGAGCAACTTTTGAAAAGTCCTTTACTTGGTTCAGATCACAGCTGTGACTGTGTGGTGCTTAAGTCACACCTCCTTCTTTTCTGTAAAATGGGGACATAGCCACTAACTGAGCAGAGCTCACGTACAAAGCAGAGTGTCTAAGACTTCTAGGGGCTCGATAAAGCTAACAGCAAAAACGGCCAGCACGGACTGATGCTGCTACGGCTCCCTACTGGACAGTGCATACACAGGATTCATTTCACCAACAGCTTAAGCTTCTCCACATTAACAGTCAGGGGTAGAAGTGAATTGGCACGGTGTTCTCGAATCCTCACAATACAGCAATTTTATAGATGAGGAGAAGGGGTGTGGGAGGATCCGGGGGTTTCCAGAAATACCCAGGGAAGCTTTGATGAGGTGAAGACTTAGACAAGAAACTCCCTGGTTCCAGAACTGACTCCTGCCACCACCCTTTGTCACTTCCAGAAGTCACTTCACCCTCATGAGCCTCTCCCCACGCCTCCCCACCTGCTCTTATGCAGAGTCACCATGAAAGCTAAATCAGTTGAGAGCTGGGACAGCACCTTTCAAACTGCGGAGCACACACAGCCGTGAGCACCCGCTGATCCTGTAATAACGTCTCACGTATTAAAAATCAACTTAAATTATTATGAAGAATCCTCAGTTAACCTCCAGTACATAATAATCTCATCTAAACCCCAAGTTTCGATCCACCTTCTTTCTGACCTGCTTGGCGGAGAGGAAGGAGGCAGAGGAGAAGGAAGACCACCCGCTGAGCCCTGCCGAGGCCCCACAGCCTGTGCCGGGCACTGTGCCATCTTGTGGGGGCCTCCCTGCCACCTCCACACAGGGTATTCTCGTACTCGCCTCACAATCACAGAGCAGAGGTGTTGCCCCAACCTGCATGGCTCTAAACCAAATTGTTTAGAGTGTGTCATCACGTGATAGTCCCTAAAGCCCTTCAGGAGCATCCACCCAACACAAGACTGCATCCGGCACTGTGTTCTCTTGACATTCATTGGAAACCAAAACGTTAATGTATCCAGATGCGTGGCCCGCGCATCAATGAAGATGTGATATCGGCACATTTTTCCAACAAAAAAATAGAAAATTGCTGTCCTGTCCATTCCAAGGTATGGTACCTTGAAACCCAGCCTCCACTGACCCTGTCCCTGGGTCCTGGATTCTGGGGACCCTTTCCCCAAGGAGCTTGTGAGTGACGTGGCCATTGCAGGATGGTGTAGGCGCTCGGAGCTCTCGGCATCATGCTGCTGTGAGTGGCAGCTGTTATTTTCCTGTTAGAGAAAAGGCCAAGCTCTGCCACACAGCCCCAGGTCCACTAACGAGAAATCTAGGTCATGTCTGATTATAAGAGACAGCGTGAGCCTCGGGGATGAAGGAACAAAAATGACCACCTCAGAGCAATGCATTTTCCATCACAGCCCTACCCGTGGCCAAATGGCACCTTCCTAAGCTTCGGTGGGACAACAGCTTTGACACCTATTTTGCTAGTCCCTGTTCTAGGCCCTGCCAGGGAGCAGGAACTTGCAGCCTGGCCTGGAGGCGCTCCCGGCTTATGGAAGGAAAGAGGGTTGAACACAAGGCAGCTCTTCCTCCCTGGAGGAGCTGAGAAGGTACAGGGGAAGCAGGATGAATGGGAGGTAGAGAAGTAGGATCTGATTATGAGAAGCCTTGTTGATAACCAGCACCCAGACTCTATTCCAAACGCTTAGTAGAGCTACTGAGAGTTTTAGGCAAAGACCTCCATAAGGCATGTCTGTGCTCTGTGCTTATTACACTCCCATGTGTACATGCATGTACATGTGAGTGATGTTTATGAGTCTGGTGGCTTCTAGCTGAGTTTATGTTTCACTAGATTCTCAAAGAACCCCATGTATCTGTGAGTGAACCTGAACTATGAGTGAAGGCCCTCCTGGGACAAAGGTGTCCAGTGAATCCCTGAGCAATGCTGTAGATCCCTTCACATCTGTCCTTTACAGGTCACCCAGCCTGATCTTTTGAACTCTAAGGAATCTCTCACCTAAACCAAAGCTTTGTCTAGCTGTGGCTGGACTTGAAAGTGAGCATTCGCTAGTGTAGCTACTGGTCAAGAATTGCAGGACTCCCAGGCTAATACCACCAACCCCCCTTTCATAGGCAGCTGCTTGGTCCTCCTAGGTGTCTCCACCAGGTCACAGCTACACCATTGACATCGCCTTGTGCATGTCATCTTAGGGGGTGGACACCTACTGACAATCTCGACTGTTGGAAAGTAGTTCTTCATACTAAGCTAAAATCTATCTCCTGGTAACTTGCATCCATTGGTCTTCATTTTACCCTTACAGTCATACAGAACTATACCAGCTTCCTCTTCGATGTGCCATATTTATTTATCTAACTCTTCCTGGAATTGGGAGGTCCCTAAGGATGGGGATGGGGTCTGATTCATGTGGAATCCCCTGAACCTAGCACAATGCCTGACATACAAATGCTGAATAAATGGTGGCTGGATTAATGAATGTACAAATGGTAAATGAGATTCATACATACATGCCCAATAAATTATGTTACGTGGATGTAAAAACAATATTTGTGGATCTTAACACTTCTCACAATCCTCTCATATCATGCCTATTAATTGTAGGTCAAAAATCCTCAACAACAAATGTTGGAGGTCTCTAAGTTAAGGCCTTCCCGTAGGGACCCCAGCTCATAACTAGGACATCCCGTGTCAGCGGGAGAATGCGTGGGGCTCTCGGAACGCGTTTTCCTTTGTAACATGGGTCCGTAGCTCTCATTAGCACTTAACCACCTGAGGAGAACACTCGACTCTGAGGAGTGCAATACAGGGCAAAGCCATTGGACCGACAGAGAGAGGTGAGGCATATGCACGCCCTCCCTGTGTCCCCCAGAGAGCAAAATTGTCCCTTCTCTGAGCCGACATGGAATCTCTCCGCTCTTTCCTTTCACGGTCCCCTCTCTCACACAGCAGGGCAGCCCTGTGTCCTGCGCTGGCCTCCAGCAGCAGAGGAGTAAGCTGTTCCAGTGCGATGACTCTGTGATTTATCCCTATGTCCTTGGCCCAGCACAGAGCCCAGCATACTAAACAGCCAAGGAACAGCTCCCGTGCATCCCTTCGATTCCTCCATGCCTGGCCACAGGCCAACCCCCGTGGTGCTGCCTGCCCTTCAAAAGCAGGATTGCAGCATCAGGTGCCTCTGCGGGAAGCTCCTCTTCCCCTGTGATATTTCTACAAACGAGAACATTTTCATTCCCAAGAAGCGCATCCTGATGTTCTGCCTTATTTGAACCTGCACACCAGCTACTTGATGGGGAAGGCCTGGAACACATTAGCTCAGCCAATTTCACACACTGAGCGAAGCCATGGAAATCAGATCGTGTCACTGTGGTGCTCTGCCCCTTCCACTGGCAATAGCTTCCTAACTCCTGAGTGGGGCCTGCAAGACCCAGCACGATCTGCCACTGCGTCCTCTCAGCTTCGCCTCCTGCCACCCCACACCTTTGCTCCCTGAGCTCCAGGCACACCTGGCCCTCTGTCAGTTGCTAGATAGAACATTCCAAGCTGTGTCCTACTGTAAAGGCTTCATGCTCACCAGCCCCTCATCAGAAACCACTCTCCCTGGCACTTCCAATGGCTGACTCTTCTCATGTGTCAAATGACAGTTAAAACGTCACCCTTCCAGAAGACCTTCTCAGGACATTCTTTCCAAAGTAGAATCTGCCCCATAGCTTTCTTTCATAGCATTGTGCCTAGTTTTTGTTTTTGTTGTGTTTTTTGTTTTTGCACTGTTAACTTCAATAGTGATTATTTTGTTAAGTTATGTGTTTACCTTTTTGCCATTTCGGACAGTAGGAAGCATGTCTGCCTAGCACACACTCACATCTCCCCGGCACCCCATAAAAGAATGGTGAGAGGGAACAATTCCTGAGGGCTCACCATGGGTCAGGTGTGGGATTCTGCACCTGAGAAGCATTGTCTTGTTCAGTTCTCACCACAACACTAGGGGATAAATAGTATCCCCGTTTTATAAATGAAAAATGACTCGCCTGAGGTCACACAGTCAGTGACATAGTCAGGATTTGACTCCCTACTGCCAGATTTCAGAACCCACAGTCATATGGTTGTAATCCACAGCTATAGCATTCAATGAATGTTTTCTGAATAAATGAGTATCGAAAGCAACCACGGCAGATCTTATTATCTCCATGGCTGTCCATTCCTAGAAGATAGGAGCTCTGTCATATGTCCCTTCGGCGCTTTCCCACACGCATTACAGTGAGGAGCTGAACTGAGTAATGCTCCGGCCATGGCAGTGCTGCTGAGTGCGATGACGCCAGGCTCGTGATGTGGATCGAATCATAGAATGTAGCCTGTGGGGCATTTAGAAATGATTCACCCAATGCCTCTCTTTACAGACTCTCACTTGCTCCCAAGTCCATGCTCCTCAGCCAGGCACACATGGTCCTCCATGACCTGCCTTGGCCTATTCCAGCCTCATCCCACTCATGCCCCAACCCACACCCACAACAGCATCACAGGGTCAAGGGCTCATAGTCATTTCCCTGCCCAAAAAGCTTGGGCTTTGATTTTTAGGATGGAAGAGCCCAAGGGCATGGCTTGATTAGATTTGGTGGGTTGAGGTGGACCGCTGCAGATCTGGACCACCCTAGAAGAGCACAGTGCTGACACCCAATGGGCACTCGATAAATACTTGTGGAAGAAAGAGAGCCAGCAAGAGAAAGCATGGCCCTTGCACTAACCCAGCTGAACCGATGACAAAGGGTTTGTTGGAGAACATGGTCTTTATAGCTTGGCTACAAATACTAGAGCATCCTAAGGGTAATGGTTTGAAAAGTCAGAATTTAGAAGGTTGTGCGATTCCTCTGCCACCTCTTCAGCAAGCCACCAGACAAAACCAGAGGTGAAGACCACAGATATCCCCATGTCGAGTAATTCACAGGACAGGGCTGACCTAAGAAAGTCTGTGCTCCTGCCACGAGGAAAAGAAAAAGGAGAAGAGAACATAACGTCCACCCTGGAGGGCTGTTTGCCCATCTGAAGCCGCTGCTGTTCCTAATAACTATGGTGGTGCAAACCCCGAGGCTTGGAAAGCAACTGCCTGTCGCTCCTGGAGCAGAACCTTCGGCGACTTCCCATGCTCTCTCTCATGAGCTCTCGTTATAAAATCAAATCATGTGGACGCTCATATAGCAAATGGGTTGGTATTCGGTGTGCCCCGGGACCAGAGTGTGGAAACTGCTACCGTCCTCTCCCCCCACCCCTCTCTATCTGACCAAACCCCCTCTGGTGAGCCATACACCACCAGCAATAGAATGCTAGAAGTTCCTCATTACAAATAATGGTCTGGTCTTTGTCTTATTAGGAAACCAATGCATACTTTTAATTAAAAGAAACTGTGGCATGGGCTTATTTTTCTTTCTTACATAAAATAATTTCTAAGTTGTCCCCCAGCTATTCCACTGCGTACTTCCTCTCCTAAGCCTTGGCCTGCAGAGCTCATTCCCCCGCTGCGGTTTGTGTTGCTTCGAAAGCCCGGCTCGGAGCCTGCATCTGCATTCTAAATGAGCAAACTCAATTCCTTCACTGTGTGTCGGCGTGTGCCCGCACTGTGGGGAGTGAGGGCACAGGCCGTGGCCGGGGGCCTGGCCTTGAGACAGAGCAGTGATGAGGTTGCTCATCATTTCAGATCCCAACACGGGCACCCTCCTTGCACCCCAAATCAGAGGGATGCGTATGTCCACAGGTATGTCTATGTGACTAAGAGATCACTCTGACTATAGATCCGACAGGAATCATAGCTCACCCTAAACAATGAAGAGCTTTTGTCATTTCTAATGTCCAGGCAGAGAGGAGGCTATTTAAGGACTCTGAAATAACATGGCAGGAAATTGAGATTCACTTACTGCATATAAAGTGATGGAAAAATCCCCTTGTTCACTATCTCTGCTCCCCTTGGGCCTGTGGTGCAAACTGCAGAGCATAAATCGGGAGCAAACCACGCTGGAATATCAATAAACCCACATCGACCCAAGGCAGGAACTAGGCCTGCAGCCTGGGTTTTTTTTTTTTTTTTTTTTTTAGACATTGGTTGGCAGCCAGGTTGATGAAAGGAGAAACCAAAGAGAATAACAGCTTTGCAGCAGCAAAAAAAAAAAAGAGTTAGAATTCAGGAAATGTTATCCATGTGCCTCCCTGAAAATTCATGAGGAATAAAGCTGGGGACCAAAAATAATGAAAGTACCAACACAGGAGGACACAGGCCCCAGGTCTGGGCCGTCCTCAAGTGTTACTGCTGAACTGTGCTCCTCCCAAAAATCAGATGTTGAGGACCTAATCCCCAAGCCCCCAGAGTACAACCCTGCTTGTAGAGAAGGTGTTTATAGAGGCAGTCACGTTAAAGTGAGGTCACTGGGGGGAGGGTCCTAATCCGATATGACCGGTGATTTTATAAAAAGGGGAACTTCTGGCACAGACCCTGAAAGAGAGAAGTTGATGTGAGGAGACAGAGAGAGAAGACAGCATCTCCAAGTCGAAGAGAGAGCCCTGCAGTGGATCCTCCCTCGCAGCCTCCGAAGGACCCGACCTTGCCGCCACCTTGATCTCAGACTTCCAGCGTCCACGAGGGTGAGACACTGAATTCATGCTGTGTGAACCACTCAGCTTGTGGGGCTCTGTTGTGGGAGGCCTGGAAAACTGGAATACAGAGCTCCCAGGAATGCCACCGAAGGAAGGAGGGGACTGCCTCCTTCTTTGCAGCCCCCAACTTTGCACTGCCAAGTGGGTTAGTTATTGAACTCCCCTCACTCTTCACAATTTTTTAATGATTTTGCATACCTGTAAAAGTGCATGTATAAAATGATTTGTGTGATCGTTCTATAATGACCAAAGACAAAACATCAGAATCTCTGGTCAACATGAAGAGCCAGCACAACCACCTTGAAATAATACAATTTCCCCAAAAGGCAAGGAAACATGAAATGGACTCAGTTTAGAGGGATTCTTCATGGAGACGTGGAGCAATTCCATCAGGCTTTCAGAAATATGGGAAATATTTCATGAGTCTTCACTTCCTTCCTTACGTCCCCATCTGACCTTCACAGACATCAAGGTGGAATTAAAAGACTAAGCCCTTGTTTCTCAAGGGCTGATGGCCCACGTGTGCAGGATTAAAAGCCCAATAGGTTATTTTCGTAAGCTGTTGTCACCACGGCCACACCCCAGCTCAAAAACACCAACTTTTCCCATTTTATTTGATAGACAAGAAATTTCCGGCTTTACCATCCAGCCAATGTTTTGACAAACATTTATGAAACTCAGACTGGGCGTTCAGGAGGTGCCAGACATCAGACAGACACCTTAACGAGATCCAATCTTTTTCCTGTGTAGCTCTCATCCTGTGGAAGATTCAGACACTGAGAGCGGCCGTGATGAGGCTGGGTTGTGTGAGACGTGAATGCCAAGGAAGGGCTGCCGATCAGACTGTGGAGTCGGCAGCTCTTCTGAGAAAGGCCTTCCAAGCAGAGGAGCGAGCTGGGTGAAGGTGAGGTGGAGAGGCTAGCATGAGCTAAGGCACAGGGTGAGGGGCAGCTCTGAGTGCGTGAGTTGTGTGCATATGCATACACGCATGCCCAAACCAAAGTGAGCGTGATGGGAGCAAGGCCGGAGTATACTGGACGAGGGTGATAGACTGT
>CM052543.1:143947933-143974069 GCA_028533065.1 Trachops cirrhosus
GCAGGGCTGTCTGTGCAGGAGGCTCGGGAGTATAAATCTCTATTGCGTCATTTTTATTTGTACTGCTACCACCATTGAATTCACTTTTCACACTAAATGGAAAGAAAATTGACATCTGAGAAAGGTAGAGAAGGTGATATCAAGTTTACAGACTGGAGTCAGAAGCCTCAGATCTGTGAATCTTTTCATCTGCTTGGGGTTCGGCCTTAATGCACTGGAAGTCGGATCCATGAATATAGTCAAAACCGTGCAGCTCGACCCTCTCTCAGGAAGGAAGGAAACCACAGTTGCCCTTCCAGCCTTCTGGACTTGCTTCAGTGAGGACTCTTCCCCTGCAGGCAGCGGGGAGGGCATCCCCTGGATGGGATGCAGCGTCTTGGGTCCCCGGAAGGCACAGTGGCGTGGTCATGCAGCTCCGTCAGCTGCAGTCAACGTCAGTGCAGCTGGATTCAGGATATGTGAAATGAGACCAATAAATAATTATAGTTCTATACAAGAAATAATAGACTGATATAGGCAATGATGTGGAAACATGAAGGAGACCATTAATAACTGTGCATTAGAGGCTTTCAAGGCCAGATAGCTTTTGAGAACATTTTTGAAACCTGAATAGGTAATACTACATCAATTAAAACATAATCATCTATATACATTCTTAGTTGTACCGAAAGCAGAACGCTTTTGATGAGTGCTAGAAAATGGCTTGATCTGTAGTTCATATATACACACATTCATTCCTCAGACATGGACTATTCATTATTTGCCAAATACAAGACCATAAGACATGGTCCCTGCCTCCAAAGCATGTACACTGTAGGAAGGCAGGGAGAGAAGCAAGTCCATTAAACAACAGAACAGTGTGATATGTGCTGAGAAACATGTATGTACACGATGTATGTGCAGAGAAGGGAATTGGCTCAGACTAAGGAGGTCAAGATAACTTTACCATCTAAACACACTGCAATGTGGGCAACACGCTACATTAATGTTACTGGGTTACAATACACTGTACAGTAGGATAACAGAATTGCTTTCACACAGACCTAGATTTTAGCCCCAGCTCTACTGCTTACTAGTTGTATAATTTCAACCAAGCTATTTCATCTGCCTTAGCCTCAATTTTCTCATCCTTCTGTAAACTAAGAAAAAATGAACCTTCCTCCTAGAATTAACTGAGAAATGAACGTGTAATACAGTTCATTAGAAAATACTCAATAGATTTTAGCCATTATTTCATTGTTCTTAATAACAATTTGTTCAAAGGGATACAATCCAGGGCCTGATCCAGGGTAGTACTCAGTGAACATTGGATGGATGGATGGATGGATGGATGGAAGGATGGATTGATGGATGGACAGGTAAAAGGATGGACAGACAGATGGATGAATGGGTGGATATTATATGGTGGATATTAATTTCACTCAAAATGAAAAAGAACGCTGACTCATTGACATCCATCCAGTGTACTGTCTTCTGCTGTGATGATGTTTAGTGAAGGGTCAACCTTGGGTCCTTTGAGACCCTGAGGGACATCTTTGCTGCAATCTCACATTATAGATATGATGGAAGCAAACCTGGCGACGGTTTCAGCACAGACATGCAGTAGGCACCCAGTGGAGTGTTTGTTTACCAAAGGGAACCCTCCCTGTCCAAGCAGGGAGAATGTCCTCCCTGATATACTCCCTATCCACAGAAAGTCCTCGGTAAATTATTGCCAAACGGATGGGTGAATAAATTAGTGTATGAATGAATATGTGTACGAATAACTCTTTTCCTTTGGGATGACTTTCCCAAAATGAACTAAGCTACAGTGCGAGATCTTCACTGCTCTTCAGAGTCAGATCCCCCAACACACACTGAGTCCCATCTCCCCAAGTGTGGGCTTCCCTGTGCATCATCTCTGTTCACTTTCTCAGCAACCGTTTGAAGTAGAATGGCATTTGCCTTCATTTTATGGGTTTGGAAATGGAAGCCAGCACAATGAGGTGTCTCATCCAAGAATTATACTGCTGGTTTGGCAGAGTCCAAATCCAACTAAGTGCATTCTCTGCTTAGTGATGCAGCTCTTAGAAAGGCCGTGAACACAAAGCCCTCCCACCAAAACGTGCTCCTCTTCTACTTTCATCTCTCATTTAAGACTCTACTGTCTACCAGTCTCCTCTTCTAGAAACCTGGTCATCAACTGAGACTCCATGCCCCCCTGCCTTTTATTCCCAATGGAATATCAATATCCATCCACCCATTCCCCCCTCCTAGAAATCTCAAACATCCCCCAATCTCCATCCTACATGCTACACTCCTGCTCAGTCCACTGTCTTCTTTCTCCTTATCTAAATGAATTGCCTATAACTAGTGATGACCCCTGTCATCTCCACCCATCCTCCATACAGCAGTCACAGTGGTCTCTAGGGAACATAAGGATGGCCACCTCACTCTCCTGCCTCCCATTCTTCAACTGCTCTTCTTTTTTCACAAGAGTAATGTGTACGACAGGAAGCCCAGCCAGGTCTGAGTCCTTCCAATGTGTCCATCTTCATCCCTTACTATTTCCCTGCACCAACCATCACACAGTGCTTCCTATATGTCAGTACTATGTGCCAAGTACTGTTGTAAGTGCCCTACATCTAGTAACTCCTTCAATCTCATAACAAAGCTGTACCATAGTTATTTATATTAGAGTTTGAAATCTACAGGAAACCATGTGACCATGGCTTATTCAACTGGTCCTTCCCAATGCCTAGCACAGGGCCTGATCCACGGTAGTACTCAGTGAACATTGGATGGATGGATGGATGGATGGATGGATGGATGGATGGATAGATGGATGGATGGATGGATGGAAGGATGGACTGATGGATGGACAGGTGAAAGGATGGACAGACAGATGGATGAATGGGTGGATATTATATGGTATAAAGGTATCTAATGCTGACACTAAAAATCATCTGAAACAGATGTTACAACAACACCGGGCCCAGGTAAACAGAACTCTGCACTTTTCCTTTCTCCCAGTTTAAAATTTCTAAGTCAACTTGCTGGTTGAAATATAGATTCATAAAAGCTCCAGAAGTTAAAAATGATCAACTGATGGAGAATAAATGGAAAATATTGCTTGTTCTCTTTCTCCCAAAATCTTGTGAAGTCTTGCCAATGAGAAGACCACAGTCAGTCTCCATGTCTATGTGTCCAGCTCTTTGCAGTCAACCGAGACCAGGGAAAGTAGACTTACCATAAAGAATAGCTGTTTCTGGAACCTTTCAGTAATTGAGCTGATTTGCATTTTCCTTTCAACATGCACTGATTTTAAGTGGGAGAAAAATCAACTTCTGTTTTGTGCTCTAATGGGAAGATAAAAGTTATACAACCATAAATTCCACTGATTAGAGATTTCTGCTCATCTTCTGCTGCATGCTAGCCATTTGGTAGCATTTTAATTTAACTTTCCACTTGCATATTCTCCATTAATATTTATGAAATGATTACTAGCTGTGGCTCAGACTTGAAAGACTGGATTGGAAGCATTCAGCAAATACATTTACTAGTAGTTGTGAACAAATAATGCTATATAACCAGCTGTTAGGAAGCTTTCATTTCTTAATGGATCTCTTTTTTTCCCCTGAAGCTAAGATCATTAAAAATCAGTCTGAGTCTAATCAGCAGGTAGGAATTTTAATAATTACCCTAAACGTTGTACATCACAAGAACCCTAAGACCAAGTCCAGCTCCTGACTTTGAGTGGAATCTGTGGAGTCTTAACTGCTCACGAGATGAAGACAAAGCTTTAGCTCCAGTACCTACATTAATATCACAATAATTACTAGGATGTTTAATAATCTTTACAGTTAAGAAAGTTCTTTGTCACATTTTTTTCATTTCATCCTCACCACAACTCCAGGAGATGGGTGTTATCATTCCTCTTTTACGAATTAGAGCTTTTAAGATAATGCTTGAGCGATGTCATTCCATAAACACTGTCTGAACAGCTGTCCTGCCCCCAGTTCTTGCCTTTAGAGGGTATGAGTTATAGTCTGTCTGCAAAGAGCTCAGGACCTTCCCAGGAGGCCCTTAGAGAGGTGACTCCAGTGAACAGCCATCGCAGTGTAATAAGGGAAGAGATGCACCACACGGAGGTTGGACAAGGTTAAAAGCGAAGAGGAATCATTAAAGCTGAAAGGCAGAGCTAGATGGGGGTGCTGGAAAGTGGAGAAAGTGTTGCAGCAGAGTCCCAAGGACAAGTAAGCAGGTGGGGCACAGAGGCCTAACGCATCCTGACTTGCCAGGGAACTACAGCCTGCGACCTGATCTGCTGCAGGAGGGAGCACTCACCAGACCACAGCAGCCTTCTGCTGGGTTCAAGTTTATTTTTTAGGTGATGAGGAATTGTTAAAAAACCTAAGTGGGACAGCAAACTGACAAGACATTTGGGCTGGTTAGATTGTTCGGCAATGAGGACTGACAATATCAGAGTAAATTTGCAGAGGCAAGAGGACCAGGTAGAAGTTCAGGAAAGGAGTGACAAGGAATTGAATTTGGCCATGGGAATGAAGACAGTGAGGATGAAGTTCAAGTTGCCAGAAAGCGTAGCAGAGTTCATTATTGGACCAAATTCTGGAGCGCCAAAGGTCGTGCTCTGCACACCACACTGTCTTTATAAGGCAGATTTTAAAGACCATCTTTTATAGCACAATGAAACCAGTAAGATAGTGCCAAAGGATGATGAGACCCCACTGGATATCAAAGCTGAATGGACCACTTATTATACTGAGGCAGAGTTACACGGATCAGGCTCAGTCTCAATAGTCTTTTGTGTGTCAAGCTGGCTTCTAGCCAAATCAGAGAAGACGAGCCCTTTTGCCTTCTCTTCTCCTTCTTCTCTAATGATGTTTTCAATGATAATCATTTTAAACTGCAATCTCACTCCAAGGTATACTGGCATCAAGAGCGTTTGGGTACTCAGGTCCAAGAGATTTCATCTCTAGTGGTGGAAATTCTGGGGCTTCAAGAAATACTGGGCAGTTTGGGAGCCACACTGGGAAGCCTGGTTGTGTTTTTCCTGCTTGTATTAATCTGCACCTCCATGGTGCAGTGTGAGGGCTTCCGGGACATGCCCCAGTGATTCTCATTAACTCGGTTCTTCCTTCTCTTAGCTTAGGACATTTGAGATTCACAGCTCTATCTTATGGCTCCTAGAAGTTTGCAGTTAAAATATAATTCTCTAAAGGGAAAAATTCCTGGAGCCATTATCTAATATTTTTAGAAAGTAATGATTTGACTTCTTTTTAAGGGTTGAGTTGACTAAAAGGAAATAGAACAGCGGACCCCCTGGCTTTATTAGAGGCAAAGGGACAAAGACTTACAGAAACAAAAAGCTTATTAGTCAGGTTTTCAGGCACTGTTGAGGTGGTGCTGTTTGGGAAAAGATGCACTATCTCCTTTGTACATATGTGTATACAAACGTGCAGACACATGCACACATATAATCTCTGCAAACGGGGAGGAACTGGGTGATCGCACATCTTGTTGATGACTTTCTATCACAAAGACCCTTGTCCTAAGGAGACTGCATTTTTCAAACCAAAATCAAAACTCATGTTCCAGAAAGTGTTTGCTTTTGTTATCTTTTTCTAGTAAAATAAATATGTTTAGTAAAGTCCAAGTATTCATCAAATGATGATTCCTTCACCAGATGCCAGATGAACAGTGGGTTTTGTCCCCCAAGTCCCCTCCTCTCACCATGAAGGGGACCTGCCTCCCTTTTGATCAAAATGACTGTGGCTCTTTGGCCTAAATGCCTATTCTCTCCTGTTCCTCAAAATATTCTTTTCTGCTCTACTCCATCTTCTTTGAACTGAGCAAAATGGTTACACGAACACTAAGATCGAGCATCGAGCCGATCTGAGACTGAAGTGGAGCCCTGACCTTTGCGAACTCAGCCACTCAGAGCAAGTCCTTTCACCTGTTAGAGCCTCGGGTTTTGCGCCCTGAAATGTGGACAACAGAGTACACCCCCAGTGAGGCCTCAGATACAGGGGTGCTCCATAAACACGTGCTCCCACTTCCCCCCTCTCCCTTTCATCAGCGTCACCTCGGAGGTCATGTTGTTTCAGCTGCAGGGTTCCGGTGCCCCGGCCCCTCACACTGCTTTCTCATCGATGACATTTACTGAACACACCTCCAGATCCAGTCCCGACGTGATGACATCCCTGTAAGAGGTTTCATGTGCCTTTCTCTTGTCAATATAAGCAAAGATAGTGTCGATATTTCATGCGATGTTGCAGATTCAAACACAGTATTCCATAGGAAGCAAACCTTTTTATTTGGTTGGGTTCATTTTTGACTTTATGCATCTACATTGCTGTATTTTCTCTGAAATCAATAAAGCAAAACCCATTATTGTCAATGATCATTTGTTGCTTTTAGAAGAGAGTGAGTATATTCATGTTGGAACTTAAAGTAGTCACAGTAAGGAAGGAAACACTTCATGCTGTTTCATTTATACATTTTGAAGCAAGGAGCCTGAAGTGGTCATACATTTATGAGCTGCTTTGGGAATGAACACGGTTATTAACTGGACAGCAAGAAAGAACCAATTAACTGAAGAGCCCTTTTCTATGCTTCAGATGCCATGCACCACTTTGTAAACTCTTTAAAAAATACATTTGCCTTAAAAGAGTCTCACTTCAGCTCACACTGAGACCAAACTAGCATGAGATACTTTGATTGGTGCTTATTAGAAAAGCCAGGCGTTTTTTCTCCCCGCCCCTCCAGTCTCCCAGGTCAGATGCCTGGCTCTCGTCTCCTCCGGGGTGTTGTCTGATGTTGGCAGCTGGTCAGATGCTGCTTTCCCATCCAGGAAGCTTGGGCTGGCTCTCATCACAGTACCGCCACACCCCTCAGGTTTCTCTATCTGTTCATTTGTTTGCCCCAATAACTGTGAGCTCCTTGAGTATAGGGAGGATTTTTGTGCTTAAATCCACAACACCTTGCACAGCATCCAGCCCACCTAGGCATTCACTGAATGTTTGTTAAACAAAAATTAATCAATGGATGGGTCAATGAATGAATCAAAGAATGAGTTGAAGAGTCCATTTCATCAAGCATTTTAGTGAGAGATATACAGAAGACATGTATTGAACTAGTACCCGTTGACATGTAACTAGGACAAGACGCTAAAATGCAGAGAGCTTGGAAATCCATTGAGATTACTGTCAGTACTTTCTGAGAGCCTCTGAGCTTCTGCTGGCAGCTGCTCTGATGTGCTTCTTGCATTCAAGCAATGCCTTGTTTTAAGGTAGAATCTGAAGTGTGATCCAATCATTTTAGTAATAATAATAATGTATTGGAATTTTCATGTACATTTGTCCAAAGCTTTCCATTTACAAATAATTTTCAAATATGTCATCTCATGCAATTCTTTCCATTTCACAGAAGAGGAACAGAGCTCTGAGAAGCGATGGAACCTTCCCTGGAAGCTAGCGCTGTGGCCTTGCAGACTCTTTATGATGCCGGCTCTACAAGGGTCCAATGCCCTGTTGATGATTATCGCTAGGCTGGGTTCCATGGTAAGATGCACATTTTTCTGATAGTTGATGACAATTATAAAGTAAATTCATTATAAGTAAATTGACCAAATCGATCAGTGTTCTCAGTTAAAATATTCACATAATTTTTGTACTCAGTGGGCTAGTATTCAAACTATTTAAGAATCTTTTAAGCATTTGAATCCATTCTTCAGAATGGATTTTACTTTTTCAATAATTTTATATATCTCATATGGTTATAAAATATTTTCTTATTTTTCACACCTTTAGTCTTTAATTTCTAATATAACTTCAGACAATTGTGCTAACTTCTGCTTCTCTAAAAATTACATGACATTTCTAATTTTCATCTAATACTTTTTAAAAAGTAGATGCTGGGAATCAGAACTTCACATGTTGATGATTTCTTAGCACTCTACAATGATTTTTAAAATTTATTTTAAAGTAATTTTTCTACTCTGTAAGCTCTCATACTGAAACATATTTTAATTTTAAATGTATCAGATAGTCATTCCTATTTTACTTCTTTTGTGTTTACCACATTAAACTGTACATTAATTTGTTTTCAACTACCTTTACCTACTGTGAGCATAAATTTTTGCTACCTCAGGACCTTATACTTCCACCAGCGGAGAGGACGTCTCAAGTCAGAATGAAAGCTCTCGTGAAAGCCGTGTGTGATGTAAATTTAAAGACAGATCCTAAACACAGGCTTAGAAAAAGAAACCAAAATAAATATTAGCGATGAAAACTCATGTAGAAGTTCCTAAATGATTAAAAAGAATGGGTACGGTAGAATGAATGCTGGAAGACCAGTAAAAATGTATAAACATCACTCCACGGTGCCCCAGATTACCAACATATAAAAAATTAATTTTGCTCACTTTGTTCTTTCAGAGTCAGCAAGTAGACTTGTTGCTGGGACACCCTAATGAATGAGCCTCATGTCACAGAAAAGTTTTAGTGATCTATTATTGAGCCACTTTTTCATTACCTTGTTGGGTCTTATGTATTTGTTCATTTTTGACAGGAGGGATGTCCTCTCTGAAGGACATGTCAACAATTCCGGTCAAGTCATGTTGAGGATATTATTATTATCTCCATTTTACAGATGAGGAATACAGTCTGATGATTAATATGTATATAACTAATGATAATTTAAGCATAAAGATAAAATAAGTGCTAAAGAGAAATATAAATAATGTAGTTAGAAAAGAGGAAGGAGCAATTAATTCCAGCAGGAAGGACAAACCCAAAATGTAATAGAAAAGTGATATTTTAGCCAAGACTCAAAAAAAGAAGAAAAAATTTACCAGATATAAATAGTTAACTGTAAAGTCACATCACAATAATAGCACCAATATCAGGTCAATCCCAGTATCAGATGTCAATAAAGATTTGTCCACTTGACCCAAGCAAACTTTTCTTGTGTTCTTGGTTGGCTCCAATAGGAAGAACATGTAACGATTTTCATTCAGCTCATAATTCTTGTCTACCCTGTACTTACATGTTATGTTTCCAGGTCTTTTAGATGCTGTGCCTGTGCGTGTGCAAAGAACAGAAGGCAAAGAAGAGAAGACAGCTTCTCTTCACACTCCAGCACAGATCTGGCATCACCCTTGGAGAGAGTGTCAAGGAATTGGGTCTCAGAAGCTCAGCGGAACTGGGAAGGTGGTTTCCCAGAAAAGAAAGAAAACAAATCAGAGCTCATAAGGAAAAGAAGGTATAGCCAGAGTCAGTAACAAACAGCAATCTTGAAAGATAAAACAAGCCAATGCAAGAAAATGAATCCTGAGGACAAATCTCAAGGAGGCCAAGATACGGAGCATGAAGTATAGACATAAAAACTATAAACAAGATTGAGCTGTACCTATTTCTTTGGGTCATTTCTAGAAGCTGGCTCCTACCCTCCACTGATCTGACTGAGATTAAGTGGGGAAGGGGGCCAAGCACAGGCCAGTTTATTCCCACTTAAGGAGCAAGGCATGGCTACCTAAGCTGAGGGACTTCCACAATTAGAGACCAGTCTGAACACAGAACAAGTTGAGAACTAAGTGGTTTAGTTTGGAATCTAAGCCACCAAATTCCAATAAGAGAAATCCAAAGACTCAAGATCAGGCAGATAAAAGGTGAAGACATAAAGGAGATGAGGAAAAGAGAGCACAGGCCCAGAGTATCGATCAAGTTGGTCACCAGTGTATTCCATCAAGGTCCCCAGACCCTGTGGTTTGGAAGGGGAAGGGGGCCCCATTCCAGGTATTCATGGTACCACGGGAATGGACACTGAGGTCGTAGAGAAGCTGAGCACCATGCCCTGTGGCTCTCTCAAAGGGTTAACAACATAGTTTTCAGTATCACATGCAGTTAATCTACTCTGAGTATATAAGAGCTTATAATTTTCTATGTGTGTTCTTTTCTGGCATCTCACTTACTTTGAACCCAACTGGTGGGGAGGGCAAAATAAGTAGGTTTAGTTTCATCTCCCAGACATGACTATTTCAAGTTCCTAGAGATGTTCCAACCAGGAATGTCCTTTAGACTGTTTTCCTTTCTTTGCAACTGTAAAGGCCTCTCGTTGCAAAGAAAAGCAAATATGACTGTCTGCTGTGAGCTCAGCCCCCCATACAAGGTAATATAGAATGTTCAAAGTAAAACTATTGATTCATGTTCTGCCTCTTACCCACCAGAAAGATGATTATCCCAATGTCATTTGAATGGGCAGCAGGGTGTTGAAATTCTCTTTCAGAATGCTAGCATTCTTTCTCTGCCTACTTCCCCAATATTCTTTTCCACTTTTTGAACGCCCCTGGCTTTGTGAACTCGCAGCAGCAAACCATGAATGATAGATGAGAAGAAAATTCTGTCCTTTCCTACTGTTCACAGGGGAGAGTCCAAACAATGCTTCCATTCTCTCAGACAAGCACAGTTATTTGCAGGAACACCAATAACAGAAAGAACAACAAAAATGCTAGTTTGGAAAGTAAAATTATTTCAAGAGAAGTGGAGAGAGGAAATACAAAGGAAGAATTAGAAAGAGAGAAAACAATTCACATTAAAAGGGGATAATTTTTTTCCTTTTCATATTTTCAACCCCTTATTCTCTACAGCAGGGGAATCTGGGAATAAAAACTGCAGACACACACACAACACCACCTGCCCTGTTGAGATCTATATTCTTTACCTGCTGTGTTATTTTTTTAAAAACTGGTCTATTGTATTCTTTATTGTGGCTATTTCAATTCAAACCAGTGTCATGATGGGACAGTGACTATTTCCTGGGAAAAGAAAAGAGTGCATGACTCAGCCTGAGTCATGCCTACAGTGCTGGCCTCCTATCACTACTGCTGGTCCTGGCAATGCTGAGACTTCCCACATGGTTTTGGTCTGGGCTTGTTATTAGATGGATATGTGGGAGGGGGACATGGAGGAGGTGTCAAGGAGCTCCAAGGGAACTAGACAGCTATACAGTACAACCAACTCCCTCCCCTCCAGAAACGGAGAGTGAAAGGTGTGTTTTATTCCTATTCAGCCAATTACCAGCTTTATGATTTTAGGCAAGTTAAACCATTTGAGCCTAACTTTTTTTTTTTTACCAAAACATTGAAAGAGGTACTACCAGCTTAAAGTCTTATATTAAAGATTAGCTATAGGGACTTTCAGCCAAGATAGAGGCATAGGTAGATACACTGTTCTTCCTCACACAACCAAAAGAAGGATAACAACAACTTTAAAAATGAAAAACAACCAGAACTGACAGAAAATCAAACTGTATGGAAGTCTGACAGCCAAGGAGTTAAAGAAGAAACATTCATCCAGACCAGTAGGAGGGGTGGAGATGGACAACCAGGCAGAGAAGACTCACAGCAAGGCAGCAGTTGGCGGACGGGGTGGTCCCACTTTCATGTACAGATAAACTGGAAGGAACAACTGGGGAGTAAGACAGACTGTACAACCCAGGGTTCCAGTGGGGGGAAATAAAGTCTCAAAACCTCTGACTGAAAAAACCTATGGAGGTAGAGGAGAAACTTTCGGCCTCACAGGAGAGTTTGTTGGAGAGACCCACAGGGTCCTAGAATGTACACAAATCCACCACCTGGGAATCAGCACCAGAAGGACCCTATTTGCTTGTGGGTAGCAGGAGAAGTAACTGAAAGCAGGCCAAGACCTGAACAAGCAGCATTGTTCCCTCTCGGACTCCTCCCCCATATACAGCACCACATCACAGCGATGTGGGCTGCCCAACCCTGGAAAATACCTAAGACTCCACCCCTTACTACATAACAGGAACATCAAGACAAAAAAAATGGCCCAAATGAAAATAGAGCAAAGCTCCAGAAAAAAATACAACTTAAGTGGTTAAGAGATAGCCAAGCTATCAGATGCACAGTTCAAAAGACTGAAGTCATGATGCTCACAGAAATGGTTGACTATGGTTGCAAAATAGAAGAAAAAGTGAAGGCTATGAAAAGTAAAATAAAGGAAAATGTAAAGGGAACCATCAGTGATGGGAAGGAAACTGGGACTCAAACCAACTGTCAGACCAGAAGGAAGAAATAAACATTCGACCAGAACAGAATGAAGAAACAAGAATTCAAAAAAATGAGGAGAGGTTTAGGAACCTCCAGGACAACTTCAAACATTCCAACATTCGAATCATAAGGGTGCTAGAAGAAGAGGAAGAGCAAGAAGTTGAAAACTTATTTGAATAAATAATGAAAGAGAACTTCCCCAATCTGGCAAAGGAAATAGACTTCCAGGAAGTCCAGGAAGCTTACAGAGTCCCAAAGAAGCTGGACCCAAGGAGGAACACACCAAGGCACATCATAATTACATTACCCAAGATTAAAGATAAGGAGAGAATCTTAAAAGCAATAAAAGAAAAGGAGAGAGATGCCTACAAAGGAGTTCCCATTAGACTATCAGCTGATTTCTCAAAAGAAACCTTGCAGGCAAGAAGGAGCTTGAAAGAAGCATTCGAAGTCATGAAAGACAAGGACCTACATCCAAGATGACTATCCAGCAAAGCTATCATGTAGAATGGAAGGGCAGATAAAGTGTTTCCCAGATAAGGTCAAGTTAAAGGAGCTCATCATCACCAAGCCTATATTATATGAAATGTTAAAGGGACTTACCTAAGAAAAAGAAGATCAAAAATATGAACAGTAAAATGACCACAAACTCACAACTATCAACAACCAAACCAAAAAAAAAACCTAAGCAAACAACTAGAACAGGAACAGAATCACAGAAATGGAGATCATATGGAGGATTATCGGGTGAAAGGGAGGAGGGAGAAAGGAAGAAAAGGTACAGGGGATAAGTAGCATAAATGGTAGGTAGAAAATAGACAGGGGGCGGTTAAGAATAGTGTGGGAAATGTAGAAGCCAAAGAACTTGTATATACAACCCATGGACATGAACTAGTTTGGGGGGAATGCGGGTGGGTGGAGGTGTGTAGGGTAGAGGAGAAAAAAGTGGGGGAAATGGGATAACTGTAATAGTACAATCAATAGAAATGTTTTTTTTTTTTAAGATTTTATTTATCTTCAGAGGGGAAGGGAAGGAGAGAGGGAGAGAAATATCAATGTATGGTTGCTTCCTGTGCATTCCCTGCTGGGAACTGGCCTGCAACCAAGGCATGTGCCCTGACTGGGAATCGAACCGTGATCTCTTGGTTCACAGGCCCGCGCTTAATCCACTAAGCTACACCAGCCAGGCAATAGAAATCTTTTTTAAAGAATTAGCTGTAACATGTGCAATGTATAGAGTACCTGAAACATATTAGTCCTTAAATAGATATAAAACTCATTTATTTAATATTAAAAATTAGAGATTCAGTCTTCTTTGATTAGCAAAATCAGTTGTTTTTGTTATTCTTATAAGTGCCTTTTCTTCATTATCACACTTAATTTTCTTTAAAATAAATGTTGTAACTCTAGTATCTGAAAATGAAGTAATAAGTTAGCCAACGATAAGAGAAAAATAGTCTCATTTCTTTTTTGATTAATGTTATCAATCAAAATTAGATCTTTAATGGAAAATGATACAGAAATCTGCTTTGTTGTGTTATGAAAGGCAGGCCAGCACGGAGAAGAGTCCTGGACTTGGAGCCATGTGGACCTGCCTGTCAATCTGGAATCTGTCCCTTAACTACCGTTTTGTGCTTGAGCGAGTCACTGAGACTCTCATTTTCACTTGATTCAAAAATGTACTAATAGAGAAAAGGGACGTCCCATTCTACTTTTCTCAGAAGATGATGAGGATGAAGTTGTTCATTCAAGTTCAAAGCAAAGACTGCAAGGGCCCAAGAAGAGAATGGTCTGAAGCAGGGCAGAGTGTCAGGTACCCCTGAGACCAGGGATGAGACAGCAGGTGGAACAGAGGCTCAGAAATGGCCACAGTTTCCCAGGGGGCTGGCCTGGGGAGACTGAGTTCTCAACGGGCAGCAGCCCCTCGGGAGATGACTAGCAAGGCTGTGGTGGTGGTGGAGGTCCAACCCTGGGTATGAAACTCCTCAAGGAGATAGGAAATTCCTTTCACTGCTGGCCACATGAACTTTTGTCTTCTCCAAGACTCCCTGTCTCCCTACCTTCTTACATCATCCACCTGTTGATCTTTCCACCTAAATGCTTTTCACCCCTCCCTATCAGGCTCCTTGTCACTGTTCTGCTTCAGGAGCTCATCCTCTCTCATCCCACCTAGACAACTGCAACAGCTTCCATGCACACCCTGCCATCAGTCCACTCTTCCACCCTCCCAAACCATCCTCCGAGATGGATGTGTTAGTGTAAGTAGCTAGATATTCGTAAAGGAAGGGAGTAAAGGGAATCAGACGTTAAGAAGCCTTCACACACTCCCCAGGGGGATTGCAGCATCGCCTGGCCAAGGGAATTAACAGCCCTCCCTCCCCCATGTAGGAAGAAAGAACCAGGATATAACCGGCCCAATGGTCTAGACTAAGTGGAGAGGAACAAACAAGGAAGGGGAAATTCCTCTGCTGGACACATGCCCAGTAGAAGCCAACATGGCACAGGGGAAAGCGCTTCCACTTTGAGGCACACAAAGGAGGAGCTGAGATGGTCACCGTAAGGGGTGGAGCCTAGCCTGGGAAAAGGATTGGATTCGATACAGGACACAGAACCCCTGAAGATCTTGGAAATGGATTGGTTAGGAGGAGGGTCAAACACCAGTCAGCAAATGATTGGGAAATTGATTATTTTGAAAAAGTGCTTACTCCTTCCCAAGCCCAAAATAATATAATCCAAGCTGAACAGAGTTATTTCTTTCTCTCTCTCTCTTTCACCCAGTAACAGGTATTCACCTCATTCAGCCGCATGTTCTCTCTCTGTAGCATTCATGCAAACCTAGCAGCCACCTGGGATCTGGCAGCTACATGCACTTTGAGTGCAGGCTCCAATGCAATGCCAGCCAAAGCGCAGCCAGGGACAAACTAAGCTAGTTGGATGGGGACAGAGACTAAACTGGACTAAGCTTCAGCATGGCACAGAATTTTTGGACACTGGTCATTGTTCTGGGCCTGATAAAGACAAGGTTGGACTTTGTCCTCAGCAGGATGGCCAGAGATGAGACATCAGGGACCTGGGTGCAGTTATTTATTTCAGCCCCAATAAATCTTACCACTAAACCTCATCCTCTCATGTGGGGGTCCCCCAAAATGCTTTTCTTGTGACTCTGTGAAAAGACCCCATTTCCACCAGCAACAGAGGCTCTGTCCTCTCGCTCTCCCAAAGATAGAAAAGTCCAACTTCTGGGTGTGCCTCACAAAGCCTGTTATAGTGCAGGTCCTGCCATTCTCTCTGGCCTCACGGTCCCACCGCAGGTCCTACCCTCCAGCCCAACAAAATTACTCCTCATTTCCCAAACACACATGGTTTTCCTTCTGCCTCCAATCCTACCCTTGTCTTTTTGTGCATAATACGTGTCCTGCCCAGGCTTCCCCTGTGATCTCCTGGTACCACGTGTGGGAGTCCCCACCTTTCTCTCATGGAAGACAGTGGCAGGTCTAGTTTTGTCTAGGATGGTCACCTAGATGGTCATCATTCTCTGTTAATGATGCCCGTGAGTGCACGTCCTTCTCAGAGGGGGGCTGAGCCCATGAAAATGCTCCATACTTCAGCCACAGAGAATCGTCCCGTGGAGAGACATGTTCCAAGTGACGCTAGTCAGTTCCTTCCCGGGGACTGACACATGAGGGTGGGAAAGATAGCATCTTCTGTTCGGCTGTTATGCTAAGATAACAGGATGTGAGTGCAGCCATCAGGGTCACCTGGCTTCTCTGAGGTCAGATCTTGTTTACGGGGTAAAGCCACACGGAGACAGGCAGAGCTGAGAGGTGGAGAAACACAGAGCCCCGAGGACATCCGGCACAGAGATTGGCACTTAGTGTCGATTCAACGAATACAAATGTGTTCAATGAATGATAAAAAGACGGTTGGGTAGGTATATGGACAAATAGAAATTAGTGACAGTTGCACAGACAGATGGCAGGTATATGCCTGCACTATAATTAGGACCAGAGGAGGAAAATAGAAAGGCAGAGAGTGCAGGGTTCCCCTTCTTCTCTTTATGTTACATGCTCCTCTCAACAGCTCAGCACCTTCCTGGCTGCTTTATGAAGCCGAGCGGCATGTTACCAGGAGTCTGCGATTCTCCTACTGCTGCCATTGCTTAGCCAGATCAGATAAAAGATTTTTCAAAACGTCTCATCTGTGCATGTTTCAAACAGCTTTTTATGATTCATCGCTGGCCATCTCCAGCTCATTCTGCCTAGCTCTAATTGACATTATATTTAGATTTATTGCCACGGCTGACTTTATTTTTTTACACTTTTAATTGTATTATCTTCTGAAGGGGAAAATATTAGAGCTTGAGTAGAATTATATTAAGTTAAAAAATCTGCAGCAAAAGATCTCGAAGATTGACGATTCTCAGCACTGTTGTGGGGGTGCAGAGCCGAGAGCCCACGTGCTCTGCCGATGGAGATGTATGTCGGCAGAAGTTTACCGGAGGGCAATTTGGCAACGTGTGTCAAAATCCAAAATGCCCTAGCAACTCTATTTAGGGGAATTTTTGCCTCAGGATAGTGAATCATTGTTCAAATGTATACATGGAAGTATAGTCATCGCATCATTATTGTCAATAGTGAAACGCTGAACACACCCAAACTCTCTGTGAATAGGGGATTAGTTAAGTCAATTGTAGCACATGTAGGCACTGTAATGCTACACATACACACTAAAAAGGTAACTCGTAGTTATAGACATGCACATATATGAATATAAAGGTGTAGATATACACAGAGAAGTATGGACACATAGAATAAAGATGAAAAGATTTTACTGATATCTTGTTGAAGTTAAAAATTAAGTCACAGACCTGTGTATATAATTTCACTTCTATTGAAAATAATGTACAGGTATAGGGGGATAAATGGTGATGAGGGAAAAAAAAGAAAATAATGTAATATTCACACATATGTATTTACACACATCAAAAATCTAAAAGCTAAACGTATATTTGGCAAACTATTACCCATAGTTCTCTCAGGGGATTAGATAATATAGAGCTTTTGTTTTACTTTTTACACATTTCTGTATTTTTTTTATTTTCAATGGTTAGTAGGTATACTTTAATAATAAGGTAAGTAGTAAAGAGGCTTTTGTTTGGGGAAAAACAGTTTCCACGTGTCGCTCCTTGTTCTCTGGCATAGACTGACTAGATACACTTCGGTCTGTATTTCACAAATGCGAGCGGCGAGTAAGAGAGCAGTCTGTGGCTGGGCCCGCGGTCCTGAACACCGTCAGCAGGAACGTGCGCGCCCCCACGTTAGGGCTTGGCGATGTTTGGTTTGCAGCCGACACCACGAGAGACACTTAGAAAACACACATTTCTCTCTCAATACAGCCATCTCACGATATTGTAGAGATAGAGCCAACTGGATCCTGACACCCCATCGGAGGCTCTGTGTGAAGAGCAAACCCTGAAATCAGAAAAGCTCTTGTGTCTGAGAACAGGAGCGAGAAATCACCGCAGGCAAGCCGATCCTTTTGACGTAAATGATGAAAATAGGGACTTCAGAGAAAAGCCCACATCCCCTCCGCCCGAGGCCGGAGGCGCCGGGAAGGCTGGCGGGGAGCGCAGCGTTCTGAGTGACAGCATACCCGGGGCACACCATCGCACTTTTTGTTTCGGCTTTAGTTCCTGGCTCTTTAAAATCGATTCAGACTTGCGTTGTTCTTCCATTCCAATCGAAGACAACTGGTTTTATTTTGAGAGGAGCGCGGTTTCATAGAGCACGGATTCCAAAGTCAACAGGACTGAGCCACTGTCCACCCGCGGGGCTTGGCCCTGTGACGTCATGCCTGAGACTCGCCTCTTCCTGGGCAGCAGGACCCGGCTCCCTCCCAGAATTCCGCGTAAGGGCATGTAAGTCAAAGGCCACTAAAACTGTGCAGCACTTGCAAAGACGTCAGCCTTTTTTATTTTCATCATTATTTTCCTCAAAATTCCCAGAGGCCAATCTGGCTGCTGGTTCCCAAGACATTAAAAAAAAAAAAAAAAAAAAGAGTCTCATTGTTTGAGTTCAAGTTGAAAGGACAGAAGATTCAGAGACAGACGAGGTTCAAGTCTTCCTCGCACACCTCGGCTGATGAGCGCCCAGACAAGCCAACGTGGACGTACCGGCAAGTGTCCTTTCCCGAAGAACAGATTTCTAACCCCGCTTCCCAGGGGGGTGTGGCTCAGATTAGACAACAGTGATGGAAACGCTTTACACACTCTTCTGTGTCCCCTGGATGTCAGCTAGCTTTAACAACACGGGTGGTGACAGTTGTGAAAGAAAACCAGAGCTGGACAGTAGTTAAAGTGGTGAAAACAGCTTCAAGTCTGGAACTGTTGCAAGAAGGGGAAAGAGACCTCAGTGTAGACAGGGGCTCCAGTCCAAAAGAACGAGAAGGAGCAGTGGGAAGTGGTGGCCGAAGAGCAGGTCCCAGGGGTCGGTGGCTGGGGAATTCCTAAGAGGAGATATGATAGGCAGAGGGATTGTTCCTGGAGTGAGCGAGTGGGACTCTGCCAAAGCAGGCTGGGGATCAATGTGGCCTACGGGCTCACCCTATGGGCCTTACTGCTTTTTTTTGGGGGGGTGAGGGGGGACAGACAAGGAGTCTAATGAAAAAAATTATGCGGATGAAAGCACTTGGTAGTGTGTAAAGGGCTTATACTAATATTGGCTTTCTTCGAAGTTTTTATTTCCATCATTTCTGCTGAACACTAACTGCACCGGGAGCAGACCGAGCCTCTGCAGTCTGCAGGGCCAGGCCCTGGCACCGGGCGTTTCTCGTGCTGCACTGGGAAGAGATTTTAATGGGGCTTTCGCGGCAGCAGAGCCAGCATTGTGACCCTTATCATCATGATGTGAACTTGGCATTATCCTTTTGTCCAAAACATCTGCCTGAAAGACTGTGGCAGGAAGCAACTGGTTAAAAAAAAAAAAAAAAAAGGAAGAATCTAGCTTCTGTCTGCCACTCACTTTGCTCAAATTAAAGCCATTTGCATTTCTAAAATGTATTAGTTCTATTCAAAGCCTGCTATAGAAATGGAAATGGTCTTGGGGGAACAGCCCGTTCCTAATCAGGGATCCTGGGGGGGACGAGGCACTTGCTGACTGAATCCCAACCTAGATTTCTCTGCAGGAAACCCCGATGCCAGTTTCCAAAGGTGAGCGGATGTAAATGCCACTTGCCTTCTCCAAGGGACTAATTACCGGGGTCCTGGCACCCAGAGATGTCAGCGCTGAAGAGAGAGTCAGTGAAGAGAACTTCTCTCCCAGATATGAAACACAAGTCACAGAATAGTAACTGCAGATCAAAAGAGCTTCCGTCTTCCCTGAGCTCATTTGGGATGGGCAGGGCAGGAGCTGAAAGGTTTCTGAAATCCTACTGCCACAAAGGAGAGAAATAATGAACTGTATCACTCAGAAGAGTAGGGAGTGAGGGGGAGAATAAAAGTATTTTTAAAAAATGAACCACTAAAAATCGCCTCTGGGAATTTGTACGCCCCCCGCTAACAGGGACCCAAGATAGTGTCACCTGCCTATGGTCAGTGCCAGTCCCAGGCATCACTCCAAGACATTAGTCATCATCCCAAGGTCCACAGGCACTCCCTAATTCTCTGATGCTCGAGGGAGTCCCCAGACTTGAACCCATGTGTCCCCAGGCCAGATTGTTCCAGGTTCACAAGAATAAATTACAGACACAGATTCGTAATTTAACACCATAATTCCCTCTGTTCCGAAAAAAGTCCAACACCGGCTTCTCTAGGTCCTCCTTTTGCTTCCGGCTCAGCATGGGTTATCTCAGCAATGCATCGACGACGATCCAGAATGCACGACTTTCCTTGGTTCACCAACAAAACTTACTCGCACAAAGTACTTGGGAGCAGAGCAGAATTTGCCAGGGAATTTGCTTGGGTGGAGGCATAGGAAACAAAGGCGAATTTATAAAACAGAACCCAGCTAAATCAATCAGGTAAGACTAAATTAACAAGTGACCCCCAAAGCGTAGGGCTTGCAATAATAGTCGTACTGTCTGTCGCCCCCACATGCCCATCACGGCTGGCCCCGGGCTCAGTTCCCACCTTCTTCTCTGTGGGCGGAGGCTGACAGAGCATTCACTCTCTGGAGCGCGGCCAGTCACCGCGGAAGAGGGAATCACTCAGCGACTCTGAAAGCTTTTGCTTGGAAAATGACGCACATCAATTTCACTCACAGTTTATTGACCAAAGCCAGCGCCGTGGCCAAGCCTGAGATCCGAGTGTGGGGATGTGGGAAACTCCCACAGGAAGCGGCACCAAATCCAGCTGAACAATAACACAACCTGCCTCGTCAGCATTTTGAAGTGCAAGAGTGGATATCATCGTCTTCAAGTGCTTTGGCAACAGCCCCACAGAGAGTTCTCACCTCTCTTCTGCTCATCTCCCCTCTTCACAGCCAAACGACTTCCCTGGGTCTCCTGCGAACCTCCCGAAACTGTAGCTCTTCTTAACCCACCCCCTTCTACACCAACCACTTGTCAACATATTTCTTTGAGACAGAGGAATGCTGGCGTCGACCGTTCACATAATAGTATTTTTTGTGTCTGATTATACGAGAAACCCCTATAAGAAAGAGTGAAGAAAAGCAGAACCCTGCCTCCTGCAAATGGCTATTTCACATCTTAATTTGTAACAGTTCCAAATACCAGCAAAACCACATGCAGACGTAGAGGAAGTTGCCGTCCTGGCGGAGCAGAGGCGTGCCGGGGGAGGGTTTTCCAGAAGCTGGGAGTGAGGCTGGGACCGACTCAGGACCACCTCCTCTCCAGCTGGAACTCCAGCTCAGAAGAACAGATCTCAGTAGGAAGGCTGTAGACAGCACAATACCGAAGGCAATCAATCAGCGGCAAAGACCTATTCAAGTCGTATCTTTGTTTAGAGGGTGAAAGAAAAGATTGCCTTTTCATGGGCTTATTAGCTCTTTGTATAACTTCTTTTGTGAAATGTCTGTTCAAATGATTTATCCAATAAGAAAAGGCCAAGTAATTTTATTTTTAAAAAGGGCAAGAGATTTGAACAGGCCCTGTGCAATGGGATGCTCAAGTTTCTAATAGGCAAATGAAAAGATACCAACACTCATCTAGTAAAATAAATTCTAATTCACACAAAATATATTGCAATACTAAGTTTTGGGTGAGGATGTAATACAACTGGAAATCTCAATTATTGGGACTATAAATTGGTGTAGACACATTGGATAACTGTTTGTATCTACTAAACCTAAAGGCAGACCTACCCACCCTATAAATCACCAATCCCACTTACAGATCTATCCCCAAAAGAAAGAAGTACATTTGTCCACCAAAAAAAATGACCAACATTATTTATAGCAAGTTTATTTACAATTGCCAGAAGTTGGAAACAGTTATCGACAGAAGAATGGATGTATCAGTTGTGGTGTAGTCGAGTAACGAAAAATAATCAGTCACTAATGCCACATCACGTGGATGAATCTAAAACACTGTTACTTGGAGCCAAATAAGCCAGACACAGAAAAGTGTATGCTATAGTTACATGAAGTTCAAGAGTAGGAAAGTCGAACCGGTGATGATAGAAGTCACGATGTGATCACGTGGGGGGCGGGTACTGAGGATGAATGGGTGGAGAAGATGGGTCCTAGAAACACTCTCTATTTTTATCCATACGCCGGTTACACGAATGGAGAGAAAATTTATCAAGCTCTACCTAAGATAATTGTTTTCCAGGCAGTTTTCTGCATGTGTGTTATCTGTCAATTTAAACGATGAAGCTCAGGCTTCTTACCAAAGAATGGAAACCTTGCCGATTTCCATGAGAAAATAAATTTTCCCGTTTCAAAAAAGAATCTTGAAGTTGGAAGATTTTTTTTTAATGTGTAGTGCATCTTGAAAGATGGGTTAGACATGATCAGGTGGAGAAGGAAATCGAGTTTCAAAGAGAAGCAAGAGAGAATAAGAACCATGCAGATGGCAACCAGCAGCTGGGACAACCAGCATCTTAGAACCTTGCTCTTGGGTTTCCAGAGAGCAGGAATCGTGAAGAAAAGGGGACATCTAACAGACATAGTGCCGTGATTCTTTTGCACAAACTAGTATTTTACTCTGGAAAATAAACAAAGAAACGGCTGCCCTGTTGTTTCTGAAGACGGGACCCAGAAGTTTCTAAAGGAAGTCGGAGCCGTCTGGCTTGAACTGGAGCATCTCCCTCCTCATCCCAGATACCTGGGCAGAGGATTAATAACAACACAGGTCAGATTTTTTCCTCTGAATGCTCCAGCACGGCATTCTCTGTCTGTAAGAAACAAGTCTTGGTTTCCCTTATTATCATTCTCCTTGCCTTCCTCAACTGTCGCTGGGCAGGATGCCTGCGGGATGTGGACCCGTGATTAAAAATGTCCTATTCACTACCGTGAATGTCAGCCTTTCATCCCAGACTTAGAAACTCTGAACTAGGAGAGCACAGGCATTTCACAGCTAATAATAGACTATGGTTTCCATTGGTTCCGCCCCACCTTGGCCTCCTAGGCAGTGACCGCCAGAGGCAGACTTGGGAATGGATGCTTATCTTGTGGGAACAGACTCGATGTTATCAGGTCCGTTTCAGAACATCTCTGAGTGACATCTCTTTTCTCTCTGGAGGCCAGAGAAAGTGGGTCGCAAGGGGAGGGCCTGGGTGAGCCACAGAGGCCGAGCTGGGGCTCACGGGCAGGACCTGGTCCTCTCCGCCACACTGCCCTTTTTCCCTCGGTTTCCCCTTTCCCATCACTGGTTGTAACGAGGGGCCCACCTCGTGGCTTCAGGTTCAAGCAGAAAGGAAACTGCCTGCTTGACTTGAAGATGCTGTGGGTCTTTATCTCCCGACTGCAAAAGCCTGATAAGAATTCAGAAGTGATGTGAGAATTTGTAACTGATTGTAGGAATTTTTCAACTAAACCGATGAAGAGGAGCAAGGGGAGAGGGAAGGATTGCTGATTACAGCTCTTGTCTGTATTTCTTCATTCTGCCATGTCTTTGGATTTTGCCACTAAAAGAGAAAAAAACCTACCATGGTTTTGGGGTTTAAGTTTGGAAGAGAAGATCAGGGTCGATCCCAATATTTTCTGAGCACGGGATTTTGTGCAAATCTCTCAGACTCCGAGGATCTATGGCATTTGATCTGTACGCAAAAATCCTCAGCAACAGGCCCCGTGGATCCCTCTCATCTCTGAATTCCATGATTCAGTTAATTCTAGGATCCCATGAGCCTGATTCTGGTTTTGTTTTTTTGGAATAAAATACACGGGGGTCACACCCGGTAACAGACAGACCCCACCCTCCCTGTCCCCGCCATCTGCTCTAGCCCTACAGCCCTCCCAGTGCGGGCCCAGCTGGTGGCCTCACTTCCTGATGGTGTGAACTGGGCTCTCTCCTGAAGATCCTCATCTGTGAAAGGTGGGTACCACCTGCCTCTCAGAGCTGTATTTTCTATAAAGGCGAGATGCCCAACTTAGAGAAGTAGATATTATTACATCTATTCCCCACGTACTGGGGCGCAGACTCTGGGGCCAACTTCTTAGGTTCGAATCTGAGCTCTGCTAGTTTCTGTGTTACCTTGGTCCAGTTGCTCAACCTCTCTGTCTCAGCTTTCTCATCTGCAAAATGGAGATGATATAATACTACCTACCTCATCGGGTTATTGTAAGGATTGAATGGATTAATATGTATAATATATTTAAATATTATTTGGCACATAGTAAGTGTTCTTTTTAACTAAAGGAAACGTGTGTATTTGTGTGTGTGTGTGTGTGTGTGTGTGTATCTATATATTCCAAACTCAGTGGATGTACTTGCCCCCATCACCTGCCTGGGAGGCACTTCGGAGGTCTGCAGGCCCAGCTTCCTCATTCGATTGATGACCTTGGCCATTGTCAGCCAGTTGTCATTCACAAAGCATTTTCACATCTCTGGGCTCACTTGAGTTTGTGAAAAGGCCACCCCTCCTTTTAGTGGCAGGAACTGGAGTTGGGAGGAGACCCAGGGCTCCCCGTCCAGAGCGCTCTCTGCCATCACCTCCTGAGTGTCGGCTGGCCCGGCAACGACCTGACATGCCAGACGTCACCCAGATTATCCAACTCAGTCCTCAGCTCCCCCCAGGACGCGGATGCTACCAGCTCCATTTTCAAGTGATGGAAAGGGATTTGCACGAGGTCTTATAGATGGTAACTGACAAATTTGGGGTCACTGAGCTAAATCTATGTTATATTTCAGTGCTTTTTGTTAGACTTTATTATAATAATGTTTAGATGATAATGCAAGTTTCTTCAAAACAGACTAGTCTTCCTGGGTTCAGATCTGGGCTCTGTCTCTTCCTGGCTGTGAGACTTGGGGAAGTTACTTAACCTCTCCGCACCTGTAAATTTGGGATAGCGTTGGCATCTGCCCTGTAGGGTTGTAATGAGAATGCACTAAGTTAACATTTGTAAAAGGTTTAGCAAAAAGTCTGAAATTCAGTTAGCTTTCTAGTAATGTTAGGTATTACCATGCTATCATAATTTCCATAGGACCTATTTTCTACAGAAGTGGAGGTCCAACTTTGGAAATCAGTCCAGCGTCAAACAAGCCCAGGTATTATGTTCTTATTTTTTTACACCCATATTTATGACCAAAAAAAAATTCAAAGATCTTAAGAAAAACAGCGTACAACAGATTAAAAAGGAAGGAAGGAAGTGAACCAAGGCAAGAAAATAAAAGCCAGATTTGAAGCAGTCATTGTCCATTAAATTTATGTCATGAAGTGTTGTACAGTTACCAGATTCAGGTCACAAATTCATCACAGTTTCTAGCAGTGAAAGCAAAGAGGGAAGCATGATCAGAGAACGCAAGAGATGAAGGAGACGGTCAGGAGAGGCACAGCTGGTCACTGTGAGAGATCAGAGAGGAGCTTCTCCAGTGCTTGTAGTCAGCGAACACCGAGCAATGTGCTCACAAGGGTCCCCGCTAGAAAACCCAGCCTGGCCGACAGCTGACTGTCTCTGTGGAAGCCACGGGCCCCAAAGGTTCCATGAGAAAACAGCCAGAGAGGATCAACGGCTTTGTCATGAGAATGATTTCGGTTCCACAACGAGGCCCCGCTTTCACTTCTGCATTTGTTTGGTTTCGAGGTTTGGCTGTAAAAAATAGCAATACCAAACCCTGGATGAGACATCGGACACCAGTTGTGTGGGGTTCGGAAAGTTGGGGTCTTTCGGGCTTCTCTGCGGTCATCAACCTGTCCTTCATCATTCATGAGAGGCTGGGGAACACAAGGAAGAGCAGAGACCTGCAGTCAAGTAGACCCCCTGAGTCAGTTGGGGTGTCTGGGGACCCGCAAGGGTAAGCAGTTCTCTGCACTTGAACTGTGATACTCCAGAGCCATCAACCCCCTCCCTGCTCCAACTCCTAGAAATTCTAAAAATACTGGGTCCTTCCGATGGGTAGGATGGGCCTTTGTTTCTTTTAAAATCATAGTCTTCTCAGTCCTCAGCTCTAGCTGGTTCTTCCTGAGACAGGCAATGCTCTTCCTTCCCCACACAGCTCTTGCCGCAGTGCCCCTACCCCACAGGGGACTCCATCTCCACAACTCGCCATGCCACCGCAGCCTCCCTTCCCCGTGGCACCTCCCTCACCAGCCACTGCACTTTGTACAGCCCCATCTAATCGCTGACCGGATTTGCCTAACTGATACAGAAGACGCCAATTTTTAAAAGTCACAAAACTACCAAAAGAAGCCTTCCCTATGTCTAGCATAGACACCAGGTCTCCCAACCCTGAACTCCTGAAGCATCTTGAATTAAATGCCTCTTCACATTTTGCCTGGCTTCATAGTAATTCAGATTCATAACCTAACATTCCCTGCTAAACGATGACTTTCTTGAGGCAAAATCCACGCCAGTGCTCCTCAAATATCTAATGAGTGAATAAAGACATAGTTCTAGGACATGTGTGAGGGCAGAAGGCAGCGACAGGGGCGTTACTCTAAAGGAGTTCTT
>CM052543.1:143974569-144020231 GCA_028533065.1 Trachops cirrhosus
GTTATAAAGAGCCCAGAAAGGAAAGGTGAACTTACACTTGACTTGAATGGATCTGGAGAGCTAAAGAGGCAGCCTAGTGCCAATGCTTGAAGTCAGAGAGTGGCTGCATCAGGGTGTTGGGTATGGAGTGGAGCCTGAAAGGCAGGAACAGATTCAAACCCTTGGCACAGAGGTCAAGGTCTAATTTACCGGGCTGGAGATTAGGAATTAGAAAGCAATGCCCTGCCAGGATTGGAACATGTGTCTCTGCAGCAGAGCCGTGAAAGTGTGTTGACCCTTTGGTTGAAGACTGTCTTCCCACATCCTTCCCTGCTCAGGTGAGGACCCCAAGAAGCCCACAGCCTCGTGAATGGGCTTTGCAGCCTCCTGCAATGCTAACTTTCTTGCTAATCCCATAAATCCTCTAGCTGTCTATCCTGGTGTTATGGGTTGATTTGTGTCCCCCTAAGGCATGTTGAAGTCCTAACCCCTGGTACCTCAGAATAAAACCTTATTTGGAAACAGGGTCTTTGCAGATTTAACCAAATTAGGAGGAGGTCATTAAGGGTGGACTCTAATCCAAATAACCTGTGTCCTTATAACAAGGAGAAGTCTGGACACAGATACAGACGTGCACAAAGGGAGGACGACATGAAGTCACAGGAAGAAGGCCATGTGAAGGAGCAGGGTTGGAGTGACGCTTCTCCAAGCCAAAGAGCCCTGAAGATTCCCATCAAGCCATCAGATGCCAGGAAGAGACAAGGAAGGATTCTACCCAGAGCTTCAGAGAAAACGAGTAAAGAGACAAGATAACTGAGACGAAGGGACATAGGAAACAAGAGGTTGATGAAGTAAATAATAGGAAGGGTGGAAACTTCACGAGGAAGGCTGATGGAAGGGGAGAGAGTTAATAGTCACCCTCCCATGCGCCCACCCAGCCTCCCACTGATGCCATCTCTCCCACCATCAGAGCACTGACATGGCAGAAAAATCAATAAAGAATCCTGGGTCCAAAAAGAGGTTGCTGAATACCTTCCTTGCCTAAGGGTGATAGTAAAGCCCTCCATTCCTTCCTTCCACAAGAATTGATGGGGCACCTACTCTACGTGGGCATCATTCTAGGTGCTGTGGACATAGCAGTAAACGGAGAAAAAATAACCCTGCTTATCATCTAGTCACAGGAGAGAGGCATGACACTAAATAAACAAATTAATAAACACATAAAAATGTGAACAAATAGACAGGTGTAAAGCACTCGAGAAAAAACATCACACAAGGGAAGGTTCTAGGGAGAGTCAGAGTGGGTAAGTGCCCAACACGTGCTTGCTTCGGCTTCCTTGGGTCTCTCACCATTTTTCTGTATCAGGAGGTACTTCCCCAGTCACCACACTCGACACATGTTTCTTTAGCATGGACTGTGTCAGACACGGCCACCTTCCCTTGACGGTCTCCTCCCAAAGGGAGCTGCCTCTCCCCATCCCCCAAGGATGTTATCAAGCTGTCACCTTCCTTTCCAGGCTGATAAAAGAGAAAGAAGTAAGACATCTTATTCCCATTAAGCATTGATTGAGGAAATATTTAATGAGTTTCTAATAACCCTAAACAGCATGTCTACTACATTTACAGTTTATCCAATACTTCCACAACCCTGATTTCCCATGGCTGTTCAACCTTCCGATAATGAAGGCAGAGTAGAACCCACCTCATCTATTTTATTTATACTGCACTCCTGAATGAGATCGAGGATATTTATTAAGAATTCTGACCAATGGGATTATTATAAGCATTTCATAAATGAGGACACGCCATCTAAGAAAGTCTATAGGACTTAACTGACACCACACAATAAAGGTGGAATCAAACCCAAGCCTCCCAAACCTGACCCCACACTCTTCCTGCTACCACACAACCCACCACATGCACTCCTCCACCAGCTCACGTGGGTGCTCGATACTCAATAATGAAGTACACGTGGCTTTGCTCTCACTGCACTTGAACTGCAGTGAAGACTGTCAACCAAGACTTCGAAGGCTGTAAAAGGAGATGAGGACAGACAGAGAGCTGTGTGGAAGTTCAGAGGAACACAGCCTTCCGCGTGACGTTGGCTGGGAAGTCATACAAGAATGGCTTGGTAGGGGACATGGACTACTCAGAGGGACAGGCAAGAAAAAGCATTCCAAGTTCAAGGAATGTTAAATGGCCCAAGGGTTAGAAAACACTGGGCATATGCAGAGAACATAATCACGATATCCCACCTCCCTCATTCCCACAAATGACTCGGCTTTCAGAAACTACTGTAAGCCAGAAATATCTCGGAGAATGCTCTTGTGGTTCACATTCACACCAGGGCTAGGACAGCCTTCCAGGGAGAGAAAGAGAACGGGAGGCAATGATCATTTGCGGAGTACCTACCAGATGCCAGAGACTGTCGGGTTCTCTGCAAATGCTGTATTATTTAATCCTCATAATAGCCCTACAAGGTAAATACCATTTTCCATTTTTATTGATGAGAAACTAAAACTCAGAGGCTGGTTGACTTGTCCAAAGTCAAATAACTAACAAGCAGAAAAGCTCTGATTTGAACCCAGGACCGTGGGAAGGCAAAGCCAGATCTCTTTCTGGGACGCCACACTTTGAACCATATTACACAGACAAAGATGAAGAAATGCCTGTTCTATGGATGATTGTGAGGTTGTGAGCGAACAATTGAGCACCTAGTGGAGAGTCAGCAAGTCAAGAAGATCTAAAGAAGATTTAAGAATGTCAGTCACTGGGAGGGGAAAGAGGGAAGTTGCCGTTCAATGGGTATAACGTTTCAGCTGTGCAAGACGAATGAGTCCCCGAGACCTGCTGAACAACCTTGTGCCCGTGGACAGCAGGGGTGTGTCTTGCAGGTCAAAACGTGTTCAACGGGTAGGTCTCATGCTGAGTGTTCTTACCGCAATAACACAAACAAACTAAATCACAAAGGAAATGTTACAAACAAAGTATGTGTGTGTGTATATATAAAATTGAATGTATCAAAGCATGAATTCTTCCATCATAATTCTTCCTACAAGATTTTTCCGTGTGGCATGAATGGGTCTTTAATCACCACACTTTTCTAAATTCCCCGAGGAAGCCTGCTAAGATTCCATGGGTCCTGTTTATGTTTGTGTCTCGCGGATCACCCAAAAGCAATTATGATGGTCCATTGATTCATAAACATGAATGTGGACATCATTAAGTATTTACACAAACACATTGATTACTTATATTTATAAGCCTAGGAGGAAAAGCCGCGCTGCTCTTCGGTACAATGTCGGGGGGGAAAATTTGGTTCTCCGCAAAGACAGTAATCAGCCCATATTCTCTACTCATTAGACTGACTCTTGAAATAATCCTCAGTTTGTTTGCAAAGAGTGTTCACATCTGCACCAACACATCTGTGGCGAGCAGAGTGTGCAGAGGCAGGTGTGCTTCGGGCTGCAGATCCAGGGTGGCTGTCGCAGTGGCAGGCGTGGGAGCTGCCCTGCGGTAGCAACGGTGGCAGCAACCGATTGCAACAGCGGCCGCAAGACTCACGGCCAGCGGTTCCGCTCTGACCCTCCCTGTCCTCAGGAATGGAGTAAATAGGGCTGTCACTAGGGGCTTGCACATTACAGACCCGCACCGTTACATAGAAATTGTGGCCAAAGGCACTGAGCTGCTTGTTTTCTCACCTGTTACTCCCACTTTATTTGGTTTGGATTCTGATGGCAGAATGCAATGGAAGCTGTAAAACGCCCAGAGGGTAATTAGTGTGACTGTGAATTCAATGCTGATAGCTGCTCACAGCGTTCAATGTCTATTTCAAAGCACCAAACTGACACAAACAGTTGTTATTTGTTCGCTGATGTCAATCTGAAGGTTCTGGAATTCACAAAACAGCCCTGTGAGTGAGCAGACAGGAAAAACGGAGAGATGAAACCTGACGATTAGAAGGAAACCAGGGTGCCTTTTAGGGAACAAGAGATAAAAACTGAGCTGTCAGAGAAGGGGGGTGACCGAAACCAAACCAGAAATGAGGTCCCGGGCAGAGGGAGTAACAAACACCATAGCAGCATCGTTCGTTCGCACAAACGGGCCCCCGCCACTGCAGTGAGGGGGGACAGCCACAGCGGGTCACTGCCTGAGGGAGTGAGAACAGCAGGAGGGCCCTGCCTCTTCCTGTGTGATGTTCAACAAGCTCCTTAACCTCATTTATCTTCCTTTCCACATATGTAAGATGAGAATCTGGTACTTCCCTTAACGACAATAATGAATATTGGTTACCTGGTGCCCAGGAAACCCTCCCAAAATGGACCATTTGGTGCCACTATGCCCATAGCTTAGATATTGCTGGCCTCTGCGTGTTTGAGCAGTGCTGGCTGAAATGTGGCCTTGCTGACACCTGCAGGCCAGGGTGGCCTGGGTGGGGGACAGCACAGGCCCCACCAGTGTGCCTGTGAGCGTTGACTTCACTGGCGGCAGCCCTGTGACCATAAAGCCAAGGTGTTAGGACCTTCTGGAACAGAAGCCAGGGGGCTTTGCTCTGGTCTGTGACCACAGACTGCAGAGCCGGCCTCAAGGCGCCTGTGGGAGTTAGCAGAGAGCATCCTGCTCCCGGGAGACTCCCCAGAGTGGTTGTCTAATCAAAGGACAGTGAGTAGCCTCAGGGGAAAGGTGCAGGCCCTGCGCTGGCAGGCATCCCCCAGAACCTCACAAAGTACGGGAGCATCCCGCCCCCTCTGCCAGGATGAGCCACGCCCCTTCTCACCCTCAGTGAGTGCTGAGTCCGGGGGGAGAAGACAAACAAGTGAACGAGCTATAGTGGTCCGGGCACTGCCTGAGTCTGTGTGGGAAGCAGACAGCATGCAAAGGAGAAAAGGTCAGGGCTCCCTGGGGAGTCAGGGGAGATTTCACAGAGAAGGGGAGGCCGAGAGAGAGGGCAGGCAGGCAGAGACACCCAGGGGACGTGCTTAGGGGCCTGCCACCTGGCTGCTACCCGGAGAGTCCTCAGAGGCCTCAGACTCAGTGTACCAGAGATCGCCCGCTTCTCACCCTGTTTTCTCTGACTCCGTGAAGAGGGACACCACCCCCCAACAGCCACCAAAACCAAAGACCTGGAAATCATTCTGGACCCCTGTCCCGTCCTCGGCCTCACATCCAAACAGCGACCAGGTCCTGAGGAGTTTTTCAACATGTGTCTCAAACCACTCTGCCTTTAATTCCCACTGCCTACCTACCACCCTTCCCGCCAGAAGTCCCCAAACTGAAGGAAAGGAAAAAGGCAGGTCCATTTCCCAAAAAGAAGAGGTGGCTGTGACCACAAGGAAAGGGGAGAAGGAAATCCAAAATCAGCAGATGTCCACGGCACTAATTCTGGTTAAAAGTGCCGAGTTGTAAAATGTCACTTCTTTCATAAACTAGAGCCTACTAGGAGTTATCCCTAACATCACGCCACGGTCACTGCGCATACTGATACGTGTTCTAACGTAAGAGGAAGAGCATAATTGGAGCCAACGACCTGTGGATGGAGGCTAGGAAGGAAAGGCTCTCCACGGACACTCACAGAGACCGAGGTCCCGGGCCCCGTGCCAGGCACCTGGGACACAGCAGCACACCTGCCCGAAGCCAGCACAGGTGCAAGAGTGCAAACAACCAGGCCAGGGCGGGAGCCCCAGGCACCAAGACCTCAGATCGTCCGGAAAGGAGATCTTCTAACTATTTTGAACTGTTCCGTTCCAGGTCAGGAAAAGACCCTTTGCTCAGCTAAACTGTCTGCGTGTCTGTTGACTTCCCACGACTATGATAAGGATTCATCTCAACCCCCCTCCGTGGCTCCTGGGCTTTTCAAGTTTTGCATGGGGACCGTGGAAAAAAACTTTTTTTTAATATCATGATCTTGATGGGAAAAAAAGAGAGAATTAAATAAATAAACCGGTGGCACTGCAACCGTTGTTGTTTTGAAATGTTTCGGTTTTATTTTGAGGCCTGTAGTTTATGAGTATCTGTTTCTACATTTGGAGGCTCACGCAATATGCCTAGTTTCTTTATGAGACATGATATGCATTTGTGGCAACAGGACGGTCTGCCAGGGTGTTGAGAAGATGCGTTTCAGTTACACCTGACCGGAAAGCCATTTGTCTCTGTCTCGTGGACGCAAGGCCAACACCGAGACAGGCCTGGGGAGCCCCGACGGCTGCTCGGAGATCTCTGAGCTGGAGGACGCCCCAGAAGAGAAGGGGTAGGTTGATGGCAGTTGACAAATACTTATCGTTCGAAACAAATATTTTTTTCATGATTTTTTTCCCTGGAAAAGTGACAAGCAATGAAAAGCCTTGAGAGAGAACAAATGAATCCATTGTCGGACTGAGAGGCCCTCCTGTCTACGCTTTATGAGATGTCAACACAAGACCGGAAGTGTGAGTACCCGGCCTACAACGGGACTAGAAAAGAGGGGGAAATTACTATCACAGCTGATCCTCACTGCAGGCTCTTCCTGCAGACACAGTGTCGGCACGCACTGGGTACTCAAAACATGGAGACTGTGTCATCACTGTCATTTCCACTGACCTTGTCACTTCAGTGCTTAGCTCAGGACCTGGGACACAGTAGGTGCTTAATATATGTCTATTGAATGAATGAGTGAATGTCAGGTAGAGGAGATGTTTTGCCACTAACTTGTCACTGCCTCTAATACCTGTAACCTTTCTTTCAACTCTGCTGGGAAGTATGCAGACAATGGGCCCCAGAGGCGGAGCCTGTCCCTGGAGGAAGTAGGCCCACCAGCTCTAAAGGATTCCAGAGCCACAGCTAAAATGGCAGCTATAGACGCTGTATGACAAGCCAGCATCAGAATAATATTTTCCAACGAGTCCCCACAAGCCCCTGAGTTCATTCCCTGCCAGGACAGGGCTGGCTTGGCAGGAGGCAGAGGGCGGCTTCCCAGTTTGTAGGAGATGCGGATTGAAGGTCTCAGCTGCAAACGCAGTGGAACAGGCAGAGCACACCCATGCAGCTTTAAGGAACAGCCAGAGGAAAAGGACCTCGCTCCGTCTGTTGTCCTGGGCATGCTCGCACAGCCCCCGCGGGCCTGGCCGGCGGCAGAGCCAAGCCAGGAGCTGGGGGGACGCCTCTGGGCTGCCCACTTACTCATGCCTGTGAGAAAAGAGCTCCCTCTCATCTCGTTTTGCCCTGCTTCCTTTCTTGCCCTTATTCCTTCTCCCTCTCTCCCTCCCTTTTGAAGTCCTCAGTGAGTGTGACCTCCTAGGTAACAGAGCCCCAAAAGAGACAGGATAGTCTCAATGGCCACTACCATGGCAAGGGCGCCAAGAAGGGCTACGGGGATTCTTTACATGCCCCTAATCCACACAGTGATGCTACAAGGTAGACTCTATTGTGCCGTTTTAGATGGAAACACCTGAGTCTAGAGAGGCCAGTATATAGTGCAACTCAGTCTTGCAACCAAATTTATCTGGCTTCAAAGACCAATTTTTCCTGAACTTCATTACTTCCACTGGGGGGAAATGAAAGCCCAGGCATCCCAAATTTCACCATAAAGGACGAGGCGGGCCTCTTAAAGCACTCGGAGAATTACGTTAGGAATGGCAGGACCTGGTGTTTCGTCCCTCTTCATCTGGTCATCTTTCCACCCATTCCGTTCGCCTGATTCTGGCAAACAGACCTTGTGACCATCCTCGCTTACAGGTCCTTGACTGTCCCATGTCCCCTCTTCTGGAATTCCTTCTCCCAGTTCTGGAACTGGGCAAATAACTCAGGCAAAAAACAAAAACAAGGCCATTGGTTCAAAGCCCTGACCTAGCACATAAGACTTGTGCAGCCTTGGGAAAGTTGTACCATTTTTTGACCCTCACTTTCCTTTTCTGTCTCCCAAGAACTGTGATTCTACTACCTTACAAAGTTTCTGTGTGAAGTATTTGACCTCCCACCTGATGAGCTGCAGGGTCTGAGAACATCACCAGAAGTTTCCTGACCGATTCCTAAGAAGAACCCGAAGAAGACAAGTTCCTTTCAGTGGCTCAGAGATGGGGCTTTGGCATTTATCTCTTCACTCGAACCACAGACCACATCTCTCCCCCCAATATTTTTTAGTGCACCCTGTTCTTTTGAGCAGTTCTCTACCACCTCAATAGTGTTCAGGGTGCTGACAAGGACTGAGCAGCTCCAAGGCACCTGATCCCTTCACCCCAAGCTCTTCATATGCATGAATGCTGCCTGCTGGGCTCTGTCCCCGTACCCAGGGGTCCACGGAAGGCTCACGGCAGCCTGAATCGGCCCAGCCCCACCACACCCCTCAGACGCTGCGGGTGGTCCTGTGGACCCTGTACTTGAGGGGCACTCTCTTTTCACTCCTTGCCCTCAAGGCAGAAAATGGGAACATGAACTTGAAGATCAGAACAACACATGCTTAAATCTGGCTCTGTGCTCCCCTCTAGCTATGGGATTTGGGTAAATTACTCATTATCATTGGTTTTATGGCTTTAGTGATTGACTTATAAAACAACTGGCACACAGTAAGTACTCAAATATGACTTTTCATCACGTTCCTTCAGCTTTCTAGTAAGGTCATTGGGCAAAGTCCAGAATTCTTTATAGCAGAATTCATCCAAATTCAGACATATTAGATAAGAAACATTATTTAAATGTGTCTGGCATATCATAAGATCTCAATAAACATCACTTGTTGCTACTATTATCGAAGTATCATCATCATTATTAACAAAGTCGTCATTATCTGCTGTTTGGGAGCCTCTCATATGTGTTAAAGCCTATACCAGGCACCTAAAAAAAAATAGCTCTAATCACTGGAACCCTACAAGGTGGACATAATTACCCCTTTTCTGCAGACAAGAAAACTGTGGCTCAAGAGGCAAAGTGGGTGACTCAGAGCCATGCAGCTAGTGTCCAAATCCAGACTCACTGGATCTGACCAATTCCAACCCTCCTCTAAGACTCAGGCGAAAGAGCAAGAGTATGTCTAAGCAGACAGCATGACCCCTGCCCTTCCAGGAGAGCGCCTGCAGAAACAGGGGGCCCCAAACAAGAGCCGTTGCTGCAAGAGGTTAAAAGACTAAGAGTTGAGCTAAAACCAGGTTCAGAGCAGGCAAAGGCTGGATGAGAAGCAGTGGAGAACAAAGGGGACCTATCAGGAGCAGGGACAGGAGGGGACAGGGATGGGGCAGGAATGTCGGGGGGTGACACCTTCTGTGGACTGAGTATCTACCGTGTTTCTGCCCAGGGCTAGACATACATTCATTCGCCCTTTCTTATAAGAAGGAACTGTCATCCCACAAATAACCAGTCATAAAAACCGAGAAGGTAGGAGGCAGGGCATATCCAGGAAATAGTTTTGGAAGTCCATCTGTACCACGGATCATGAAGGAGCAATGACTGGGCACCCTCACCCTGAACGCATGACACCGTTCCTGGATTTCAATTTGTTCTCATTTTTCTGCTCAGCCTGGGAAGTGGGTTTCCCATAGAGAACAAAGGTGCTCATTCCTTCTTGATGCAGTATGGTGGTCTTCATGTGAATTCATTGATTCCCCCATCTTATGGCTCTTGTCCTAGATTCTGGGACACAAAAGTCACGAACTCCAGAGACCCAGCCCTCAAAACAGCTCTCGTGTGGCTCCTGAGTTCACGTTAAGGGCTGTACTACTGCCAAATAAACTTAAGGAAGAGTGCAGTGAATCTTAATTATAACACAGTAAATTCAGCTAAACTAGGCTTCATTGTCTACTTTCCTTGGTTGTCCAATCTGTAACCCACTGACCAGCTATAAATACTTATAATTATTTTCTTTCATCATGCTCGAAACCACTAATTAGAGTAATTACTGCAAAGTATAGTTAACATGAATCAAGCCGGCACGAAGCAAATCATACCCTGTTTTCCCAGTCTGGCTTCCTTCTAAATGTCTTAGTCTTCTCCTGGTTGGCTTCCCAGACCAGACCCATGGAATGTGCTAGCACATTTGAATTATCTGACTAGACCACACCCTCCTACCCTCTCCGACAGTAGGCAGGGTAAATGTTGAAACTAAGTGAGTATTCCCGCAGATTCATATCTGGCCAGTCTGACCTCTGATCATTTCCAGCCCCCCTGCAATCACCTGGGCCCTGACTTCCCATCTAGGTCCATTTGATGGCCTGTATCCCAGGCCCAGAGACTTCGGTGTCTGTCGCCTTGTTGTGAGAATCCCATTAGTGTGAAGATTTATATTTTAAGGACGCTGGCCCTGGCCCACAAAGAGAAATGGCTTCGGTGTAGTAAAAGGATCTCAGCTGGGAGACACGTCCTCAGGCAGCCACTCGCGATAGGGCTAGGACACCTCCCTCCCACCGGACACCTCCCTCCCACCTGCTGACCCCGGGCTTCCTCGGGTAGAGATGAACTCTCTACCCCCAGGGCATGAGCAGGGTGTGGACGTGAGGGGGTGCTCCCTTGTTGAAATTGATTACGTTTACTTTATCCGGCTCTGACTTTATTTCAAATAGGGAAAGAGGCGGTAGAGTCCATCATGAAAGAAAGTCATCCTGAGGTACAGATTCTGCCCTTGAGCTCATTGGTACTGCAGTGCTGTTCCCGTCCTGCGGTGCTGTTTGTGACGGGCTTTTTCACTCAGGAAGTCAACCTGTCTTCTCAGTCGCCTTCTGCTCATGCTCTTCGGGCCGTAATAGGTCTCCTCAGAGAAAGCTGCAGCATTCTCTTCCCCACGCCCATACTCATCTCCCTCCACGTAGGACTCTCATTTGGGGGGCTACTCCGCCACCACCCCCCACTGCTCCCTTAGAGCACAGCTGTCTGCACAGTGATAGCAACAGGGGAAGTGTGGATTCAGAAGCAAGTTTACCATGAAGCTAACACAGCTAGTTTTACAGCCCTTGCTTGCGTGGGTCTCTTCCTCAGCCTGGAACCTCATTTTGTATTCATGACTTTGCATTCTGGTGTGGACTGAACTGTGTCCTCCCGGTTCATATGGTGACGTTCTAACTCCCAGGACCTCAGAATGTGACTGTATTCAGAGAAAAGGTCTTTAAAAAGGAAATTAAGTGAAAATGAGGTCACCAGGTGGGCACTAATGCAATCTGACTGGGGTTTTTATAAGAGGAGATTGAGGGACAGACACACTTGCAGAAGACCATGTGAAGGCAAGGAGGGAGGCCTCAGAAGACATCAACCCAGCTGACATCTTGACCTGGAAGTTCCAGCCTCCAGAGCTCTGGGGAAATGCTCTTCTGCTATTTAAGCCACCCAGTCCCTGGGGGTTGGTTTGGCTGCCCTAGCAAACAAATGCATACTCTTTTTTAAATGGTCACCCCAGGTTTAAAAGCATCAAGCCCCTGCCCTGGCCCACTGTCAACACATGACTGACTGGCTAACACTTGGATGTCGTCAGTGCTCTGACAGAATGGGCCGGGGGACAGTGGTGGGCAGAGAGACGTGTGGGGTCAGAGTCACACCAAGAGCTGCACAGAAGGATGGGAGACGAGTTCCTAAAGAAAAGGGGCCAAGTCCCAGTTTGTCTCAGTTTCCATCACGGTGGACTTTGTCCTAGAGGCCTTTGTTGGCTGCTGGTCCGTTTGGCGCAGCGCAGGAGATACCAGGCGGGACAGTACCAACACTCGTAAGCACTCACTCCCCGAGCCTCTGAAAAGGAAGGACAGGTGGGGCGTGAAGTGGGCTCCCACTGAAGTGATAGCTGCAGAAAACCAAAGCAATTTCTGGAAGACAATCTGAACTGCCCAGCTCACAGGGCAAAGGGCAACCCAGAAAATTCTGACTTAAGGAAATTACAGGCCTTTTAGCTTTTCAAGATATCTTATAATCATTGAAATGAGAGAGAAGCAGATGGCAGGATCTGCCCAAGAACTTTAAAAGGAAAAGCAGTGGGTAGAGGTTGAAAACATGAATTATTTATTTCTCAGAAGGGGAAGTAATCTTAAAATGTATTATAGTTCACATTAAATGGCACAGTAGGCGAAGCCACTTTCTCCATCTCGTATTATGTTCATAGCAACCGGATAAAATAATGATCCTATTCTTAATTAGATGAGGAAACCGAGACCCAAGCTCACACCAACAGGAACATCATGAGACCTTGATCCCTTGAGTCCAAATTTTTTACTTGTTACCATAGCCATACCTTTGAATATATAGCCCCTCCTCTGTGTGATTATAAAATACTTTGTGCTTACTATTTTTAATGAGGAAAATATAAAGTGACTGTTTAATCAAAAGAATACCTATGGAGATATATATCTCATATTCATGATAAGGCTGACTGCCTTCCCCCAGAGCGGGAATCCTCCCGGACGGATCCTGTGCCTTGTTGTCCTCTGTGCCCCTTGCCTAGGCTGTACCTCGCCCTCAGAAGCTGCCCTAAGTATTGTCTGAGCCCTGGTCTCCCGGCCTTGGCTTTGATCCCCCACCACTACTGATCCTACAACTTCATCTCTTCAAAGACCTGGGGTCTGGCTGGTGCTCCACCCAAGGCTCTAAGCCCTGTGCCTCTGATCCAACCATGCAGGTGAACCCTCTCCCAACCTCACCTGTGCAGCCTCCAGCCCACCTGGTCTGGACCCACCTTCTCTTTGGCAGCCCTGGTGGCTCCTATATCTCTGTCATGAGTAAGTCAACCACCCACCTTTGGTACTCCCAAAGAGACCCTGCCACTCCCCAATAATGAGAATAAAAATACCTGGAATTTACTGAGTCCCTCCTACGAGACAGGCACTATAGAAAGAGCTTCATATCTGTAATCTCAGTTAAACCCCACTGTATCTCTAGTACTGTAAATGCTACATGTTTGGGCTTTTTGTTAAATACTATGCTCCTAGTTTTATTAATAGAGAAAATGAAGTCCAGGGAAGTTAAGGAACATGACTTAGGGACAGGCAGCCAGGGGTAGGAAGTAACGATTCCTTACACATCCCACTGTTTGCACCACACAGAATTTACTGGAACTGAGACAAACGTGGGTAATGCCTACATCAAATTCCACTTTGCGTTGAACTGAGCCAGGGCTCAGATCTCCGGCCGTCTGACCCCAGGACTGATGCTTCGCACTGAACACCCTGCTGTCTTTCTACAGAGGGCGTTGGGCAAGACGACAGCTCCCAAATTCTGGGGTTCTGCTCAGACCACTCAACAGTGGGCCAGTAGGCCAGCCACAGGGCTTGTCTGGGGAGAAGACGCGTGGCTCAGGGAGGAGAGGGAGAGAAAGGAGGGTGGGGTACCCAGCCATGAGCAGGGGCCGGGTACAATGTGCCTCTGATGAGCCTCCTCCAGGGCGAACATGTCGTTCTTGGTTGAACAGCTCAGTTAGACATAGAATAACCCTCCCTGAGCCTCATCCTACAGGACCCACAGAGGTACCAAGATCCCCTTTGCCCCACATACCGGGGGTAGCCTCAGGACCCAGCAGACTTCACTCCCAAGTATGGAGACGATTCTAAACCCACTTAATTGGCCATAGACCTGAATGGGAAATGTGGTTTAAAAACATTGCATTTATAGCTTCCCCCATATCTTTGCCTGCAGGGAACCCAGAAGTACCATCACAGAGGCCACAGCCCAGCAAGCTCTGAGGGAAGGCCTGGCCTACACTTGCAAACATGGACAAAATAATGATGAATCATACCTTTCTTTCCAGATGTGAGCCCCGGAACCCGGCCAAGGTCTGTTCCGGTCCTTTATGGATGGAGTAACACGGCCACACCCCAGGAGCTTGGCTCGCTGGTTCACGGAGCCAAGTCTCCGTCAGTGTTTTATGTCTGTAAATCTTTGAGCCTGATGAGCTGTGACAACGTTTGCCTGTCACAGCCCATCCTATGTGCTTGGGGTTTGGGCTCTGCTGGCACACAAGTGGCGTTTCAGCACAGGACACACCAGGAACCATAGATGTCATCTGCCCTGCAGGGTTCAACGGCTTTGTTATGGTTGTTATCATGGCGGGTTGTGGTTTTAAATTGTTTTATAGAGCCCACAAAATTATTGTTATGCTTTTCTAACAACAATATCAGCAATAAGAAAATTTTGAGCTGGGTTCGGAAGGCCCAGGAACAAGACCCATCTCTGGCATTTACTAGCTTTAGAACGAGAAATAAAGAAACCTCCCCGAGTCTCAGTTTTCTCATCTGTAAAATGGGCTAATACTCATCATCATGGGTTGAGTACATGCCCTCCCTGCCTCTCTTTGATACTGTTAAGGTCAAAAGTCAAGACATTTATGAACATACACTGCAGATTGCTCCTCATTCTATTAAAGTAACACACACTATTTTTCTCAGGACTATATACACTAGGCTAGGTGAAATGCGAATAAATTGGGTATGTCACAGGAACGTCTCCAACCAGGGGGCCAACCTACAGGGTTATGAGACCTTAAATGACTGACCCTCTTCTATGCACCAGACACTTCTAGGCACTGAGAACAGAGTCCCAAGTGGCGAAGTTCTACTCTGTCTACTCTGAGGAGCGACTCATAGTCCCAAAGCCAGTGAAGACCTGCAGTGTACAAGCGCAGCACCATCGCAGAGGAACGGCTCCTGAGCTGGGAGCAATGGGGAGTGGTCCTCAGAGGAAGGCAGCTCAGCCAGATGCTGACAGGTAAGAATTTGCTCAGAAAGCAAGCGTGTTACTGTGTAAAATACAAAGAAAGAGGAGGGTGTTCTAAATGATGGGGACTTTCTTGCTGAGTTGGTTGGGAGACAGAAAACACGATGGTATATACTGGGAATCCCAGCCACCTCATCCTTGGTGGGCAGAAAGGAGAGGCAGTTGGAGAGGACAGGGGAGAGGAAGCAGTGAGGGGGAAGGAGTGAGAGTGGAGGGGTCGATAAAGAACGACATGAGCAGGAAAGGTTCCGCCCATTGAGTCAGGAAGGAAGGCATTGATGCCACCTTCCACTTTGATATTTCCCCCTTTAGCTCAAATGGCAACTCACTAAGCGTCTCAGAGTCCGTTTTCTCTAATGACAAAGGAGAAGGCAACTGTCAGGAAGGACTGAAATGTTCCCATTACCACAATAGGTGGTGGTCTCCAGCAGACTTGTGGCTGGCTGTGCAGCTGAGAGGTCTCAGTTAGTGTTCTCAAGGTGCCACGATCTAAAGGCATGTTCGGGTTTCAGTGTTGCGGAGTATTTTTATCGTTCAGTTTCCGCACACTAACTGGTGGCTTTAGAACCATCTTCTCCTCGTTCTCATTTTCCCCGGCTGAAAAATATACTTTGGCATGTGTACGGGCAGCTCGGGCACATTCCCTGGGCCTCATTCCCTCTGGTGGATGAAGTGTCTTATCCTCAAACGAGAACCATCTGTGTCAAATGACTGGGAGGCACAAAAACTGCCAGAACCACAAAATTCCAGTGTGGGTTTTGGCTTTCTGGCAATGACAGAACAAAAACGCAGCTCCTATTTCTCCAAGTATTTCCTTCTCCACAGTCTGGGCTGACTCCGGTTCTCCATCAGGAAGCCCTGATGTTTTGTGGCTGGCTCTTTCAGCTGCCCTTGGAGATATGGCTGGAATGAGCATTAAGGTCATGGTGTTGGCTGGACACACTTCCTAAGTCCTGGCTCCTTCCTACACAGGTGTATAGAAGAAACAGAAGACATTTTTCTGTGTTTAGGCCTTGCCAAGACCCAAATATGAGAAGCATATAAGACCCAACTGTGATTTTTTTCCCCACAGAAGGTGTCTATTAAGACACTTGCAAGCCATCAGCTATGAAAATACCGTTGCCCAGTGTCCATCAAGAGTGGTCAGCAGGTTGTTATCGCCAGGGGCTGCCATGTGCATCACCTGAGGAAGACCACGGTTTGGACCAACCAGATGGGTGGGACCAAGATATTTACAGAGATGAGTGAGGGTGTTGGAAAATTTGCTCTCCTCCACACCACAGGAAGGCTTCAAGATCCAGCCCAAACCAGAGCTCGTTCAAGCGTCAGGAGATGAAAATAATGTGGTTTGGCTGCACAAACGTTTTTTAGCTATAAATACCCTTTTGATTGTTCCAATGCATTGAGCCAAAACCTAAATGCTGTGAGGTTTCACCCAACCGAATGGTTCCTTAAATAAACTCAATGCAAGGACAAAAATTAACAAGATGAAATTGAAAGAGCAGAGACTCGGCCTTACTGGGGGGAGAAAACACACCCAGGTCTTTAGTAACAAGTGTGAGCTGAGGACATTCAGTGGGCCAGGCGCTGGTCAGACTCATTCAAATCCATCAACCTGTTAAATCTTCTGCCAGAAATCCCATGAGAAAGATATTAGTATGCAGTACTATAAAGATGAGAAAACCAAAGCTCCAGACAGGTTAAGAAACAGCTCGGGATTGGAACTCAAGTCTGTCTAACTCCAAAGAGTTAGGGTTAGGGTTAAGGGGCTCACTGCCTTCCATAGGACCCACTGCCCCCATTACACAAGTCTGCTTCTCACCAGTGTGTCACCTCTTCAAGGACAATAACACTGTCCCACTCACTTAGGCCTCCTCAGTAATGGGAACATTGCATAAAGTTTCCTGGGGCCACCATAACAAAGTACCACCAACAGGATGGCTTAAAACAATCGACACTTACTCTCTCACAATTCCAGAAGCTGAGTCCCAAATCCTGGCCTTCTCCACTCTTTTGGAGCTTGAGTCTCTTCTCCTCGTCCTGTAAGGACAGCAGTCCTATTGGAGTGGGGCCCACCCTACTCCGGTATGAGTTCATCTTAATTTAATTACATCTGTAAAGACCCAACTTCCAAATAAGTTCCTAGTCACAGGTACAGGGTTAGGGCTTCGACATATCTTTGAGGGGGACACAGTTCATCCTATAACAGGGAGAATCAATTCATATTTCTTGGATGGATCAAAGACCCAGTGGACCCTTCCAGGACTTTGGATGTCATCCAGTGTTCCAGGAGCCCCCACCGATGCCTGAGTTCTGCCACCACCTTCCTCCCCCAGCCTGCAGAGACCACGGACTTGCCAAAGCTCCCACCACTCGGGGGCCTGTCCTGAAAGAGTGAGAGGAAAATGCTTCCCCCTTTAGGCATTGCATCCCACTCCCTTTTCCTCCAAAAACCCAGGGCAGTTTTTACAACCGCATTACCAAGATCAGAAGTTCTGGAGACTATTAAATAGAAAGAGTAAGAACACAGGAGCCATTCCTTGACCCATGAGTCAGAGCACCAGAAAGAATGCTTATAATTATGAAAAAAACTGAGGTTTTGCTTATCAAATGTTTAAATGCACCAATTACTTGTGTATTGACTATTAACCAATGATACCACAAAGAAATACTAGCTTAAGCCTCTGCTACTCTGACACCAAGACCCTTTGTTTTGTCTTCTGTTTTGTTTGAATAACTGATTTTTCAAGAAGTTGATTATATTTACAAATACACATACACTTTATGTCCTACCTCCGGGATAGCTATAAAAGAGGCTTTTAATACCCAAGAAGATAATATTGATTAAAATGCATAAAAAGTAGCTCATAAAGCCCAAATTAAGGAAACTGTAAAAAGTAACTAGGAAAATGGAAGCCACTCAGGCAATAAGCATTTGCTTACACTGTTAAATATAATTCCCACCAGGTGTGAGAAGCACATGAGTAATTATAGATTAGGAAAAAATTAAGTGATAACCTTTTTCCGGCATGGGACGCCACCTCGTCTGATTATATGGCAGAGCTTTGAAGAGTTCAATGCCATCCACACTTGCCAGGTGGTGGTACTATTATTATTGCTTTCACTGGTCCTCATCACAGCCAAGGCTGTGCATAAAGCAATTACACAGGGGATAGCATTCTGCCATGTGTGTTCTTTCATCTCCCCAGAATGAGAGGGTTCATGTGAGCCCGTGGCTCTCAGAATTTACTCCACAGAACCCTGGAGTTCTAATGCTAAAATCAAAGGATGCTTGCCTAGTCCCAATGTGCAGGGAGAAGAATAAGTAAATGAACGGAACTTCCTCAGTGTTAAGATTTATCCTGTAATGGTCTTTGTGTTTGGAGTGCATTACCTTTGCTTGCTAGTAAGAACCAGATATGACAGAGCCATGGAACAAGCCAGATCATCCCTCTGTCCCCCAGTGCCACGCATGGGCCACCAGCCCCCTGCATGCTAATAGGGGTAATGCCAGTTTGCATTTGCATATCTGTCATCCCACAAGCCCTATAGCCAATGTGTGCTTAGCCCAGGGCTTGGTCCCTCTGAGCTCCCTGTAAACGTTTGCTGTAAGGATGAGCAGACAGATGAAATGCAAATCCAAACCAAAAGGAGATACCACCTCACGCCCACTAGGATGGCAACTATCAAAAAAGACCCCACAAAATAACAAATGTGGGCAAGGCTGTGGAGACATCATAACCCTCGTAACCCCTGTACATTACATTACTGGTGGAAATTTAAATGGTGCGGCCCCTGTAGAAACAGCATGGCAGTTCCTCCAAAACTTAAATATGGAATTACCACATGATCCGGAGACGTTCCACTTCTGGATAGATACCCAAAAGAAGCGAAAGCAGAAACTCAAATGGAAACTTGTGCATCCATGTTTCTAGCAGAATTATTCCCAATAACCACGGAAGTACCCCACTCTCCATCAATGGATGAATTGGCTAGAAAATGTGGTATGCGCGTGAAATGGAACATGATTCAACCTTAAAAAGGAAGGAAACTCTGATACATGCCACAACATGGGAGAGCCGTGAGGATATTATGCCAAGTAAAATAAACCAGATACAGAAACACAAATGCTGCATGATTCCACTTATACCAGGTACCTCAAATAGTCAAATCAATGGAGTCAGAAAGTAGCATAGTGGTTACCAGGGGCTGGGGGAAGGGGCGTTACTGTCCAATGGGCATAGAACTTTGGTTGGAGGTGATGAAAAGTTCCAGAGAAGGTTGGTGCTGATGGCGGCACAACAGTGCGACCATACTTAAGGCCCCGGAACTGCACCCTTAACAACCGTTAAAATAGTACCTTTCACATTCTGAGTATTTTACCACAATGTTAAAAAGGATGAGCGGCTGAATGTCAGCACTGAACAATGTTCTCTAATAAGCATCCGGCTGTGGGTAGCTGCATCCCCTACCAAGCTTTAGAAATGCTGAGGGCAGACTTGCTAGAGTACAACGTGTGGATACGTTAAGGATGCTAAAAAAAGACTCTAACTTTCTCAATGCAGGGACAAAGAGAGAAAAAGCATTGGCTCATAATTTCACCTCTGAAATATAATCTCAATTGACCATATTTTTAAAATAAAAATGATAACATGGACTTCTGACCAAGATAGAGGCATTGCTAGACAAACTGTGCCTCCTCCAAACCAAAAGGACAACAACAAATTTAAAAACAAAAACCAACCAGAACTGACAGAAAATCAAACTGTATGGAAGTCTGACAACCAATGAGTGAAAGAAGAAACACTCACCCAGACCGGTAGGAGGGGCAGAGACAGCAGCCAGGTGGAGGGGACTTGTGGCAAGGCAGTGGCTGGAGGACCGGGGCAGTCCCACATTTGTGTGCGGATAAACCAGGAGGAACAAGTGGGGAGTGAGACAGACCTCACAACCCAGGGTCCCAACGCGGGGAAATAAAGCCTAAAACCTCTGACTGAAAACACCTGTGGGGGTTGCGGCACGGGGAGAAATACCCAGTCTCACAGGAGAGTTCATTGGAGAGACCCACAGGGTCCTAGAACGTACACAAACCCACCCACCTGGAATCAGCACCAGAAGGGCCCAATTTGCTTATGGGTAAGCGGAGGAAGTGACTGAAAGCCAACCGAGAGCTGAGCAAGTAGCATTGTTCCCTCTTGGACCCCTCCCCCACATACAGCGTTGCAATGCAACGATGTGGGTTGCCCCGTCCTGGCGAAATACCTAAGGCTCCGCCCCTCATTCGTAACAGGTGCACCAAGAACAAAAAAAAAAAATATGTATGGCCCAAATGAAAAAATAGATCAAAGCTCCAGAAAAAATACAACTAAGCAATGAAGAAATAGCCAACCTAGCAGGTGCAGAGTTCAAAACACTGGTAATCAGGATGCTCACAGAAATGTTTGAGTATGGTTGCAAAATAGAGGAAAAAGTGAAGGTTAGGAAAAGTGAAACAAAGGTTTTCCTTTGTACAGGGAACCACCAGTGACAGGAAGGAAACCAGGACTCAAATCAACAGTTTGGACCAGAAGGAAGAAATAAACAATCACCCAGACCCTGGCTGGTGTAGCTCAGTGGATTGAGCACGGGCCTGCAAACTAAAGGGTCACTGGTTCAATTCCCAGTTAGGGCACAAACCTGGGTTGCAGGCCAGGTCCCCGGTAGGGGACACATGAGAGGCAACCACACATTGATGTTTGTCTCCCTCTCTTTCTCCATCCCTTTCTCCCTCCCTTCCCATCTCTCTAAAAATAAACAAATAAAATATTTTAAAAAACAGTCAACCAGAACAGAATGAAGAAACAGGAATTCAAAAAAATAAGAGAGGCTTAGGAACCTCCAGGACAACTTTAAATGTTCCAACATCCGAATCATAGGGGTGCCAGAAGGAGAAGAGGAAGAGCAAGAAGTTGAAAACTTATCTGAACAAATAATGAAGGAGAACTTCCCCAATCTGGCAAAGGAAATAGACTTACAGGAAGTCCAAGAAACTCAGAGAGCCCCAAAGAAGTTGGACCCAAGGAAGCACACACCAAGGCACATCATAATTACATTATCTGACATTAAAGATAAAGAGAGAATCTTAAAAGCAGCAAGAGAAAAGGAGACAGTTACAAAGGAGTCCCCATAAGACTATCAGCTGATTTCTCAAAAGAAACCTTACAGGCAAAAAGGGGCTGGAAAGAAGTATTCGAAGTCATGAATGGCAAGGACCTACATCCCAGATTGCTCTATCCAGCAAAGCTATCATTTAGAATGGAAGGGCAGATAAAGTGCTTCTCAGATAAGGTCAGGTTAAAGGAGTTCATCATCACCAAGCCTATATTATATGAAATGTTAAAGGGACTTATCTAAGAAAAAGAAGATAAAAAATATGCACAGTAAAATGACAACAAAGTCACAACTATCAACAACCAAACCTAAAAAAAAAAAAAACTAAGCCAACAACTAGAACAGGAACATAATCACAGAAATAGAGATCACATGGAGGGTTATCAGCAGGGGAGGGGAAGGGGGAGAAAAGGGGAAAAGGTACAGGGAATAAATAGCATACACAGTAGGTAGCAAATAGACAGGGGGAGGTTAAGAATAGTGTGGGAAATGGAGAAGCCAAAGAACTTATATGTACAACCCACGGACATGAACTAAATTAGGGGGGGGGAAATGCGGGTGGGAGGGGGTGTGCAGGGTGGAGGGGAACAAAGTGGGGGGCGGAATGGGACAACTGTAATAGCATAATCAATAAAATATATTTTAAAAAATGAAAAAGATGATAACATGTACTTAGAAGTACCTAAGGTTGTAAAATGAAAGACGCAAGCCCTCTTTCCTTCCTAGTCCCTCCCCCAAGAGGTGACCACTACTAACAGTTGTTAATGTGCCCTTTGAAAACCAGCAACAAATGGTGCACTTATTATGTTATGCTACTGTTATGCTAGCGCATATGTGTGTGCATGCATTTTAAACTTTCACTGCGCGTGTTTTTATTTACATTTTATTTTTATACATCCTATTTTGTATTTCCAGTTTTAACATTTGTACGTTTGGTTCATACACTGTATGCTTCTCAGTGTTTCACAGTTTTCCCCTGAGACTATTCTTAGGGATTTTTCCACATCAGGGTATGTAGAGCTACTTGAGGAGTGTTTACTAATCCTCCGAAACCTTTAAACTGCTTCCAAGCTTGTTTTTGTTTCGGTAAATTTTTTTTTGACTCTAGCAAGTATATTTATGGCAGTGAAACTGGTAGATCAAAAAATGAGCAGTTTGTAATTTAACGAGCACGGGCAACTTGGGCTCCGTCCGCGGTGGCGGTGGCGGCGGCGGCGGCGGCGGCGGCCTCCCCCTCCGCCCCCAGCCACTGGCAGCGCTTGGCAGGCTTCCTTGTTTTACGTTGGCCCTTCCAAAAAGCAACTCGACATCCCTAACGTTTTCCTCCGCTAAAAGATACGTTGGGTGTATTTTAACATCTCATATCCATTCTTCTTTTCCTTTAAACTACCTGTGCAATATTTTGTATTGCCTTTTTATTACCTTGTCTTGTCGATTTGTATAAGCTCTTTGACGATTAAAGAAATGAGCCTTTCGTGCGTCGCATGCGTCGCAGCTGCATTCCCCAGATCGGTTGGTTTTACTGTGTTTCAGCTCTCCTGTGCCAAACGCAAATTCGAAATTTTTATTTGGTCATATGTATCTGTCTGTTCTCTTAAAGCTGCTGAATTTTCGATCCTACTCAGAAAGGCTTTCCCTCCTCCGAGTTTAAAAATAAACTCATTCCAGCTTTTACACTGATGGTCTTTGCTCTGTTCATGCAGTTGTGTGCAGGTGGTGTTGCTCTGACTAGAAGACAGTATTAAAATAGTGATGGGAATGTGAAGTCCAGCTATTCAAGGGGAGGTGAATGACATTATGTCAATTGATTTCAGCAAGCGTGCCAAGATAATTCAACAGGAAAATAATTCAACAAGCGGTACTGGGACAACTGGATACCCACATGTAAAAAGTAAATTTGGATCCCTACCTCACACCATACAAAAAAATCAACTCAGAATAGATCAAAAACAATAAAACTCCCAGAAGAAAACATAAGAGTAAACCTTTCTGCTCTTGTGTTAGACTGGTTTTTAGATATGATAACACCAAAAGCACAAATGAAAAAAAAATAGACAAATTGGAAGTTGTAAAAATTTAAAACTTTTGTGTTTTGAATAACACCAGTGTACAGAAGATACAAGAAACCTTGTGCAGAGGACAATGATGCCTCAGTCCCTTTCACAGTAGGCATCTGGGGACCTCACACAGTGCTCCCAATCACCATCAGCTGCCCCATCAGAGTTTCCTAAATCTCACTGATGGTCTGAAATCCCTTCCTTTCAAAGGTGATTTTATTTTGGGGAAAAGCCAGAAGTCACAGGGCCCCAAATCTGGGCTGTAGGGGGGCTGAGTCGCCTAGGTGATTTGATGTTTTGCAAAAACACTCTTCACAAGACATGATGCATGAGCAGGCACGTTGTCACGATGAAGCTGCCAATCACCAGTTGCCCAGAGCTGTGACCTTCTGAATCATCCAAATGATTTCTGTAGAGGAATGTTCAAGCTTAACACAAAATCTGATGCAGATTCATTGCTCTATTTGCTCATTTTGAATGTGGTGGCCACACAGTACACATGCTCACTCAACAGCATCTACGCCCCCACTGACTAGTACAGTGAAGTCGCCATTGTTCATGCATGTGCATTCCAGTCCACTCTCCTTGGCTGCCAGGTTACATCGATGTCTTACAAACCATTCAAACCATTCTTGTTACATTAACAATGACTAGACTTTCTCCAGACAAATCCCATATATATATATGAGTATATACACGAGTATATCCTCATAACATGCAAAACAAAAAGACAATTTTTTAAAAAGCATAGGGTTTGAATAGACACTTCTCCAAAGAAGTAATACAAATGGCCAGTAAGTGCATGAAAAGATGCTCTTTAGTCAATAGGGAATTAATATGCATTTTCCCAATAAGAGCTGATATAATTCAATCCAGAGGACAGAAGTTCCAGTCCGACGTCTAGAAGGGAGATGTGTATGGTGGAGCATCAAAACTGCATTCAAAAGATACTCTGGACCTCTTATCTTCCCAAGGTCTTCCTGGAGGGATTGGTCAAGAACTCAGGGAAGAAAGATTGGGACGCATGCGCATGACTATCTTCCCTTTAGAGCTCACGCCCAAGTACACCCTTGGTGGACTGTCACAAAAGGAAATGCATTTCTTCTATAAAAAGGGGGAATGATGACGTGTCTCCAAGTCCTTACCCTTCTGGTGCTGGCAGCTACTAGATGTCTTGTTTCTCCTTTTTTGCTACAAGCAGAGCAAATGCAAAGACATTTCCATGCACCAAAGTCCTGGGCGGAGCCGAGTTGGCCACCAACCTGGGCCCACCCGAGCCAGTCCTGTGGACACCGAGGACCAGGCTGCTGTGAAAACTCTGCTTGTAACCAGCCCTATGAATCTCGAAGCAAACGAAGGCAGGGGCAGCCTCTTATTCCAAGGGATCCACAACCCATTTAACCCTGCCACCAGGCCTTTCAGGAAACCACGTGTCCACACTCCACACCCGAGTCCACTTCAATGCAGCAGGTGCACGTTCCGTGTTATGGCTTGTTCTCCAAGAACAGCCGTCCCAGCTTCTTCCCCGCCTCCCCCTGTGAAAATCCAGAGCTGCGTGGGCCTCTGGGGAATCTGTTTCTTCAGGAAGCCTTGCCTCCCACTCGGCCCTGCACTAACCTGACCCAGGCTTCTCAGGCCCTCAGCCTGCCCTCCCGAGACCTGGAGGATGACTTACTGCCAGGGAGATAGAGAAGGACTTTGTCCCCTTCCTGCCAGCATGGAATCACAGCAGCTCTCGCCACCACTGCCCACTCTTCTCAGGGTGTCCACAGAGCGCGCCCCAGACTCAGAGGTCCCGCCAGTCTTGCCACACACAGATTCCCAAAGCCAGACCACACCAATGCCTCTGTACCCTTTGCTCCTTCTCCATCTGCGCGGTCTGCCCTCCCAGCAACCCTCTGTGCACTTCTGAGAGTGGCTGGAGCCTCTCTGGCCCACTCCAGGCTGCCGCCGCCCGCTCCTCCCCAGCAGCAGCCAGCACAGAGCTCAGCCCCAGCAGCCCCGCCTGGGCAGAGATCCTGTGGCAGCACCAGGCTGGGGGGCCCTGGGCACAGAGTCTCCTGCAGTCTCCATGCAAACACCAAAGAGAAGTGACTAGTTATTTTAACTTGATGACTTCCTTTCCCACTCAGAAAAAATGTGAATGGTGATAGCACAGCCCTCACAGAGTTGTTGTAGAAACTGAATGAGTTAATAGACGGCACTCATTGGTGGGGAGGGGTGGGGGGGGAAAGGCAGAAAACTGTACTTGAACAATAATAAAAACAATAATGATAAAAAGGCACTCACAGCAGTACCTAGCTGCCCCATGGAAATCACAACATAAAGACTAATCGTTATTATCTTAATGATGCTAAGTACATGTTATTATATGTTATGTATAACATATAACTTATACATGTGTTGCATGCTCTGTTATAGATTATACACAAGACATAATTAGGATGATTGGGTTAATGACATAGACGTTGTAGGTTATATGGTACGAACTCGATTATTCTAATGACCCCAACTGGGTCCTTCCTGCTCGGCTTCGCACAGATGAAGATGAAAGTCACGTGGCCTCCGGGCAGCAGAGCTGAGGTTGGAGCCCGAGTCTCTGAATCCAAAGTCTAATCAATGCCACGGACAGACGCTGCTGCTATCTTTCCAAAAATCACTCCAACTGGGAGACAACCTCAATCATCAGTAATGCCGCACTAAGGAAGACATTGTTTTAAGGAGGACAAAAGCCCGAGCTTGGAGTCAGAGCTTGTGCACCAAAGCTGAATAACAGGTGGAGTAAGACAGGCTGAGTTTAAGCACCTGCAGGGCACGTCAAATGCAGTCTGAAGTTTAGACAAAAACTCAAAGCTGGAAATATACAGAGGAGTCATTTTAGGGATAGGTGGTCCCTGAAGCCCCAGGAATGAATGAGACAGACCGGGAAGAATGAGTAGAGTTTAAAGAGAGGAAGGCTGTAGGCGTAAGAACCCAGGCAGGACAACGGGCCTGCTCGAGGAAAATAAAGATTTAGACAATGCCACACGCACCCTGATCCCAGCGGTTCCTGGGCACCAGCAGAGGCAGCGCAGAGGAGAGCCTGTGTTGTCTCGCGTAATTGCGTAATTGCATCTCACACTTCCTGCAGAATGCAGATTTGCTCAGAGATAAGCTGCCCAGGACTTTCCATTTTTCTGCTGGCTGAGATCCAGCCTAGGTTTGGCATTTCCCAGGGTGTTAACAACCGTGTCTGCATGTTGGTTCTGTACTTATTAGGAGTTCTCTGAAAACAGCCTCTAGCAACTTCTGCTCTGTCTTTCTGAATGGGACGCTGAAAACTCTTGCAGCTGAATATGATTTTCAACACTGTTTCTCCTGGGAAGAACTGGGTGGGGATTCACTCCGGTCCCCTCTGGGCTCGGAGAGCAGTACCCTCCCGTTTGGTGGAAGTCACCCCCACAGTGGAGCAGTGTTAGGTGCCGGTGGCTACTACAGAGTGCACAGGTCTGTACCTTAAGTCTGACCCTGGTTCCTCCTCACTCTCAAGGGACAATTCAGGCTAGGTAGTCAGCCATAAAAAGAGAGAGAGAGAGAGATTAACATTTAACATGAATTCAAATCCTGAAAAAATATTTAGAAAACAGCATGCAACGAGGAAAATCAAACTAAAACAGGGAGAAAATTATACATGAGAAATAAATACCCACGATCTGATGACCAAATGAAATGTTAAAAAAGAAAGGTTATAAATTCCATTTTCCTGTGAGCAGCAAACGTTTCGGATGTGCCCTAGGACCCCGACACTGGACGCTGTCACACGAGCTTTCTTCAACACGACCCTGGAAGGAAGCTCTTCAGCCCCTGTGCAGATGAAGGCCAGCGCTGTGACTGTGGCGGGGAGGGGCTGGGTGGAGGTGGCAGAGAGCATGGGGGGGTAACTGTTAATGGGAAAAAATACAACAAAAAACGAATAAGTTTTTAAAAAATAAGAGAAAGAAACCTGTTGTTCAGAGAAGTTGCACAAAAGTAGCTCTCTCCACGTCTCACAGCAGAAAATAATATAGCCATGATTCAGACTCCGCTCGTCCTGACGCCGACGCCCATTCTCTGCTGGGGAGACTGGAATCAAACTGCGTAGAGGTGCAGGGCCCCACACGTCAATCACACCTTCTAGAATGAGGCTCGTGCACACCCTCACGGGAGACTTCCACAGCATTCCCGGGTCAGCTCAGGGGGGCCAGTGGGTCCAAACACGGTGACCTGTGAGTGGCCTGTTGGACTCAGAGAGCAGAGGGCTGCTGGGTGCATATCAGCTCCTGGAGAAGCATGCCGTGAGCTGTGCGCACTCTCCAGATTATGGAAACACAGTGAAGAGCTAGTGGAGTGGTAGGGGTGTGGGCTCGATGAGCGGGAGGAGTCTGCTGAGTTGAAGCTGAGCACTTGTGAAGCGGGAATTTGGGCTGGAAAGAAGTCGGGATGGAGCATGGAGAGCGGCGAGTGCCCCGCAAGGCTCGGATGTTGTTTGGTAGGAAACGGACAGAGGGCCATTGGCCACTGAAGGTGAGGCGTGTGAGGTGCTTTAGGTCTCACGCTGGGGCTGTCGGAAGGCTGGACACCGAGGCCAAAGGGCAGGAAGTCCTACCTGCAGGCTGTTGGGATGTACTTGGTGACCCTGGTTTGGGGCCTGTGGCGGTCGTGGCAGGAATGGAAGATGGGATAGATACCGGGGATGCTCCAAGGGGAGAGCAGTGACTCAATGCGATGACTAAAACAGGGGTTAGGAAGATGTGATGGGCAAGTTTACATGTCATCTGACTGGGCCACAGGGTGTTCAGGAACGTGGTCGAGCATTAGTCCAGGTGTTTCTCTGAGGGTGTTTTGCATGAGGGTAGCATTTTAGTTGGTGGACTGGGTGAAACAGGTGGCCCTCCTTAATGTGGCTGGGCCTCGCCCCATCAGCTGAAGGTCTAAGAGGAACGAACAGGCTGACCGTCCTGAGTAGGAGAGAGCGCTCCCTGCCGGCCCACCTTCACACTGGGACGTTGCTCTTTTCCTGCCTGTGGACTCCCGCCGAAACACTGACTTTTCCTGGGCCCCAAGCCTGCTGGAGGACGCACCCCCAAGACTTTGGGACTTCTCCGTCTCCATAATTGCGTGAGCCAATTCCTTAGAGTAAGTCCCTTTCCGTACACACATCCTGTTGGTCTGTTTCTCTGGAGAGCCCTAATGCATGGCGTCAAGATGCCTCTCTCCCGCCTGGACCCCTGGCCCTTGCTGGGGACATGCCCAGCCCTGCAGTGCCCCACTAACATGCCATCATCTAAACGCACGGGCCTGGCCATCCTGGACAATAGTTCATCAGTCTGTCCCTGACGAATCTGCTTCCTGCTAAGGTAGAGAACTTCTCCATCTGTGTCCACTTGATCATGGCAAGTCCATTGAGCAGGACCCAGTGGAATTTGGGGAAACCAGGACCAAAAGTTATCTCCTCGCCCCCTTAGACAGAGGAGAGAGTGAAGGGTCTTAAAAGCACCATTCGCAATGGAGATACCCTTTTTTCAATAGTTGGAGATAGGCCAGGTGACCTCATTTTAGCCATTCCTCCATCCACGGACATATACTGAGTGCCCACCTCACACCAAGTGCCCGCTAGGCAGTGCCCGCAGCATTCACATAGCAAGAATCACATAGATAAATAGGGTTAATGATGCCGACCTCGGGGTCACTGTGCCGACTGAAATGATACATGTAAAGTGCTTAGCCCAGTGCCTGGCCCTCACCCCACACCAGGTAGCAAATCTGGCTTCATTGCTGATTTCCTTTTCATTCGGCCGGCTCCTCCCACTCTGAGCCTGCCCTCTTTCTCCTCTTGTCCCTGTGTGTGAGGTAGGCCACCACCGTCCAGCTGCGTGGACAACTGAAACAGCTCACTGTTCCGTGGATGAAGAATTAGGCACGGGAGGTAAAGGTAACCAATGAGAAACATGAGGAAATACGAGGGCACCCGGGCAAGGCCATGGCGGGGGCGGGTCAAGAGCGCCCCCCAGCCCTGTGAGCCGCAGCAGCCGGACGCCGACTCCGCCCTGTGCGTGTGTGCGTGCGGGTCAGTGCACCGTGTGCACAGTCTGACATTCGGTGCCCTGCCCACCCCAGAACAAAGGTGGGTGCAGGGCACCATGTGCGTCCTGCCTGCAAACCAGCATCTCCCAGCCACGCTGCACTGTAGCCTCCGATGAATGAAAGCCATTGGAGGCCAGCGGACAGTTTCTTTTCCTTGAAAAATGACTAGGATAGTGAATAATATTCAGGCTCACCCACCTCGAAGGCAGCTGTTCGTAGGATTAATTGGAAGGTCGGCCTGCTTCGGCCTCCCATATTTCTTTGGGGAGGGAAAAAAATCACAAAATCATGTGACCTTCATATTTGGTTCATGACTAGAAACAAATCTTCCCTGGCGGCTGTTTCCAAGGATCCCTGTGGGGGAACAAAGCCGTGGCCATGTTCACAGGGCACCAAACTGTGTGATTAACAAACACAGCCGGACCCTCAGAGCAGCCGGACTTCTGCTCCCCTCGCTCACTGCCCGCCCGGGGCAAAGCCTGAGAGGCCATGATGGGGGAGACAGACCCGGGGGGAAGAGAAGCTAGAAAAATGTCTGCCCAGAGAGAAGGGGGGTAAGGAGGAGCCATGGACACTCGGGGATTTCGAGACACTGAGTCCGTTCCCCTTGTCAGAGACAGAGGCCCCGAGGCACAGAGGGGAAGGAATTTTCCAAGGTCCTGCGTCATTTGGAGTGATAACCCCACGTTTGTGATCAGTGATGCTGAGTCCCTCTAGCCTTCTCTGTTTCTGCGCCTAGCTGCTGCCCCCAACACCAGGAACACACATGCACACGAACGCACACACACAGTAAAAACATAACGAATGTGAGTTTGAGGAAAGATTCACTGAACCAAAATGAAAAATTGTCACAACAGAGTCTCCTCTTTCAGAATCCTCCTTCGAGAGAGTGCTGTCCAGTGTCACTACAATAGCAGCAAGAATCACTATAAAACTCATTTAATCCGCACACAGGCCTTTGGGGCAGGTGCCATTATGTCTCATTCTACAGATAAAAAGATGTGAGACACGGAGGGGTGGAGTAACTCCACCAGGATCCCAGTCTGCACTTTATTATACGAATGAACAGCACATGGCAAAGCTAATATCTGTACCCAGCTTGGGGACAAAGTGCCAGTGATCAGCATGTGCTTGGGCTCCAGCGGAGGGGAATCAATCCAAGGGTTCCCCAAGCCTTTTCCCTCTTTGCATCTTGCTGCTCCAATGTCAACTAATCAATAAAATAGGTAAGACTAAATGTTAGAATGTTTTGATCCACGTAGAGATTTTCCTCTTTGACAAGAAGAAAGCTAACCTCGTATTCTCTCTTCTTTTAACACAGTTGGACTTCAATTAGCCAGAAGTGTTCACCGTTTGCTTTTTTTTCCAGAGGTCGTCTTTGTCGTTGAGAAACCCACCGATGGCTAAGTGCATTCAGCCACAGGAAGGCCCACAGCAATTTGTGGCTCCTGTGAGTCACATCCCTGGGCTGGGCTTGTTTCCCTCTCCACTGAGCGGTCAGAGAGCCCAGAGGGAGAGGCCCCCGGGTCCAGCTTGCTATTACGTCATCCTGATGGACTGTGTAAGCACAGGATTTGCCAGGGCTCTCTGCTGAAGCCTTGTTGTATTTAAGTTTCTATTATCCTTAGAGACTTAAATCTCATCCTGTTGCTTAGAATCCAGGCTGCAGTGGGATTATTGAAGGGACACAGCAAAATCATTCTCCTTTGAGCCGAACTCAGAGGATGGTTAAGCCAAAGCCATCCTGCCCCAAGGCTCCGAGTGCACCTCTGAGCTCACCGCATTGCAAAGATCGCCAGCAGTCAGCAGCCTTTAGGTTTATGTAACCTGAGCTACGGGCAGTGAGAGCGTGTGTTCTTTATATAACAAATGTTCGTGAGTCGGTTAAAACAGGGCAGGTAAATCAGATGTTGAAAACCAGACAACAAAGGCTCCCAGCGGCTTTAAATATATGTTGTTTACATGCACAACAAGGGGATAATTTGGAATTTTTTAATGTCTTCTCCAATAATAACAGACATGATTGAGTGTCCACAAAATGCCAGGCCGTCCTGCAGCATAGCTCAGTGGAAGGAGCACAGGCATTGGAGTGAGGCCAGACTACTCTGTATGTGACATCCGGCAAGGTTCCCGCCATGCTGACCCATCCGACAAACAGAGGTCGTCATGCCTACCCTACAACGTCAGTGTGAGAGTTCAGTGAAAATCACTGCCAAGTGTCTGAAAAAGTGGGCACCCAACAAAGGATGGCTTCCTAGCCTGCTGCCCTCATCCGATTTCACTTACTCCACCAGGCAAGCCAGGGAGTCTGGTGCTATTAAATCCCCATTGAAGAGGTGAGGGGCCTGGAGCCCCCTGCCCACCTGGCCTCACTCTGAAAGGTGGAGGGACTCAACGCACAGCTCCTGGGAGGCACGGCTCAATTTTGCAACAGCACGGGTTATCCCATTTGTGGTTCGTGCAGGTCTTTCGACTTCTCCGGTTTTCCTTCTGGCTACCTGCCATCTGGCACTTTCCCTGCTAATTAGCACCTCGACCACAGTACAGCAGGGGAAATCCAAAAGGGTGAGCCTCCGTTAGTAGATGAATTATATAGTTGAAGAGCTTTGGGAGAAAGATTTAAAAAAAAAACTTTGGTAAAGGAAGAGGTGTTACATCTAAGCAGCAACATGTGTTTCAAATTATATTTGGAGTTCAGTTGTCTATGATCCTGGCCTCCCACTAATACGTCACTGAGGACAGATTATTATGTTCAAGAAGTTTTCCGGTCTTCAGGGAGATTCAAGTTCATTGTCATGCCGAGGCACAGAGAATGGTTCTCCATATCTCACCTTGGCCATCACCACCATGCACTGCCCTGTATTCAGGATGTCCTTCACTGGTGGAAAGCTCTATGTGCCATAGTGTCTTCACATCGCTGAGTTAGAACAACCAGCATCCTGCGCCTAGGAAGAGGCGGCAGAGGATGAGACTAGATCAGTGGCTGGGAACTCTGGGGTGGGCTCCCTATGTTTCCACATTAGCCCAGAGCGAGAACCCACTGGTGGGAGAGGTTGTACCTGTTTTTGGAATTGGTTTGCTCATCAACAAAACAAAAAGGCAACCAACAGAATGAGAAAAGCTATTTGCAAACAACACCTCCAATAAGAGGTTACTATCCAAACTATATAAAGAATTCATAAAACTCAACAAGAAATAAACAATCCAACTTTAAAAAGGCAAAGGACCTAAACACTTCTCCCAAGAAGATGTGCAAATACCCAACAGATATATGAAAAGATGCTCAACTTCACTGTCTATTAGAGAAATGCAAATCAAAGCTACAATGAGATACCACCTCACACCTGTTAGAATGGCTATTCTCAGCAAGACAGGTAATGACAAGTGCTGGAGAGGCTGTGGAGAAAAGGGAGCCTCATTCACTGCTTGTGGGAGTGTAAACTGGTGCAGCCACTATGCTGGAATGCAGCATGTTGGTTCCTCAAAAATTAAGAATAGAATTACCACATGATGGATACCCCCTGCTGGGTACCTATCCGAAAAACTTGAAAACATACATTCTTAAAGATATATGCACCCCGATGATCACTACAGCATTGTTCACAGTGGCCAACACAGGGAAACAACTAAAGGGTCCTTTGGTAGGTGATTGGACAAAGAGGATGTGGGGCATGTATACAATGGAACACTGCTCAGCCGTAAGAACAGATGAAATACCGCCACTTGCGACAACAGGGATGGATCCTGAGAACATGCTAAATAAAATAGTTGAGACAGAAAAAGTCAAGAACCGCATGATCCCACTCGTATGTGGGATATAAAACTGAAAGCTACAAGCGAACAAACAAACAAAAGCTCACAGACAGACAACAGAATGGCGGTCACCAGAGGGAAGAGGGTGGGGGTGGCAAAGGGTAGAGGGGGCCAAATCCATGGTGATGGAAGGTGATTTGACTTTGGGTGGTGGGCTCACAGTGCAGTATACAGATCATGCATCATAAAAGCGTATGCTTGAAACCCATGTCATTTTAGTAACCAATGCCACTCCAATAAATTTATTTTTAAGAAAAAAAAGGAAAGAAACTGGTTTGCAAGAGTGGAGATGAATGAAATTGCTTGAATTACTTTTCAAAGTCCAATGAACATCTACAGTCCCTTCCACCCTGATGCAGCCTGCACTCACCCTTTGTTTCCAGGTGCATCCCTCTGCATCATCTCCCACATTACAGCTCCCTAAACTGACGAGCGCTGCAAAACTCACAAAACCCCATCCTGCAGAAACATGGGGCACGGCGCTCTCCAAAGGCATTCTAGAAAACGCTTGGGCAAAATGCAGCCAAGTTCTTTAAAATGCTCAGAGCTTTGACTTAATGACTGCACTTCTTAAAGTTCTTTCTTATGAAACAACACATAAATGCAAATGAATACATTTCTTGCAGTATTTACCTAGATGACGGACAAAATTGGAAACAGTAAGTGTTCCAAAGGTGGGCATGGTTAAATCCATTACTTCACTCAACGTTTATTGTATGGCTACCCAGTACAAACGTTAATCCAGGGAGTTCCTAAGAAGGGAGAGGGGAGAGGGCGTGGGCACAGGGGCCCTGGGGTACATGAGGGTTGTGGAGAGAGCTTGGGAAGTTTTCTTCTGGTTGTTGAGGTAATTTGTGATAGAGCTCACCAATAAAGTATTTCATAGCCAGGTAAAAAAACACACGTTCATAAAGCATTTCAGTGAGAAGGAAAGAGGCTTAGAGTAGGATGCCACATGAAAAAGTACTGTGTGTGCGCGTGTGTGCATGCACATGTGTGCACATGGAGATCCGAAGGGCTTAGACACTGAGTGTCTGCCCCTTACTGGGGAACGCACCAGAAATCAGGGTGCATTGCTGAGCAGTCAGAGGATGGGCAGATGCACGCTAAAGCACATTCAGCACAACGGTGATGACAGAATCCAGGTGGTGACTCTCGGGTGTTCACCATACAATTCCTTCAACTTTCCTGTATATTGGAAAATTTTCATAACAACATTTTACGTGCATGCCCACATAGACGTATATTATAGCAAAATACTCAAAGTAGTCACCTTTCAGTGGTGACAATAGGGGTGATTTTTTAAACTGTCTTGTACATTTACGTATGTGACTGACACTGTGCGGCCCTGGTCCCATGGATACCAGCCCCGCACTCCTGGGTGCAGCTGGCCTTTTCCACCAGGAACTTCTCCCTCCAGACGAGGGCCATCGCTCACTAGATTCAGAACCGTACCCAGAATGGGATAGGCACGGTATAACATTTTGTGGTTATCATCGCTGCCATCACCACAGCTAGCATTACCACCCTATTGATCACTACCACCCCCACCCCCGTGCGAGAAGACACAGAGCATTCTGGAACACTGGAGGGGAGATGGATGCACAACTGCCACCCCGCCTGAGCAGCCCCCCCAGGTCAGGTCCCAGGTGCGGGCCGCCAGTCTGACCCTACAGGACAGTGCACGCCCCCGCCCCCAGACCACACCATGCGTCTCTGCACCTCAGAGACTGGGCCAGGCCAACCTCTGACCCCCGTTTGCTCTGGAAGAATTCACTGAAAAAACAGGAGCCAGGCCCACCTCCTGAGTCCTGCTCCAAGCTCTACGTCCTTGGGGGCTAACTGAAGGTGGGTACGTTGGCCTCGTGGCAGACCCCTGCCCACCCACCAGGATTCAGTCTGCTCTGAAATCCCTCGGGAGACAAGAAGTAGTCAGATGTGGAAATTTTTCTCCAAGTCTCTGCTACTCAGTCTGATCACGGTCATCACGCTGAATACATTTCCCAGCCCTGGCTGGTATGGCTCCCTGGATTGAGCGCCAGCCTGTGAACCAAAGGGTCACCGGTTCAATTCCTAGTCAAGGCACATGCCTGAGTTTCGGGCCAGGTCCCCAGCAGGGGGCATGAGAGGCAACCACACATTGACGTTTCTCTCCCTGTCTCTCTCCCTCCCTTTCTCAAAAATAAATAAAAGTAAAATCTTTTTTAAAAACCCATAATTGAAAAATACATACATAAGTATGTTTCCCAAATTTGAGGCAGTTAATAGGCACCCCTTGCATGATGCAGAGTAGGTGGCGGTCATGACCATTCTTAGTATTGCTGCCTCGGGTGCCACCGACACCGAGCGCCGTGTGTCTGCACGCGGGCGGGGTGGCTGCTCTCGCTGCTGGCGCCTGTGTAGCCATCTGCAGGGCTGCGTGAGGGCATTCAGCTCCTTCTAGGAAATGGCTGTCAGAAGTCGTAGCTGGTGTTTTTTCTGAAATGTAAGAACAGCAATTTGCTATTTTTATCAATTTCATCTCTTCTGGGTCTATCAGAGTCGATCATTTGACCTGGAGCAAAAATAAGAGACTACTTTTGTATTCAGAGTGGACATGCTCAAAATCCTAACTTTTGCCAAAAAAAAAAAAAAACCCATAAAAAATAGAAAAGAACTCAGTGGTTTGTAGCACAAAAATGTCATTCAAACCCAAAAATTCAAAGTAACTTTGGCTTTTCCAAGTTCCACTTATTTTTCCAAATAAACAAAGATATCTTTTCCACATTGTTTCCACCCAACTTTTGAAACATGCCTGCTCAATTGCTCCAAGGACATATTTTATGTGTTTCCAAGTGTTGGGAAATGCCAGGAAACCAATCCAGGGAGTAAAAAAGTTCATAGATCTGGCTAGTGAGACAGAATAAATAACAATGTTTCTAACTTCCAGCAAACGCACAGCTCTCCCCAGTTCTTCAGGTGCCAGTTTCATAGCCGCCCAAACTGTCTTACCTAGTTGTTTCTGGAGCACTGCTTACATGTGTGACCAAGGGTCGTGTTTATCTTAGTGACTATACACGCTTTGCATTGTTTGGCTCCGTGGGTGGCTTACCTGTGAGTAGAGAAGACGTTTGGGGATGAAAGGAGAAGCCTGCTGGGTGAGACAGCAGGTCCCCGAGGATCATTTCTCCAGAGCCCAGAGAGGTGACGAGCTCACTCAGCAGTCTGCACAGCAGTGGGGTCCCAGTGGTGGGAGCATGTCTTACTCCGGCTGCTCTGTCCATATACCAACCCTCATCCTCATTGGACCCCGGGACTGTACCCCATACTGGCCACTAAACGCTTTCTTGGGTCTTACCCAGGCTGCCCTTAGAAACCTTTCCCAACATACAGAGCTTCTGTTCCACGTCGTCTTTAAGCTTTACTTTCAGCAAGAAAAGGCAAGAGTCTGGGACCCCAAGTCCCTCCTGTGAAACCACCTTTTCGGGGATGACAACAACTCTTAAAAACCAGAGGAGACCTCAGAGCCTAGCTCCCCATCTTCTGTCCTAGCAGATGTCCCCTCTAGTCAGGTGACCATCGCAGGTGTCAGCCACGAACACTGCCTCTCTGGCCCAGCTTGCCATTTTTAAGGCAAACCAGTCCATCCCTGGGGCTGTTATGATTAGAATCTTCCTCTCTCAAAATCCCACCAATTTCCAACCTCTGGAGTTTCACAGGCTGAACATGCTCCCGAGTCCAGCTCTTCAAATATCAGAAACACTGCCAACCTCTTCCTGCGACCTTTGTACCCGAAACACCCCCAGTGCCTTCAGCCACTCTTCACAGGCGAGATCTCGGCTGCACTGAGCACGCCCCGAGACAGGGCCCACGTGCGGTCCATTCCCGTGCAGTCCCACGACGGATGGTGTCCTGAACACAGCAGAAGCCCCAGAAGTATTTGCAGATCAAGAGAGGAGTAATTCAGTGCTTTTGATAACCTTCTCAGTAAGCTGCTTATTTACCAAACAAGCACAGAGCACCGGCAATATTCTTGTGTAGGCCACAGGGATCAAAGTTGAGTAAGGAGCAGTCTGTGCCTCTGTGAAATGTACAGAATATCCTGTCACTCAACAAATGAGGTGGGGCGATGCCCTGCGGGGTCTCGAGGGTAGGAGCAGCAGGTCCCCAAACAGCAGACAGGGAAACGCATTCCAAATGGACTGACCTCAGCACACCCCCAGTGGTCCGTCTCGGTGAACACGGCCCGCTTCCTTTTCATCTGCGGCCCAGCCACAGAACACACCCTCTGGTCAGGGCCTTGATCATACAAAGCACGTGAGAAATAGCATCTCTCTTACAAAGCCAAAATTCCTCTAATAATGCAGTTTATGTTTGCATTTACTTGTCTGGCGACCATGACACATGGTTGGTTGATAGAGAGCTCATGGTCACCTCAAACCACTGAGACGTTTATTTAAATAGCTACTCTTTGCTGAGCCCCATGCCTGCCAAGCTGCTCGGGTGCAATTAACTAATCTTTCATTTTGCTTAAATATAGAGGGTTGCATTTCCCACTGTTACATTTCATTGGATCCCTGCCTGACAGTGTTCCAGCCACCTCCACTGAACTCTCGGGTGGGGGCTGTCCTTCAAGAAGATCGCAGGGTATCATGATTCCACACTACACAATCAGGAAACTTGATGGGAAGTAAAACTTGGAATCTTGGTGAGACACTCATTCCAGAAGCGGCCGTCATTTCTGACCTTCCATGTTACGTTAGCCCTGAGGGACCAGGACCAAGATTTCTGTTGCAGGGAAGTCAGCCACCTCGGTATGACGGTGGCACCTCCACAAGCTTGGAGCTTCCAGTATTCGGGTTCCAGTATTCTATCTGCCCCTTGCATCGCTCACCAAATGTCCCAGAAATTATAGCACCTTCCTGTCTACTCACTACACCTCCTAGAGTTTTTGCATCGTAAATGTTCCCGGTACTCCTTGTCAGATAGTTTATCCCAATTTTCTCATTAGAGGAAGATCATTGGAGGAGATGTGGAAGATGCTCTGCGGAAATCCTGCAGAAGGCCCCTGAGACCCAGAGCTGGATGTGAACCAGAGATCTTGGCGGCCACATCCCAGCCCTACCCTCTGCGAGGTTCACCAGATAAAGCCGGCGCACATCTGATAGGGTTCCCCCTCCCCTGTAAATCCTCGAAATCTTCTTCCTCCATTTCTGCAGGGGGTGGGGTTTTGACAAGGTAATGGGAGGAGGAGACAGAAAATCATACTATCTCTTTCCTACATGACAGGATTTTCTGTACAGAAGTCCTTTAATGCTTCTAATTTTGAAGCAATGGTGATCGTCCCTATTTTAAAACAAAGAATACTGAGGCTTAATGAATTTTAGTACCTTCTCCCAAAATCATACAGTGCCCGAGTCTGCTGGGCTTTGAAGCTCATATTCTTTCCATAAAGCACATGCTTGATAACTCTGGAAAATATAAAATTGGAAAAAATCTCAGAGGATACAGCTACTCCAACTGGTTTATTTTTCAGATGAAAAAACAGAAGCCGGAGGAGTACTGGCGACACCAGCCCCACGCCGACGTAAGTCACAGGTGGAGCCAGCACTGGGACCCAGGCCCCGGACACCCAACCTCACGCCCGTCCTGCTGCACAAACGCGCTCATCCGCGAACCGAGAATCGCTCCGCCGGAAGTGGTGCTTAGTAAAGGTGCCTGGGCCCTTCGGCCAGGAGGAAAGGAGGTGCCCAGAATGTGTGGAATAACACAAGGAGAGGACAGCCCAGAGGGTGTGAGACGGAGTGAGTATCCGTGAATATCCCCGACGTCAAACATAAGAGGTGAGGACCGAGACGTGGATAAGACGACCAAGAAAGGTGAGCGGACACTGTGCACAAAAAGCCGGGGACCGCCAGGTGGGCCAGCGCGGAGGGGCCTCCCTTCCACGCCGTCCCTTCCTCTAAATTCCATAAAAATTCTCCCTGAGCCAAGAAGCGGGCGTAGTGATGGCCTGATACCACGGGTGAACGGACAGTCTGGAGAGGAAAAGATGACGTGACCCTGAAGAATTCCATCTGACGCGCTATATTGCAAACCGGAGGTTAATTTCTTGGGCTTTTTTTTTTTTTACGTGATTAATCTCTTCCATATGGCAACTGGGCAATAAAAATAGTTCCTTACATAAAACCACCTCATGGAAAAATGCACAGAACGGAAGAACCAGCCTGGAAATTGTTCGAGAAGCAACGCACACACGACAGCAGCGAGCTCTTTACAAATGATGGAAATATTCGACCATGGGAAAGTTCCAAGAAATGTTTTTATTCTCCAAGCTGAGCAAAGAGGGAGACCCCGAATATTTTTTCAAATTTAGTATGCTGATGGAAATGCTACCGACAGTTAGTTAGCAAACAAGAATTTAGTAACTAAGACAAGTCCTTGGAGTCCTTCTAATTTGCAGGAGGGCACTTGCCTTCAATATGGTCACTGGTAGGTAAAGTCACTGGATTAAGTTTGCTCTAAATGAGCTAAGAGGCATTTATAATTCTCTTCTCTCCGACAGTAAACCTCAATCTAAACTGGGTCACAGATGCTGTTTGAAAATTATGACTAACATCTGCATAGCCGGGTTATGGCTTAAAGAGTAAATGCATATTCACCATCTCGTTTGATGCACATGAAAACTTGTGAGGCAGATATTATCACCCCCCCCACCACGACCACGGCTCAGCATCTGAATGACGTGGCAAAGGGCGCACAGTGAGGGTATGACAGAATCAGGCTCCTCTGTTCTCCATCCCTCTCTCCACCAAATACACCATCACACAAACACCTGTGAATTCAGCTCCCCTGGAACCTGGTTAGCCAGGATCTGCAATGGTCTGGTTTTGTTTTCCTGGTCTGCGGGGAGGGAGTTCAGGGGGACACTCTACTTTTAAGAGAGAAAAAGAAACCCCAGACAAATAGCAGTCTAGGTAATTGTGGGAAATCCTCTCTGTGGTGCCTGTAACTATTCTGATCTCCTACACTTTTCTGGAAACATTTGTGTTGTTCTAACAGAATCTATAGTCAAAAGATATGCAAACACCAAAAACTGAAGCAAAAGTCCATTTTGTTCAAACATAGCACACAATAAAACTTGTGGTTCATCGGAAAAGCCAATGAATGGGAAATTCTGTTCTCCAACAACAACGCCACCACTGCACAAAGATGACTTTTGGTCTGTTAACAAAATCGGCGGGTTCTCTCCCAGCCTTGCACTGTTCTTTCTCTTCTTGAGAACTAATCACTACAGCCTGAAAATGGCATGTCAGCTAGGAATTTGGGGTTCTTTTTCATACACATGTGCTTAAATGTTAGAATCTGGGCACGTAAGACTCAGAATTGGAAGAAAATATCGCCCTGTCAGGTGGAATTCCTTAGAATGTCCGTGGGGAGAAGCAGAGAGGTTGAGGATTTCTCTGCAGGGGTGGTTCCTCAGTCCCACAATTCCTTCTGCGTAGCTTTGTCCCAGGTAGTGTCTGAAATCGAACCTTCAAGGAGTCCTGAAGCCCGAGTCCTGAAGCCCACCACGGAGATGAAATGTAATAAGAGGAAACTGCTGGAATCTGAAGCAGACTTTCCTTCCAAGAGTTTCTGCACTGAGAAATCACAGTGTAATTTTGTTTACAGGGAAAGAAAGATATTCCGACTAAAATGAAACAGACTTGATATATGATCCTCAGAAGCCAATATTCCCCCAGTCTATTAAGGCAATAGACTGGAGAGAAAGTAATTTTACATGAAGAGGTTCAGAGATGAAGGAACATATAGAGTGGGGTCTATACAACATCAACTTGGAAATGACAAAAGTCAGTCAACCAAGATCTATTGTCTTAATGCCAATATATAGTGTGGCTACCTCCCCCACCCCCCTCACCAAACTATCTAATTAATGCTGATGACCGTATTAGTCTGACAAGGCCACCATAACAGAGTAATGCAGACCAGGAGGCTCAAACAACAGAAACTTACTTTCTCACAGTTCTGGAGGCTACAAGCCCAAGATCCAGATGTCGACAGGTTTAGTTTCTCCTGAGGTCTCTCTCCTGGACTTGCAGATGGTCACCTTCTCACTTTGTCCTCACATAGTCACCCCTGAGCCTATGTGCCTGTGCCCTAATCTCCTCTTGTTATAAGGGCGCTAGTTCTATGGGATTAGACCCATCATATAACCTCAGTTCACCTTAACGAGCTCCTCAAAGGCTCAATACTTAAAGGCAGCCACATTCTGGAGTACAGGGGGTTAGGACTTCAACATTTGAACTTGAGGGGGGACACAGGTCAGCTCATAACACTCCACCTTCTGGTCCCACAAAATGCATGTCCTTCTTGCATGCAAAATGCATTCACCCCTCCCCCAGCCCCCAAAGTGTTAACCTTTTCCAGCATCAACTCTAAATTCAAAATCTCATCTAAATCCATCTAAATCAAGTATGGTGAGACTCAAGGTGTGATGCATCGGAGGCAAAATTCTCCAGCTCTGAATCTGTAGAAACAGACAAGTTCTCTGCTTCCAACCTCCAGTGGTAAGACAAGCCACTCCAAAAGGAAAAAAATCAGCAAGGAGAGAGAGGTGACAGGTACCAAGCAAGGCTGAAAACTAGCAAGATAAATTCTGTTATATTTTAAGACTTGGTAAGAATGCTTTTTAACTCCATCTCTATCCTCTGGGTCCACCAGGGAGAGAGCCCTGCCTGCAAGACTCTACAGGACCAAGGAGGAAACAGCCTCACCCCCACCCCCAGGACTGTGTCCTCCAGGTCAGTGCTGGCGGGGGCAGCCCTGCCCACCTCTGACCGCCTTCAGGGTCGCTCTTCCCTGTTCTGGAAGGACGACACGTTCACAAAGGAAGAGCTCCCCTGGCCCGTCCCATAAAATCTCGCCAGTCCCACAGCCTTCCTCCACTGTGTCCTGCCTCTGCCCCTGCAGGCCGAGCTGGCAGCATGTCTGTGGAGATGGTTAACGGGACCCGTGAGTCACACCTGGAACTCCTTTAGAGCCGATGACCATCCAGCCACCCGCTTCAGGGTCTCTCGGATCCTGCTTTCTCATGCAACATGAATAGTCTGAGAGATTTCCAACTCTTCCAGTTCTGGTTCCTTTTTGCTTAACAGTTCCTCCTTCAATTCGTCTCTCCTCTTTCACTTTTTACTCCAAGCAGCAAGGAGAAACCAGGCAGCACCTTCAGTCCTCCTTGGCTTGGAAGTCTCCTCGCGGAAACATGCAAGTTAATCATCCCAAGTTCTTCCTTCCACAAACCGCGGGAGCACAGTTCCGCCGAGCCGTCCGTCCCTTTCTAACAAGGGTCACCTTTCGCCTTTCCTCCAGTCACCAACAGCACGTTCCTCCTTCCCCTGGCAGCTTAGCAGAGTCGCCGGGAGCACGCACATGGCTACCAACGGTCTCTTCCAGGCAGTCTGGGCTTTTTCTGACACGCACCTCGGACATCCTCCAGCCTCTGCTCGTGCCCAGTTCCGCAGCCACCGCACGGTGTTAGGGGTTTGTCATGGCAGCGCCCCACTTCACAGTACCAGAGTCTGCCTGAGCCAGGGCTCTCCAGAGAAACAGGGCCGATGGGAGGGGTACGGAGACGGGAGGGTTTGTGTTAGGAAACAGGCTCACACGATTGTGGAGGCTTGGCAAGTCCAGACCCTGCAGGGTGGGTGGCAAGCTAGGGACCCAAAAAAGACCGGCAGCTTGCGTCTAAAATGTCGTCTGATGACAGGGTTCCCTCTTCAGAAGAGGTAGATCATTTTCTAGTAAGGCCTTCGACTGATTGGACGAGGCCCACCACACTATGAAGGGTAATCTGCTTTACTCAGAGTCCATCTCATCTGGAAAAATATCTTTACAGTAACATCCTGTATACCTTTTGGCCAAATATCTGAGTGCTGTGGCCTAGCCAAGTTGACCTGTAAAATTAACCCTCGCTGTGACATATGGTTATTTATTTCCTAATCCAGATACTGAGCTCATTCAAGGGACTACGGGCAAAACGGAGCATACAAACCGGGAGGAAGCATGGCATACCGATAAGAGTCCTGAATTTGGAGTCAATAGAGACATGTTTGCAATTACATCTCAATAAAACTGGGGAAAAAACAACAAAAAACAGACAGTCTCTGCCCATTGATTGACTATATGACATATCTGCTGTCAGTTTCTTAATGTATGGACTGGAGTTAAAATTGACAATGCCTCAGAAGGGAGCAAATGTGATGACCACATGTGAGATACTTTGGAATGGCAGTTATTCATGGTAATATTAACAATCATTGTCTCACCCTTTAAATGGACAAATATGTAGAAAGTCTGAAATGCACAGAAAACTCGGCTGTCTGTCCTGGACAATCCCAGAACACCTTGTGTGGGTGACCAGGTGGCATCCTTCTTGCTCTTGGAGCCAAAACTTCAGTTACTGCCACGGAGATGGAAGTCTGGCAGCCATCAAGCCTGCCTTAGAGCTCCTGAATGCCCGGAAGGAATGCCTCAGTCTTGTTCCCTGCTGACGGCGCACCTGCCCTTCTCCCGGCACTGCGACTCAGTCCCCCGAAGAAGGGCAGGAGGTTTGAGAAAGGTGGTCTCCGGCTCAAAGACTGTACAAAATGTAATCAGTCACATACGTGCAAACGGGGACCACCTGTGCCGTCTCCGTGGAAAACCCAGCTCTGTGATGAAAACGGGTGGAAGAGGCCACTGGAGCCCAAGTCCATGGGACACTTAAACTTCACAATTCCCCAACCATACTCTGAACGCATTTTCACCCAGGAGACTTCCAGTTACAATTTACTTCCCCGTGGAACTTGCCCATGAGAAGAGAAGGTGCCACTGGAGCCCATGCAAGTATTTTGGCCCGTGGGGTAGCCGTGTCTCATGTTCTAATTTAATGCCTCGGCAGCGTGGTGTCTCCAGCAGCCTTCTGAGTCTGGGTAACTGGGTCTGACCTAAGAGACGGAACACGGTCACGGTGAATTGATCAAGTAACAAAGCCAAACGTCACACCTCGACCCATGGAAAATTCACCTCAACGCTGTGCACGTCGTCAAACGTCTTAGTCTTTCCACTTACAATCGTACGTGAAAGTTTTACACTACCACCTACTTCCTTGAGCCTGAGTGCCCTTTTCTGCACAAAGGGAGGAGCCGGCCAGAAATTGAGCAAGGCCATGTGACTAAAGTAGATGACAAAGGCCACAAACATAGGACCTCGATGGTAGGGACTCAACTGATATGAATCCCCTTTCTTCTGGCCCCTCTGAAAGCAATTTCCTGGACGCTGAAAATAGGGAACACACTAGATCAGGATCCTCATTCCTCTAGGTCAGAAGTTCTTCTCGGCCTAAAGAATGCCTATTCATACAACTAACCTTCCAAGCATCAGAAACACTTCCCCATCTGGAGTTCCTCAAGACAAGAACAGGAAATATCAGGAGAACGTTAACAACCAGGAGTTTAACAAACATGCGAGGGTCGGAAGTCACGGAGGTCCTAAGACTAAGGAGGCTGCCCCAAAGCTGAGTCTCAATAACTATGTGGACACCAAGGGCATGGCCAGGGAGCTTGCCGGGGCCCAGGAAAAGGACACCGCACGGTGGCAACGCTGAAGGCGTGTTGTTTGGGGACATGGTGATCGGGAACACCACGGGCCAAAGGATTGCGCAGCTCTCCGGGCCACGGCAGGCATTCCTGTCCTCTTGGTCACGGACACAATAATAAAATGGCTATTGTGGCTCTGGACAAATTTGGAAGAGGGGATGGAGACATGGGGTAAAGCAAGGAGGATTTCCAAAGCCATTTCCTCCCGGAGTAGATTCTTGGACGTCCAAGTTGGCCAGGCTGGTGAAAGAGCAATCCTTGAAGCATGCTGTCTGTGACATGGCTGGGCTCCTCTACTTCTTGAATGTTTCAAGATGTATCTTTCTAGCCACAAACGAAAATGAAGATGAATGGGCGGAGGGAGATGCTGAGCCAGGTCTCACCCCCGCAGGCACCCTGCCGCAGAGCGCAGGACGGCCCAGAGAGCCTGGCTGGGAGGGTTGCCACGATGGTGTCGAGCAGCAGCGGGAAGAATCTGTCTCCCCCGGCAGACAGGCTCCCCCGTCACCTCCTGGAGAAAGAGATGCATTTCCTAGAAGAGAGTCAAAATCTCCTCTGGTCCAAGGTCACGGACACCTCTGTCCAAGTTTGCTTCCATTTACACACAAGGAAATAAGGATACCGATACAGTCTAACTACAGATGAAATGGATGGGGTCCAAGTGCAAGTTGGGGCCAAGAAAGTTCGTTCGAAATCTGGTCCCAGAGTTTCAGGTTTCTCCACGGATGTAGTCCATGTTCTCAGTGATCAGCAGCCTGCAGGTCGGAGGGTGGAGATTAGACATGGGAGCATCCAGATTACAAGACTGGATTCAAGGGAAGAGCTTTGGAGTCAGACACCACCCACTTCAGACCCTGGCCATACCGCTAATGACTGGGTGACCTTAGACAGGTAACTTAACCTCTCTGAGCCTTGGGCTCTAGGAACTTATCCTGGATTCTCAAGGTGGGTCCCCAAGGCAATCACACGCCTCCTTCTGCAAAAGCACACCTGCCATCTTTCTCTGTGAGATGGAACGAGATCGCACAGCAAGGGCGCATAACACAGCCTTGATATAAACAGACACAAGCCCAATGTTCGTCTCCTTCCCTCTCAAATCACCTTTACAGACTCTCTGAATGCATTCACGCCATTGAGAAGGGTGTCTGCAGTGACACTTTATAGAGAATATGAAACATATGGGAAGGCGATATTGACACCAAGCTGCCAACATTATTTCTGTGGGGGAGAAAGATTCAGAATCAGTCCCGGCTGCACACCGCACTCCGAGCTGCAGGTGTGCCCGCAGCGTCTCCGG
>CM052543.1:144020731-144062606 GCA_028533065.1 Trachops cirrhosus
CCCGAGCTCCCTCGCCAGCTGCTCTGACGGCGGTGGGAGCTCTGGGTGCAGCGGCCAGGCTCGATCTGGCCTCCGTGCCTTCCTAGCTGTGCTACTGTCTCCCCGTGGGGTTCAGTCCTGTGATTGGTGTTTGTGTGCAATCCTTCTCAGCTTCCATGCAGCCACGGAAGTTCTCCAGGCTTGTGTGAAGAGCCTAAAAGACTGACAAGGCTTCCACCACCCACAACCAGGGTCTGGAGCTCCAAGTTGGGAAGGCGGGGAGATGGCTTCTTCAGCCCCCACTCAGCACCCACCCAGCACCCAGCCAGCTTGGACCAGCCACTAGGAAAGGGGGAACAGACAAACAGGTTAAATGGACACGGTGTTGTTTTGTTTTATTCTCTTTCCACGGGGGTTAGCAAAAGACACAGAGAAGAAAGTTCTTAGATCTGCCCACCCCCGTGTATGTGGCTGTCACCGTATCTTCGCTGAATGTTTTCTGCCTCAAACATCACCCTTCACGGCCAGAGCCAACGCCAGAATCATCAGAGACCCTTCCCTTTGGCCTTGGAAACTGTTGGTTTCCAGATTCTCTGTTAAAACTCCAAGAGCCTACCACTCTGAGACAGCATTTCCCATAGTGTGTTCCCAAGAACGTTCTTCAAAGTCTTAGAAAAATAGTCCCATGGTTTAAAAAATTTTTTTAAAAAGGGGAAGCATATCTGAATAATAACAATAAACCCATATTTTAAAACAAGGCTTTCTAGAGATTGTAATCTAATTCTAACTAAAGACACTGTTAAAGGTCAGAGGGAAGGGGGCCAATGAATACTGAAGTAATCAGGGAAGGCTTCTGGGAGGAGCTGGGATGGGACCCCCGTTCACATTCTTCAATGTTACAAGACCTCCCACCTCCTCACGCATTGAAGAGGGCACCTGAGGTTGTTTTATCCTCCTGTACTTTCTACTTACAACGCTTCTGTTTTGCAAACTAGCACAGTAACAAGGTAACATTTTCCACCTTCTAACATAGGTTGCCTTCTTTGTCGACTTTATTAAGCTTCTCATTGTCATCCAGCGCTTGGTGAAAATGCAGCCAGTATTGAAAATGTGTGTGCCTTTTATGCATAAATGAGGTCTTAGTTGCATTAAGGACCATTTGTTGAGCATTTTCTAAATGCCAAGCACTGCACTGCAAGACTGAGCAAAATACAAATGACTGACTTTGGAACGTAAGAGCTAATGCAGCAGAGGAGAGAGAAAAGTAAAAAGTCAGAGGGCTGAGCTTTCTGCCTGCAGCAACTCTTCGGAAGGCGAAGAATTTTGTGCCAGCTTACCTGGTACGACTGTTGGCGGAACTCGATACTGAAGGCCTAACTATGCTCGCCGAAGTACAGCTTTGAATAATTGAAAGCAATACATGTGCCCCATGATTTGAAACCATTAAACAATTTATGCGACATCTATCTGGTAAAGAATTTTGCTTCTGTTTTTAAAAAATGGGGCTTAAGGGAAGTCTTTTTTAGAACCAGGAAGACATGATTGTTATGTTCAGTGAACAGTACGTATGCCACGTTTAAAGCACAGGGGGAAAAAGACAGAAAGACACTAACCCAGGGAGTAATACTGATGGACGTTTATTAACAAGCAAAACCAACAAAGGAGCAGAGCCCCGGTTAAGTAGCGTGTGCTGGTCCCTGGGATGTAAATGCTCCCGCCGTGATGGCATCAGGCTGCCAATGTGATGTCACTGTGTCCTCGAGCAGGGAAAGGGGGGACTCCATGGGCACAGGTGGCTTTCCCACGACAGCAGTTTGGATGACATCATTATGGGCCATGTTATTTTTTATGTACACTTCCCAAATGTAATGCGAGGAAGGGAAAGAACACCATGTCTGCAGGGAGTGTAGGTGCCCGGGGGAATGGCCTCAGAGCGAGTGTGACCGTTCGCTGAGGGTCCTGAGCAAAACTGCGGGGCTCGCTCTTTGCACACCAGACTAAGTACGTTCTTGTTACTCGGTTCCACACGGTGTTCGGTGACTGTGGAAGCTTGAGAGCACCGGAGAGGACAGGCCGCCCTGTGTCCTGACACAATGCACCCAGCACCCTGAGAGTGCGGCAGGCGAGGGTGGCCGCCACCTGAGAGGGAAGGGCGGCCGGGATGAAACCAGGCTGCGGCCCCTGGGGCCCTGACCGGCAGTCCAATGTACTCAATCGAGACGAACACTTTTCCTCAAATTGTGCGATGTTTTTTCTTTTTTTTTTAAATTTTTTTATTTTAGATTATTCAGTACAGTTTCTATCTTTTAATCCCCTTCCAGCCCACCCACCCATCCCTCCCCACCTCCCTTCCATTTCCAAGCCCCGTAGTTTTGTCCATGTGTCCTCTTAATGAAACTGGAATGCAGCATTAGCCTTTAAAATGCATGAGGTCTTAGAGGTGAGTCCTTAGGCAACTTGTTTATTCTCTCCAATATTCAGTTTTCTCGTCAGTAAAATGGGGACATTAGTACACGTTGGTAACTCGAGGGAGAAATGAATGAGATACAAAATGTGAAATGCTTGGTAGGACTTAATAATAACAGCCCTTATTGGCCTCTGTTTGCTGACCCCACTGCCTTAGGAAGAAAAGGAAAGGTCCGAAGAAATGGCAACCCAGAGACAAAGGGTGAATGACCAAGGGGAACCCCGGGTCTCACCCAGCCCCAGCGCAGCTGCCGGCCGTTTCCATTCTGCTGCGGCCCGCCACGCCCTTGCGCTTCCTTGTGGACCTCAAATAGCTTCGCCCCGAATGCACAGCCATCCTAGAGCAAGGGGGGGAAAGAAGGCTTTTTAGAAAGCCAGATTTATTTTGCATTCCAACCTGCAGCTCAGACAATGGAACACAACTTCAGAGAAGAAAAAACACAGGGTTCCTGCCTGTAATCATCAGAGCTGCTTCCAGACACCCCCTTCCCGCCAAGAGATAAAGAGTTTAATTGGATGAGGTGGCAAATTGCTAAGTGTGGTTCCATGTGGCGCGCACTCAAAACTATGTACCTTGATTGAATTCGCAGAAACCACACGCCATTGTCAGAAAACGCGAGTGCTAAGCACTCAGTGCAAACAGATCTCGGGGCCAAGAGCTTCGGAGCCTCAAAACAGCCGGCCAGCCTGGCTTTGGCTTGTGCACCTGGGGAGGCGAACACTCATCAGCGCTCTGGCACCAGCGGAGAAACGGTGCTGCCTGCCCGGGAGCAGAGCAGAGCGAGGCACAGACAGCCTCTGGCTCTCCGCTGATGCCAACACTCAGGTCCCCCCGCCCGTTCCTCTGACCCGCCACTGAAGCCATGACAACCAGCCTTCAGCGGCCCTTTCTCCTTCTCCGACCAGAGTTTGGACAGCCAACTGATCTAATTTTTGAATTTTGTTTTAAACTCTTTCCTGTATATGTAGCCATTTTTGTTCAAGCCAGAGATTCAAAGGAATGGGGTATTTAAAGAAATAATTAAAAACAAACCAGCTGCGGTTAATTCGGCATCCATTTAGCTAGATTGTGGTGTCCAGCCGCTGGGTCAAACACCAGTCTCGATGGTGCGGCGGAGGTGTGTTTTAGATGTGATTCACATTCAGTTGGTAAAATTGGAGTGTACCGATCACCCTCCGCAGTGTGGGTGGGTCTTGCCCAATCAGCTGAAGAAGTTAGAGCAAAGATGGAGGTTTCTCAAAGAGGGAATTCTGCCTCCAAACTGTGACATAGAAATTCCACTGGGTTTCCAGCCTTCAGACTCAAGACTGCAATGTCACCTGTTACCTCAGTCCCCATCCTGCTGCTCACCCTGCAGCTGGGGACTTTCCAGCCCCACAACAGCATGAATCAATTCCTTAAAATCTCAGTAGTTAAATACATACATAGGCCTGATCGATCAATACCTGTATCTGTAGACACATAGGTCCCTTGGTCCTTTTTTGTCTGGAGAATCAGCCAACGCCTGCCTGTCCTCAAAGGGCGAGCAGTCCAGTGGGGGCAGAAGACATGTCCACCAACACAAGGAGGGTCTCAGAGTGCAGGTCTGCACTACACAGGGGCACAGTGCAGCCCCTACCAGGTGGGCTGTCCCTGTGTCTCCCGTGAGCTCCGTTTCCATGGTTACCTCACGTAACAACTGCATGGAAAGGCCCAGGTATGCAGAGGCCTGCCCCATGGGGCTACGATGCTCCCAGACTCCTCACCACCTGTCCCCAGGCAGCCAGGAGATGAGAGCTGGCACCTTCTTCCCACGAGCGAGGTTGGGAGTGAAGGTCAGGGAACCCACCCTAACAGAGGGCATGGTGGGACTGCCAGACTGAGCGCGGTGGCCGGCATGTCACAAAGCTGCCGGAGACTCTGGGCCAGAGCTGAGTGAGGAGAAGGAGGCCTCCAGAGAGGGGAAAACTGCATGAGAGGACAGGGCCCAGAGTGACGGTTCTCAGACTTGAAATACGCGAGAGCATCTCTGCAGAGTTTGCTAAAAACTGCAGACGCCAGCGCTCCAGGGGAGTGGTGGGTTCAGAGAGTGCAGGACGGGGCCCAGGAAAGGGCTGCCAACGGGGCCCGCAGGTGGTTCCGACGCAGACGCTGAGGGGCCACAGACGCAGGCTGTTCTGTTGGCAAAGCCAACAGCTAGTTAACCGCCTGTGATGGGGGAGCCGGCCGGCCAGCCCTGCTCCTGGCCAGCGGGAGGGGAGCGGACAGACACAGCAGACAGAAGCAGAGAGTGTCCTCGGGCGGGCAGCCCTCTGGTCCCCGCCAGCTCCCAGTGCTGTGACTCAGCCAGGGGGGAGAGGCCCACTGGGCCCAGGACACAGGACAGCCCCCTTGTGCCCCTCGGGGGCATGTTGGCTTAGTTTGAAACTCCGGAGAAGGAAACACTAATTCCAACCGGGGCCCTTCGTCAAAGGTTAATTTGAGATGGGATTAGTATTGAGCTCACACTCGTTTTTCCTTCTCAATTAGCAGAAGTGTGAGACAGAAAATGTCATTCGTCTACGTGAGGAGCTGGAAAAGCGGGACTCGATTCTCCTTCCACTCACGTCTGTGAGCACAAGGCTGGCAGGAGACTCCCCGGGCGCCGTGACCCTCTCTCCGGGGACAGGTGACCGGCTCCGCCCGCTGCCCCCGTTCAGTGTCTCACCCCTTCCTTCACCGGCATGTTAATGCACCGTCTCTGAACCTTCTCCTCCCCTGTCCCGACCCGCGGCGCAGCTGACGGGCTTGCAGCCTGCAAGGCTCGAGACGCACTGCCCAGCCATCTTAATTACTCCTCCCTTCTCCTCAGTGATCTGACCCGCGGCTGCGACGCCACCCCACATTTCTCCATCAGTCATTTTAACGACTCCGCAGTTGCTCGTAAGTGTCCTCTGTTCTGTTCATCACTGAAGTACCCAGGGCTTCCTGGAGAGCACATAAACCCAACCGCACTCGGGAAGGAAGGATGTTTAAGCATTCCACTGCATAACCTTATCTGCAATAAGAATGCTAAAAATCGCAAAGGGCAGAGCTGGAGGTTAGACAGAGAGGGAGACGGCTGGCCGGTTGCGGAACGGTTCTGTGCAGGGCAGCTCTGGAAAACGTGACGGGAGTGCACGGCTGCCGTTTCGCAGAGGGAGAGGAGAGGCGTGAGCGGACAGGGAACCGGGTCAGAGGGTCCCAGGAGCCCTGCCCTTGGCAGCAAGGAGTCACCACGGACCATGCGAAAGCTGAGCAGCACTATCCTGGGAAGAAGGGGGCTGTGGTGGCATAGGGAAAAAATCAGTCTCAGGGTTTCCTCCCAAAGCTAAGCCAAACTCAGAGTTCGTTAGACCGCCTTCTCCCTCTGCTCCGCAGCCCGGCTACTCTGTCTGCCGAACCCTGTGCATATGAAAGGCAGTGCTACGGGGCAACGTGGTGATGCAGCAGCTTCCAGACCCAAAGAGGCAGAGACCCATAGGCCTTTGTTATAATCCAGCGGCTAAGTGCTGCCTGTGGTGGGTTGCTGCGTTAATGCCCACAGTGAATCCCACCTCCTGGTATGCAAATTCTGGCAGAGTCCCCCTGCTGGAATCAGTCATGTGACTTGCTTTGGCCAATAGGACATCAGCCAACATAACACAGGCAGAGACTTGACAGGGTCCTTAGGGCTGGCTGTCTTGGAACACTGCTGCCACTCTGGAAAACCTGGGCTGTCCTTCTGGGGAGGCCACCTGGAGAGCACTGAGACACCTTGGCGGTCAGCCGGCACCCACGGCCAGAAATGGGAGTGAGGTCACCCTGAATTGTGCCATGCCTGGTGAGCAGCCAAATGACACAAGTGGCCCCAGCCCAGACCAGCTAGCCCAGGCCAAATTGCCCCAATGAACAGATAAATCATTGTTATTCAAAGCTACTGAATTTGAATGATTGTTACACAGTAATAGATAACTGTTATAGTTCTAATTGGAAAAGCCTGCAACAATTCAGAGAACATAAAACCTTGTAAAATCCAACAGGTCTGTGTGATTTAAAACTCATCACGAGCTAATAATAAAGCATCTCCACAACCTGATAGCGTATCTGGCCAACCCTCACAGCCAACATAAATGTAATGGTGAAATAATGAGGCATCGCCGTTAACGTAGGAGCAAACGCCTGCCATCTTTGCTTCCACTCAACGCGGTATGAAAAGCGCCAGATAATCCAGGAGGCAAGAAAAAGAAACGCAGGTATCAGAATTGAACATGGAGAAAGGACAAAAAACTGTACCTATTTCCAGACCACGTGATTATATGGGGTAGGTGGAAAGTGCCCTCCAGGATGGCCACGTGCTAATCTCCCAAACCTGAGGATGCTACTTTTGATAGAAAAAGGACTTTGCCCATGCGATTAATTAAAGGACTTTGAGATGGAGACATTATCCAGAATTATCTAGAAGGACCCCGTGCAATCACAGTGCTCCTTATTAGAGGCAGGCGTGTTCAGAAGGACATGAACAATAGCAACAAATCCGTAAGAACTTCGAAAAGTCTAGCAAAAGATGTACAAGACTTTTACTCAGAAAATTATTTTCAAGTGCCTAAAAGAAGACCTTTATAAATGGAGAACTGTACCATGCTTATGAAGGTCATCACCATAAAAAAGGCATTTATCCCCAAATCAGTGTATGCATTCATTGCGTGAATCCCAACTACGTGTTGTTTGTTTGTTTGTTTGTTTTTATGAAACTTGATGAACTGATCCTAAAATCCAAAGGGAGGAGTGGACAGGAAAGGGTTAACTCAGCAGGCCTGGGTTGTCCAGATCCTGCACATTCCAGACAAAGGCTCCTTCCAGGGAAATGCACTCAGAATCCTTGGAATACTCTGCCCGATGAGAGTGTTTTTCTCTGCTTGAGGCTGTGGGCCATGCTGTCCTACTTTCGGCACAATAAGTTTATTCTGAGATTTATGGCGAGTGCCTGTTTCTGCGCGTAGGGAGTGGAGGGGGAAGCTGTGGAGAGGTCTGAAACCCGAGGAGCTGAGGTCAGTGCTGCAGGTCGCTGCTGCGTGTCTCCGTGACTGACCCTGCGCCACAAGGTCCAAGGGTGCTTCCCTGGCTGCTACGCTTCACCTGCATCGTCCCACATCGTTGCTGGGAGAACTAGGTGCCCCGTGCAACTCTGCTGGGAGGGACCCCTGGAAGCTTGTGCCTCGCTTCTCCTAGACTTTGTTTCCAGCCCCTTTGCCCTTTGTTGATCTCAATCAGCAGCCTTTTCTGCAATAAACTGTATCTGCGGGAGTAACATTCTGAGTCCTGTGAGTCCTCCTAGCAAATCCCCAAGCCGGAGGGTGGTCTCAGAGACCCCCACACAAAGCACTAAGGAATAGTTGAGCTCCTTGTAAAGAAAATCAGCAAGGTGAGGGGAATGGGTTACTACCCTTCCCAGATCAAGACTTGTTACAAAACTGTAACAATGCAGCTAGGTAGCATTGAAACAGTTGGGCAAACGGAATGGAATAGAGATCACAGACTCATGCCTGTGTCCAGGGGTTGGACGATGGAAAGCAAGGCGGAGGAATGCTCACTGCTCACCAACAGTGCTGATGGTGAAAGCAGGTCCCTGGATCACACAGTACTTGAAAAACACAGAGCCTCCATCCTGGCTAGGGTGGGGAAGGCAATGGACGAGGAATGCAATAAATAAGTGAGTGTATAGTATGTTGAACAGTGTCAAGTGCCACCAAGAAGGAAGAAAACACAGCAGAGTGGGATTGGACAGGTCAGAAATAAGTGGCTTGGGCAGTTTGCAATTTTAAACAGGCCAGTGGGCTAGCCCTCCCCGAGAAAGGAATTGTCTCTGTCTATTCCAGCTGCTGTAACAACATACCACAGACTGAGTAGTTTATAAACAACTGAAATTTATTTCTCACAGTGCTGGAGGCTGGAAGTCCAAGTTCAAGGCTCCCACCCTGTCACATTTTCATGGGGGCCTTCTTCCCCATTCATAGCCACACCTCCTCGCTGTGTCCTCACACAGAAGAAGCGGCTGGAGAGCTCACAGGAGCCCGTTTCACGAGGGCACTAATCCCATTTCTGGGGGCCCCACCCTCGTGACCTCCCAAAAGCCCGCACCTCCTAATGCCATCATCTTTGAGGGTTTAACTGTCAATGTATAAATGTGGGGAGACCCAGACATCCAAACCCTACAGTAGTATTTAAGGAAGTAAAAGCACTAGTCATGGAGATATGCAGACAAAACGCACTCCAGGTAGAGGGAAAAGCCGCCATCCACAAATGAGAAAACCAAGGTTAAGCAACGAGCATCATGTCGTGTAAATGGGGGAGAGCAGACGCAGCCCTAGGTCTCTCTACCTCTGAAAGTCATGGTTCTTTGGTGCCACCATGTCAATAATCTGCCTTTAAAATCAATGGTCAAGATTTCATGCCTACCAGTCAAAATATTTAGACTTCTGCAACAGTAAATTTCAGGTCTGACTCTCACCAATTTTTCACCCATATTCTCCACCAACTCATTCCTAACGCCCGTGCACCGCTGCCCCAGCCTCACCAGCCCCTCTCCCCTCCGACACACCACGCACATTCCAGCCTCAACACATCTTGCATGTCCATCCTCCCGTTTTCAATGCACTACCCCCGCTGGTGGACTCGCACTACTTACCCAAGGTCTTCTGCAATGGCGTTGTCATTAAGACACTTTTCTCAGCTGCCCAAGGAACAGGATTAGCTCCCTTCTTGATGCCCCCGTGGAAGTTCGTCCCCACTGAAGTCGCATTGAGTGGCCAGGGTTTGTCTGCCCATCTCTCCCTCCGGACTGTGGGCCCCAGAGGACCCAGGTAACTTTCTCCCCAGCACACTCCACAGATAAAGGGCCTCACTGGATGCTAAATAGATGAATGGCAAATGGAAAATGAATGAAATATTAATAATGATGAAAACCAAAGCGTCACAAAGTAAGTAAATTGTAACATTCAATAGGAACTACAGTAAAAGATAATAAAAACTAAGAATTACATTGGTATAACATAATGTTCTTTCCAAAGAGTATGTTCAGGATTTACTGAATACTACACAAATTAAGGAAGACATCGAGAAGACCAGGCTAATAATTACAGCCATGCTACATGCAGAGCTTACTAATTAGGTACATTTTGGGGGAGAATGTCTATGTAAATACATTTTCTTATAAAGATGCTTCACGGAACTGGTGAGCTACTAACACGCCGTGAAAGTTACGTAAGTCAGACTTACATAAGACTTCCATTTATGGTGGAATTCGGATTCTGCCTCTAGGAATATTTATTTACTTAATCATTTTAAAGACTCCTACTTCAAATCTAAAATCACATTAATTCATGCATACTGATTACAAAAAGAGAGAGAGAAATTTGAAAATAATTTCCCCTTTGCAGTCTTTATACATAAAATGTTTGTTAATCACATGAATAAGAGGAATGCTAGTCCAGGAAGAAGTTGAAAGCCTTGGGTAATCTCCCGTTTTCTTGCTCAGCCACGGTATACTGAGCCTCTGCTCTGCGAGAGCCAGACAGCTAATGATGGTATGAAATGATGAGTGATGAATGACAATAATGAAATATGGCTGGAACAACTACGGAATTCAATTTCCAATTTTGTTGAGTTTCAATTAATTGAAAATTAAATTTAAGTAGCCCCATTTCAATTCACCACCACATTGGTCAGTGGACACAGAGAATACTTCCATCATCTCAGAACATTCTCCTGGGCAGCATGGCTGGTACTACACTGGAATCGGCCACAGTTCAATAAATGTAAATGAAATTAATAAACAACGACCAGTTCCACCAAAGGTGGACTTGACACTGAGGCGTATAAGGGCAGACGGCGGGCCGGCTGTCACGGAGACAGAGGTGTAAGTAGGAAAGGAGAGGGCTGGCTCTCACACGGGTGCGCACACAAGTTGCGTGGCATTGCCATCGACAACATTCAGTAGCTCAAGGAGTTTTGGCAGAAGACGTGATATTTGAACCGATTCACGTAGGAGAGAAACATCTGATTGAGGGATGGGGCAGGCAGGGCTGGAGAACCTCAAGCCGCGGGAGCAGCCGTGTGAGAAGGCACAGAGAAGCCTCCTGAAGGGTCGTGATACCTGGCAGAGAGCACGGAGCTTGGTAAGGTTCGAACGTGCACTGTGCGTAGAACTGACCTCTCGGTGGGGAAGTGCAATGTCCTCGTAAACCATGTGAGAGAGTTTAGAACTGTCCCTGTGAGGATGGGGAGCTGTATTCTGTTTATGTAGAAAGACAACACGGCCAGATCTGTTCTCAAACGGCCATTCCGGCCGTGGAGGGAAACCCGGACGGGCTGGAGTTAGGTTGGAGATGGGGAGGCCCAGGAGAAGGGCGTGGACGTGAAGCCGAAGAGAGATGACCGGGCTGACGGGGCACAGGAGGAGAGGCTGGAGAGGAAGCAAGGGATGTGAGAGCCGTTTATTCAAAACGAATGGATATTTATTTCAAAAAGACTCTTTTTGTGAAAATGTAGCAAGGGAGAGGCGTGTGGTCATTCTGACGTTCCAGTACCACATGTTGTGAGAGAAGGTGTTACCGCAATTTTTATTATGGACTCTCACGGAAGCTCACAAAACCCTTCCAGAATGCTGAGGGTGCTGCCAGCCTGACGAAGCTGCCTGCTGACCTCAGCCAGCTAGCGCAGCGACCTCAGCACGGGTGCAGAAGCCAGCCATGGCCAGGGAGGAGGGCCTAGGGCACAGGCTGCTGGACAGGAAGAGGGAGGGGCTGGCCGTCGCAGATGGCGCAAAGCTCTGGAAAGAGCCCGGGATTCAGGATCTCACAGGCCACGTTCTAGGGTCCGGCTCAGCAACCTCCCAGAGCTGGGCTTTGAGCAAGTCTCAGAGTTCTCTGAACCCCAACTTCCTCACCTGTGACCCGGGAGCAGTACCACTGCCCCCATAAGTTTTCTTGAGCCTCGCTATTGCATGTAAGTGCCTTAAATATTTTAATTCCCTTGCCTTCCCCAAAACCCACTCCCTCGAGGTAGTCAACCCCCACAGCCTAGTGGGAAGCATTCATATGTAGTATACAGCCTGAGGTCTTTCCTACTCCTATGCCGAATTTTGGGGGGGTGTTCCCCAATCCGTGATACAATCTAAATCCACTGTAGGCTTTGCAGGGGCCCTTGCGGAGACTGCAGAGCCCGGGCAAAGACAACAGGGGGCCTGAGCTGCGCCACGTCCACCACTGCGGGTGCCCAGGGGAGGGTGCAGCCCCACAGAGGGTCAGAGCCCAGGCGGTCTCAGGAAGGAGGGTGTGCGCTGCTGACCTGGAGTCGGTGGCCCCCTGTGACCCAGGCTGAGGAACAGAACTGGTGTCCCTCCAGTCCACCCTCATTCTCAAAGTAGGGCAGAGGGATGGGGAAGGAAGCTGAGGTTGATGCCGATTCTTTCCAATAACACAGAGACAGCAAGCTGGGACACTCGGGTCATACTTGACCAGCTCATAGGGGCTACGGGTGGGAATAAACAGATAATTACATGAATCATTTGAATCCACTGGTTTCTATTACAGCTTTCTCATCTTCAGGAGGCAGCTCCTACCAGGGTCCCTCTCATCACCCCCCATAGAGCCACCACGTGGAGAATACCTGTGTAAAGAGGCCGTGGCCAAGAGCGAATCGTTAGATTTCTTCATTCCTCAAAGTGCAAAGAAGGCCCCTGGACCCCATGCGCTCTCCTGGCTTCCCGTATGAAGACCATTCCTTCCTCAAGAACTGGGCACTCTTTGTACCCTGTCTTTTCCTCCTTCCCATGGCACAACAGCCCGTGCCCAGCAGGCCTCACGGGGACAGCCTGGTCAGGGTACGCTGTCACAGCTCCAAGTTCATTCGACAAACTCAGAGCTGGAGTAACTGAGGCCAGTCTCTCCATTCCCAGAAAACTCTGAAGAGCATAACCAAAGCAAAGAGCATGTTGGCAACGTCTCACTCACACTTACAGCCCAAAGGGTCTAAACTTTTAAAACCGGGTTCACATCTGACATAAACTTAACAGGGTCTTGTGGGACTTTTATTAAGAAGCGTAAAAATGCCTGTCACTTTTCTCGTTCAGCCGTTTCTTCTCTGTGGTCCTTTTCCCATAGCTAACCCTCACAACAGTGCTCTGTGGTAGGTTGTTACGGAAATTATAGTCCCTTAAAATGCATATGTTAAACCCCAACTGCCAGGACGTCGGAACGTGACTCTATGTGGAGACAGGGCCTTTAAGAGGTGATTGAGTTGAAATGGGGTCTCTAGGGTGGGCCCTAGTCCAATCCGACGGGTGTCCTTACACGAAGAGGTTAGGACACACAGAGAGACCACCAGGGGTGCGCATGCACAGGGACAACCATTCCGAGAGCCGGCAAGAGGACAGCTGCCTGCCAGCCAAGGAGAGGAGCCTCAGAGGACACCTACCCTGATGGCCCCCTTGACCTTGGACTCTCCACCTCCAGAATTATGGGAAAATAAATTTCTCTTGTCTAAGCCACCCAGTCTATGGTATTTTGTTATGGCAGTCCTAGCAAATTTCATACCTAAAAATCAGAATTTTTCAAGTGAGAAAATGGGCTGAGCTTGAACACGTAACTTTCTGTGGAAATTGGCACCCTAGCATTTCCCTATATGGTTTGCTCGTTTGCAACACATGTGCGGTTTGAGGCATATTTCATTAACTTTCATTCATTATTAATTTTAGTGTGAGTTTACACGAAGATGGAATCTTTGAAGTGAGTTCCAGTTTCGTCTTCCATCTCTTAGTGTTGCCCTAATCCCCACTCCAAATCAGTACTTGTTTCCAAACATAATAAACACCAGCTAGCTGCGTTTGCTAAATTCACTTCCCTGTGACCAAAATATATACAGAAAGAACTTAGAAATTCTGTATCAGCCATTCTCAGTCTGCTGCATTAGTAATTATAACTTTTCCCAGTTTATCCAGACAGAATCAGGGGGCTGTTTGTGGAACCGGATGTGAACGGTGTGGGGTTCTGGGGAAAGGACATGAAGTGGGATCAGGCCGAATCAGGAGAAGGGACCACGGGGCAAGGACTCTGCGTTTCATTTGCAGTGTAGGGGTGAGAAAGGGCTCTCCGAGTTTGCTCAGTTGGTTGGGTACAACACAAAAGGCAGACCACTCTAAACCATGTTGAAATGCCGGAACTTCCTCGGTACACTACAGATGATATCCAAAGATTAAAACGCTAGCGTGGATGTATCGAGACCATCTAAGAAGGGTTCAGAAGACACCTCTTCACCATGACTGTGGGACATAAATTTCTGAAGGGAGCCCCAGCAAATGTGAATTGATAAAAATTACCAATCTTGCCCGGGGCCATGTAGCTTAGCTGGGTAGAGCATCATCCCAATATGCCAAGGTTGTAGGTTCAATTCCTGGTCAGGGTATATACAAGAAGCTGCCAATGAATACATAAACAAGCAGAACAACAAATCAGTGTTTCTCTCTATCCCTTTCTCTCTCTCTAAAAAAAAATCAATTAAAATGTAATAATAAAAATAAATAAAAATGACCAGTCTTCCCAACTGTATATGCCTGCAAACAAAATAACTGTCTTGAATGGCGCCTCCTCCCTCCAAGACACAGCAGTCCATCAGATAAAGGCTCCGGAGGTGCACTCTGCTTGGCAGGAGGTGCCCGGTGTTTCGTGGGGACCCTCCACGCCGAGCCTCTCTTACACGGCAGGCAGTGAAATTCCAGGCAGATGTGAAGTCGGAGGAGGCAGGCGGAGGGAGAGTCCTTGAGCCCTTCTCCGAGGCCATCTGTACTGTGGAAAGTTATTTTTAGTCTGTTCCATACGAATTGTGAAACATATGAAGCATTCTGGGAGTTATCATAACCCTTGATGAGATAAATACAGTGCTCGTGCAATAAAACAAATGGAAAATATGTATTTACTCCAAAAGCGTCGTTTAAAAAAATTAACATAAGGAAATGATTTCCTAAAGAGCCTTCCAGTCTGAGACGAACGGTGGGCCCAACCACTGCAGGATACAGATCGGATTTATCACTGCGGTTACGTCCCTTGCCTGGGACAGAAGGAAGCCGCGCGTTTCCCCGGCAGCAAGGTCAAGTTCTGCAGAACCCAGGCATGGGCTCGGCTGTGCTGCGCACCTCAAGCCTTGATCGAATCCAGGCCCCGCAGCTGGCCCCACCTACCGCTGCTGCACAATTACTGCCCGTCTGGCCCTGGCGAGTCCGGAGCGCCTCTGAACTTCAGTGTCCCTGCTGCCATAATAACTTCCACGGTAGGTGAGAAAGTTGAATGAAATAATAGCTCGTTCGGTAAAATGTCTAACTTATTGACAGACGTGAGTTACTATTGCTTTCGTAGACTGAAAAGCAAACACAAAGTATTTCCAGGACCTATCGTGAACTCGGGAGTGCCCTGGGCACTAAGGAAAAAACCGTAAGAACAGCAGATCACGTGGTCCCTGCCTCCAAGAAGCTCGTAAGTTTTCAGGCATTAAAAAAGGGGGCGGTGCTCATGCATGGTAACAAATTAACAAATTAGCATCTGGTGGGACAAGTAACAAGTGTCCAGAAGATTCTGGAGAGAGGCAGGCACATGCGTGAGGCTGAAGGAAACCTCAGTGGGAGGCAAAGCGGCACCCTGATGAGGCCCGAGCAAGGCTGACGGCCTCACCGCTGAGACTTCAGCGCGGCGCCGACCTGGCGAAGACAGTGGGACAGAATTTAAGATCTCATCTCCCACCCCGCGCCCCCAGTCACCAAATACTTGCCAGCTGTGGCCATGGCCCAGCCAGGCTAAGAAGTCAGAGGAAGTCTTGGAGAAAGCCTGGTCTCCAAACTGGCTGGCGGGTAGAGTCGGCTCCCCGGACCCAGGTTTCTCATCCACAAAATCGGCCACCAGGGTCCCCTTGCCCTCCGCCTGCCCCCACTGGCCCAACAGCAGCGCAACAGACAAAGGGGTGGGAGGAGAGGGGCAGGAGTGCAACACCTTGCACACCCGCTCACTCTGGGCCAGCGTGGAGTTACACTGTCTCGCTTTCTCCCACTTCAATCTCTCAAGTGGGGTTGAAATTAATATTCCCGTTTTATAAATGAGGAAACAACCTCATAGCACGTGAGAGACTAGCCCAAGTTCCCGTACAAAGTAGCAGAAGAAAGATTCGAACCCAAGTCCTTGAGACACCTGAGCCCACACTCTTCATTGCTCCCAGAGTGGGTAGGAGGGGTCCTGCGATGGAAGGGAGGGCATGGCAAGCAGCTTCCTCTGCTCTGCCTCCTCCTCTGGGCTGGGAGAGGGGGAGGCTTGGGTTGGAGACACTGCTCTGGGCCCTCGGAAAGGTATGGGGACTCTGAGAGGTGAAGCCGGTGACGTCAGGTGAAGGGTGGCGCACAGCTTGCCTGAGACAGGGAGAGAGGCATCCCAGGACCCAGTGCAGGTGGCCTCAGTGGGAAAGGACTGGAACTGGGGATTGTGTCTGTCCAGGAATGAAGACAAGATGGACATCGACGGGGATCTCCCTGGAGGGCATGTCTGACCCTGCCGTGGTGTCCAAGACAAGTGGGGCTGAGGGGGAGGGGGCTGGTCGCAGGGTCCCCTGGGGGGAAGCGGGGCCAGGAGCCTGGGCCCACTCATTACCTATAAGGATGCTCAGCCAGGCCAGAAGTGGGAAGAGAACTCAGGTCACAAGCTAGAAAGTGCAGGAACCCGTGCACACAGATGTTCTGCTTCTCAAATTTGGGAACATGGTGGTAGGCAGGGGCCCAGCGAGCCCCAGGACAAACACACCCCATCTCTCTGCAAGAGCAAAGCAAGGGGGTTTCAAACAACATTTTGATATTAGCAAAAACTTGAAAGAATGAAATTGAACTCAACAATCTGCACACGTGTTTAGAATGAGATGTGATTCCAGAAACATTTCACACTGGAAGCTACCACTGGAAATGCCCCGCAAAATTTCCCAGCCCTTAGGCTTTGCGATGGGAACTTTCCAAAAAGGAATCGAAGGAGACAGAGGGTAAGAACAAACACAAAGGGTGGGCAGCCAGGCGGGACCTCAGGGGCGGAGTGGGCTGGACCCTGGGGCTGGGTACCCAAGAGATGAGGAAGGGGGCCGGGAAGCCAAGAGGTGAGCTCTGGACCAGCTCCTGACGGTCGATTTACACTAATTTGGAACCTTCACTGTTTAGCTAGATATTAAGGAAAGAGAGCAATGGGAACTAGACACTGAGCTTAATAAACTGGGAAGCATAAGCCCATTTGCTGTCTCAGCCGGGAAGCATCAGCTTCACAATCCAGGGGATCAGAGCATTGTGCCCTGCCAAAAGAACTAACACCTCGCCCTCGCCCATCCAGTACCGGGTTGCCAGGTGGAGCAGGGGCAGGCGGGCACACGTGCAGTGGAGGTGAAAATGGTACAGGGGAGGGGCTTGCCCAAAGAGGCCTGTCAGTCTAGCCTGGGAAAAGAAGAGATTGGTTGGGAGGTGGGCCCATCCCAAGCCTGCAGAAGTTTGAAAAGTCGATTGGTCCTTTTGAAAAAGCACTATTATTATTATTATTATTAATTATTGAAAAATTATTTTCCTTTAGATACCGCAAGATCCCCACTTCCACCAGTGACAGTGTCACCCAGGCAAAAGACATCTCCTGCCTGTCCAGGGTTTCCATGCCCAAAGGTACACCCAACTGAAGGTGTGTGTAAAGGGCAAAGGACTCCAAGGCAGAGAAATTATCTTTATTATGTCGCAGTTATTTGGGCAGCCCTGCCTGGATCCTGATTGGTCCACTCCTCCCTGACCACACCCCCTCCTCTGTAGACCCGCCCACCTTCTAAGCTGATGGCCCTGCCCCCAAGCAGCTGCCTGCTGCTCTCTCCCCCTGTCTCCCGGTCCACAAGCTGTCCATGTGAGCTTAGCTGAGATTTGCTCCCTTTGGCCGCTGTTTCTTGGACCCACAGTGCAGACACATGGTTCTGGCTGAGTCACGTCTGCTGCTCAGACCACTGTGGGGGAGATGGGTCTGAGTTTAGGGGGCTAGAAGGGAAGGAAGCCCAGGAACATACACACGTACCTGTTATGAGCTGAATTGTGTCCCCACAACTTTCATATGTTGGAAGTTCTAATCCCCGATCCTCCACTGTGATGTTATTTGAAAGAAGTTCATCAGGAGCAGGGAACGGGTTCTCCCTTGCAGAAGGAGCCAAGCCTGCAGACCCTTGGATCTTGAACTTCCAGCCTCCAGAGTGGAGACAACTCAGTTCAGTTGGTTAAGTGACTCTGTCCGTGGCACTTTGCTACGGCAGCCTAAGCAAACTGCTGCGGTCCCCAGCCTTTCACCCCGGGTCACAGAAGGCTCACGGAGGCAGCGCGGCCTGAGCCAGGTCGCCGAGAACAAGTAGAGGGTTCCAGACAGGGAAGGAAGGGAGTGAGAGCCGTGCTGGGCGGAGAAAAGCAGCGTTCCCAGTGAACTACTGCTCGTTTCCGGAAGTCTCTACGAGACTGAACGTGGGGTCTGCCTGTTTCCGGTGGTAATTGGCAAGGCCTAGAGTCGGCAAGGACCTGGGAGATACAGTCCAAATCTCTGGTTTTGTAAATAGAACAATGGAGGGTAAGGGAGGAGGAATAAGCCGCCCAGCGTCCCGCGGGGGTCAGAGCCCAACCAGAACTAGAACCCCGGACTCTGGACGCCCACTGGTCACTGTAAAGAGCATGCTGATCGCTGTTTACAACACAGCAGATGGGGTGGGCGACGATACAAGCAGGTTTCTCTTTCAGAATAAGGATCATTTTTTAATTTAAAAGAAAAGCATGGACGCATGCCTTTGCTGATACCTGCACGAAATACTTTGTTTTCCAGTGTAATCAGTAAAACATAACTTGGGATTCCCACAGGAGGCGCTGCAAACCCATGTGGCCTGTGGGCGTGGTCATCAGAGCACAGCGGTGCTTTTTCTGCCCGTGGTTCTCACCAGCAGAGCAGTTCTTACCTTCCCGGGACATTCTGTCCTGGACCAGAGGAGGAGCCGGCATCCAGTCCTTCCAACCCGCGCCTAATGACTTTAACACGATGGCTCCTCCGCTCCGAGTAAGGCTGCCAGTGACTCACTCTCCCCTCCCTACGAACCTCTAACCAAAATGAAGGAGAAACTTCACTGTAAAAGTCATTGGGGTGGCTCCACCCCTCACTGTGGGTGCACTAAGCCCCCTCCTCCAGAGAGATGAGCCCCAGGACAAGTGGGGTGGGCCCGGGCCAGCCCCGGAGCCTCCCTACCAAACACCAGTAGGAAGAATTCTGAGGTCACTGTGGTATTCGCATCCATTTCTCCTGGCAGGCTGGGTGACATAGGACGAGCCCCAGCCTCTCTGGGCCTCGGTTTTATCGTGAAACGCAGCTTAGCCACCTCACTTGGACGAAAGCAGAGCAACTGGTCAGATGAACTTGAGATTTCTCTCCACTCTGAAACGCTGTGCTAATTCAGCAATGCAAATATTACGGTTAAAGATCACAATGGGCTTGACTTTGGGGGCCACTGACATAAACTTCTGTGATTCCCTCCCTGCCACCTCTCCTCTGTGACCTGCTCCTTCCTCTCTTTCTTTGCTCCCAAGTTCACCCCTCCTCCAGGAAAGTGGGGGTGGGGGACAGGATCAGTGTGCATGTCCCTCCTGATCTGCCCCTGACCCTGCATCATACCCTCGGAAAAATCCCCATCTCCGGGTCCCTGCGGGGGCGGGGGGACCCATGATTTTTTCTCTGCCCTTCTGGTCACTCCTGTCTCTTTCACTCTGTAAATGAATGGACTTAGAGGTTCTGGGCTCATCCCCCACCAGCTACTTCCAAGCCTAAAGCTTTCTCTAATGCTGTCTATTCCCTGCCTGAACACCCCACATGTCCCCCATAAGCCACTGCCCTGGGGGAAATACTGCCACCATGCAAGCGACCCACCAGACACAGGGAAAGACCCCACCGCTCTGTGGAGTCATCACAACATGCTTACAAGGGGAAATAAAAATCAGGTCATGTCGCTTTCGGAAGAATGCTGATCTGAATGCAAAATTCAGATGCCACAGAATCACACTGTTGCTCAGACGGATGCCAAGAACAGCGCTCAGCCCTTCTGAATTCAGGGCAAGTTTCTCTGGGCTGGAAAAGCGGTCTCTTCTCCAGGGTCTGGAGTACTCACCGTGTTTTATAAATTAATCTCTTTGAGTGGGAGAGGTAGAGGGTGGTGCTGCAGCTCTGCATTTTGAAAGGAGCGTTAACACAATAGTGTAACATCTTGACTAGAGTCTCTATTCCCAAGTGTTAAGGATATTGAGAGTCAGCTTTCGGTTCTGGCCACTCCAGACTTTAAAAATAACCCCCTCTTTAAAAAATAAGTAAAAATAACCCCCTCTTCCTTCTCACATCCTCTTAAAGATTTTTAAAAAAACTTTAATTGTAGCCAGCAATATTATTTGAACTTAGAATTTGTCATGACGAGAGTTCGAACAGTTAACAACAGAGGGGAGAGAAAGACAGACAGACAGGACTGTGCTAATCTCATTGGCAATTAAAGGACAAACCAAAGCACCATATCCAGAAAAATCAAGTCTAAATTGACAATGGGAGAAACAAACAGAAACTCACAGCCCTGATTATTTACCTCTGAATATATTGTTTTCACAAACAAGAGCTCTGCAGAGTTCAAGTCAGTTCCTTGGCTTCTGTTTCATCCTTTCTAAGAGGAGAGTAATAATTGCATCACAGGGTTGTTGAAAGAATGAAATGATGTAACGTATTTAAGGGTCCACCTTAGTCCTTGGAACCTAGGAAGCATTGCATCATTTTCAATGCTTTTCCAAGTCAAGTTCCATAGGTCCTTTACAACTAACTCTCTTCTTATCACCCATCTGAATGGAGGAGCAGAGCTATTTATTGAGGCACCCCTGCCCTGTATGAGGTGGGGTGTGGGCGGTGAGACCAGGTGCTATTTGGCGTGAACTGGCTAAGAGCAATTCTCCTCCCAAATTCCCGCTGTTGCCGCAGGACCTAGTGTTAACAGTGCAATGCGGAAAACGTCCTGATGGCTCTATATCCACCCTGTTTTCAGGCCCTGTTTTCAGCTCAGATGCCAATAATGGAGTGAGTCTTACTACCAAAAGGCACTCCCAACAGCCCCTTTCTGCGCAGGGCAGTGGCACTAAACGTTGGAAGGAGCGTGGGCAGGTCCCAAGGACGGAAGCTATGGCCGCTTTCACAAGAGCGGGCAGCCAGCGCTTCAGGTTGGAAGTTGCCAGAGGCCATCCCCTCTGAGCGACAGCAAAAATGACCCCACGTGAAATGCAGACAAGGCAGACACAGATTCCTGTGCAGGGAACTGTCCCTAAGCCATGGGCATGGGCGTGTCATTCACAGATGATGGACAGGGGGTCGGCCTTCCCATACCAGGTCACACGGGTCCCCCTAATTCTTCATGAGGAGGTTCCCAGTCCTGGGTGCACAGGGCAATCATCTGAGAAATGTGCTTGGGTGCACCCCAGTCAGAGACCTAGTCAGTCTCTGGAAGCAGTGGCTACATTTCACAAATGTTAACGCCATGTCCTGCTCCCTGACCGACCACGGCCTCCCATTCTTCCATGTCTTTCCCGCCTTCATTCTCTTTACAGCTGTCTTTGACCTTGGAGAGACCTCCAGGTCCTGGACCCCTTCATTTTCCCTCATCCTCCTGGCCTCTCTCCCTTTCTAGCCCAGTCTGAAGTCTGCATTAGCCTGGGGTCTTCAGAGAAACAGAGAAAGGGAGAGAAAGAGGAAGAGAGAGATTTATTATAAGGTATAAGTTGGCAAGCAGTGGGCCAGCTGGAGACTCAAGACAGATGGTGGTGTAATTCCAGTTCAAGTGCAGGAGACTGATGTCCCAGCCCCAACTCTCAAACAGGTAAAGTTCCTTCTCACCTTTCTTCAAAGTGCCTTTTTGTTCTATTCATGTCTTCAACTGATTGGATGAGGCCCACCCTCATTGCGGAGGGTCAGCTGTTTTACTCAGTCTACCAATTCCCATGCTAGCCTCATCCAAAAACACCCCCGTAGACCCCACAGCCAGAAACCTAGGATCCATGCTCTGCTTCTTCCCACTCTGTCAGTCACCCATATCCCATCAGTCCTGCCAGACTTACACGCTGTCTCTTGCATCTGTACATCTTCCCCCATGCTCCGTGGTTGCTATTTTATTTGAGGACACTGTTTTTTTCTTGCCTGCAATTACCTCTTCATTTATCTACCTGCTTCCCCATGTATTGATCTGCTATCCCCACTGCAACCAGAGTAATTAATCTACAATGCAAATCTGACTATTCACTCCCTGCTTCCAACCAGCCAGTGCCTTGCTGGATGAGACAGAGGGAGCTGTGTGGCTTACCAGGCCCTCAGCAATTTCTCGTCTCCCTACCTCTGCAGCTCGATCTAACGTAAGGCCCTGTCTCAAGCTTCATGCACCATCTACTCCTAGCTTCCGTGTCTTTTGTTCTTGTTGATTCATAGCCTTCCAACCTTCTTCTTACAGTTAATCTTACCCTTCAAGACTCACTTCAAGCATCTCCTTCCAGAGAAAACTTTTCTAGACTCTCCTAGACTGAGTTAGGGTCCCCTCCTCCAGGCTCCGAGGATGTGCTTGCCAGCACTTGGCACGGTGCCTAATGCATACTAGGCAGGTCCCTCGATGTTTGTTGAGTGAATGAATGAATACATAAGCCGTCCATTATCGTTAACAGGCGCACTCATAGGGGTGAGAAAAGGAAGCTATCGCAGCACAGGGAGGCTCCCCACCCTCCCGGGAGTCAAGGAAAGGCTCTGTGAGAAGGATCCACAGCCCTGTACCTGGCGGGTGGCCAGGAGGAAGGAGAGGAATTTTGTGCTAGGCAGCTCCGCTGACATGTCACCTATGCCGTCACACTGAGACCCTGCTTGCTTTAATGCTCTGCCGCCACCATCTCCAAAGTCCTCATTCTGGAACATGGAGACCTGCGTGATCATGTTGCCTGGTGTCCTCCGCTTAGGGACCCGACCGGGCAGAGAAGACAGCCTGTCCGAAGTCACAGGAACAGGGGGGCCTTGGAAGGACCCCATGAGGAGAGCTGAACGTAGTCCCAGTCTGGCTCTGCTCCTCCCAGCCAGACACTTAACCGCAGAACAATGACTGTTTTCTCCCAGTGCATCTTGATCTATTTATACGTGTTTAGAATTCAGAGGGAAACACCAAATCCACATTTCCAAGCTTTTCTCTGCTCAATACTTAAGCGCGAGTATCGCGGGCAAATCGAATCCATGTGTCTCAGCCTCATTTACACTTTGTTCATCAGAATGGCCTCCGAGCCCCTCCCCGTGAGGTTGTCTCATGCCCAAGAAGGCATCGAAGTGTTCTTGGAGCTTTGGGGTTTTAAAAAGGGGGGGGAGGGGTTGAAAATGTGAATCTGAGTTGAGAAAACTGGATTTAAACCTCAAAAGCTCCAATTACACTTTGCAACCCTAAATCCCCCAGTTCAAGGGGGCACTCCGCTTAGCTCGGTCCCCTGTGTCACCCCAATATCCCTATGGCAGTCACAACCCCCAACAAGAGACATTTCCTCCCAAGAAGGGGGAGTTTGTGCCTTGATTGTGCCTTAAAAACTGGAAGCTCAGAGGAAATTACATTGATAGCGGCTTGAGGAGAAATAAGCCTCTCACTCCTTGCTGCATTAGCATCACGAGGCTTTAGGACTGAAAGGGATAACGGAGATCGTCAACAATAATAAGTACCATCTGTGCAGCGCTTTACACTCGATAAATCACTTTCACACCCATTTTCTTATCTAATCTTTGCTATTTTTGTAAGAGAGGTGCAGTTAACCATCACCCTCAACTGGGTAGCTCTGGAAAAGAGGCTCAGAAAGGTTATGCGGATTACCCAAGCTCACACAGCAAAGAGCTTGGATGCCAGGACTTGGATTCATGCCCTTGACACGCCCCCGGGGGCTTGTCTCCTACCCCACTCACCGCTCAAGGCCAAACTCTCCCAGTCTTGCCAGTGGCCCTTGTGAGCACAGATGGGGTGACAGAGCCAGAACAGCCACCTCTGAGCCTGGCATCCTTTCTACTTCTCTCAGTGCCCCTTCCTCCCTTTGTTGGAAGAAGTCGGGAAAGGGAGAAGCTTATCTCTTCTCATCCCATTCAAAGAAATGGTCTTATTGTTCCTGACTTTGCAACACCCATCCTGTGAAATAATAGAGCAATTCGCTTTAACATATGTTTTCTTTCCAGTTCTTACAACAGCCTGATAAAGTAGCTACTCTGTAACCCATTTTCCTCAAACAGGGAGCTGAGGGTCAGAGAGGATGCTAAATAGCTAAGAGTGCCAAGCCTAAAAGATCTTTCTACTAAGCCATATTGAGAGCATTTGGCTCTGGACCCGTGAGGACAACCCCTGGCAGAAAATGGACTTGATAGCGGAGAAAAGGGAGAGGGGAAAGATAACACTTAAGACCTGCAAAGGGAAGGATTACCATATTACCATGTGACTTGTCTGTCTGGCCAGGAACATTAAAAACTGCAGGAAAATCTGAGGCATGAAGAGCAAGGCAGACTGGGAGGAGGGGCGGGGGCTGGCTGAGAGCAGAACCTGGGGGCACACACGTACATGCATCCAGAAGACCCGCCGTTTTCCTCTTTCAAGTGTATGCAAATGAAACTATAAATTAGTACTAATCAGTACCCGTGAGGTGAATTAATTAAAAAGTTATAATTCACAAGAGGCCTACATTACTTGATAATGTATCACCAAAGCTTATGAATATGAGAATTAATTACTTGGCCCAGATGTTGAAAGAATGCTTAATGCCTTGAGCTCTTGGTTTGAAGCATCCACTCTTTTTTTTTTTTTTTTACACAGGGCTGAAATGAAGATAACGTTATTGTGTGTTTCCTAAACTATTATCTTGACAAACAGCCACCATTTATTAATTTGTTAATATTTGGTGCCTAGCTGTGCTAGGGGGTTTATACACATTATTTCATTTAACCTTGGGAGCAGCTATGTAAGATGAACATAATTATCATCATTGCATGTGTCCGAAACAAATAGGTTCTGCACTCTGAGAAGCCAAGGTCACTCACAGGAAGTGAAGGACCGAATATGCAAACCCTGTACGTGCCCAGTTCTGCCCACAGGATAGCCCTTGCTGCAAACGAACCCCACGACAGCTCTGGCTTACAAACTCTGCATGACCGAGGACCTGTTCCATTTGTAAACCATTTATTTGGCTCTGCCTGTCTGTCATGTGAAGCTCACGGGTACACTTGAACCTGAAATCTGCAAGCACACAAGTCCATTTGTTTCCATTCTACGTTCATTCCTAACTGGTTTCTCAATTCCACTTTCACCAAAACCAAAACCAAGCGTTGCTACCTGGTGGGCAGTACAAGTATAGAGCCAGATTCCAGTCCTCACGAGGGCTGGGGGCGCAGAAGGAGCACTAGTCGGTCCCATCTACGCCGACCCAAGCCTCACCAGGTAGCTGTGGAGCAAAGAAAGAGGTGGGGAAACTGGGACTTTCAAAATCTGGATTCCATATGGTTTTGAGTCTTTAAGATGTTTTAAATTTTTAATAGGTTTTTATTTTCCACACTGAACATATTTTTGTAACAGAAAAATGCATTTTAATTATTAAAATTATGAATGACAGTTTGGCTGGGTATAAAATTTTTGAATCCCAGTTCCTCTCCCAGGTTTTACATTCCATTGACCGCCTTTGCCCAGCATTGTACGGAGAAGTCTGGAGCCTCCTCTCTGACCACTGTGCTTCCAGGGTTAGCTTGGTTTTTTCCGTGTGAAGTTTTCTAACATTCTTTTATTAGTCGTGGAATTCAATATTTCCACCAGGACATGTCAAGAAGTTTGTCAGATTTTACTAAATCTTTCCGCTGAAGTTGCCATCATAAGTTAACAACTTACTTTGGCTTCTGAAGAATTTAGTGCGCACAATTTTTCATATTGTTTCTGACTTTCTCTTTAGCCCCAGTTGCCACTCATTTTCTAGTCCATCTTCACGTCGCCTTTCATTTGATCTTTCATCTCTCTCGTGGTTTTCTCCACCCAAGTTTCACTCACAATTTTGTCCTCTGCCATTCATGCTAAACACCTCCGAATTTCTACTCTGCTATCACACTTGTTTCCTTAGGTTATCTCTAAAGTCTCCTTTATCCCAATGAAGGGAATGCAATTTCAGTCAAAATACAATGAAATACCTCAGGTAACTTAACATCCTAAAGTTTTTATCTATCAGAATAAAGCTATAAAACCAAATGGGACATCATAAGGGAAAGAATGGGAAACCGTGGTAATAAAAGGAGGTGAACCATGCAATAAAAGATACTAAAATTTATTTAAAAACTAAAATTAGGAGAAACAAACATGATAGGTAGTCCATTGCCAATACAGGCAGGCAAATCAATGGGACAGCGTAATTTTGTTTATTCTCCTGAAGGTATCTCAATGAGGACGGAAAGGATTTCATGAGACAATGGCAGTGAAACTCCTTGCTAACCATCTGGGGGTAAAATATCACACTCCTGACTTATATTTTATAACCTAAGTTCTAGATGAATTCAAGATTTCATTTTTTAAAATACATAAAAATAGATAAAATTGATGAACATTTACATAATCTTCATATAGAAGGAGACTTTCAAAGTATTTCACCAAAGATGAAAACCATAAAGCAACATCTATCGATCTTAACCCTATGAAAATCAGTTAGAAAAATAAACATCAATGCGATAGAAAGTGATACAAATGGGACTTTCATTTAAAAAATAAAGGCAAATGGCCAAAATATTAAGAAAAACACTTATTCCTACTAAAGCAAAGCATTAAAAATTGAAGGACTCTTAACACGTTCTCAAGTCTTATCACTGCTTCATAGACTCTATTTTCATACACTTACTCGATGCAAAAGGGAGATCAGATTGGAGAGCCTTGTAAGGCCTGAAGTTGCCAAACTTGTTGAAGCCTGGTTAAGGAGAAGACAAACATGACATAGAAGAACATAACTGTGACCCGTAACACAAAATACAACAGGTAGGACTAGGCTCAGAGAACAGGAAACTCACCTTGTACTGATGTAGTTAATCTGAGAAGACATTCAGGAAAACTGAACCCATGAACTGACCCTTGACAAAGGGGGAAACCAATACAGTGTGCTTGGGCACACTCCGAACTCGGCAACCTGCTTCATGCCAGCAAGATGGCCGTGCATTCCCAAAAGACAGCTGTGCAGCAGGAAATTAATTCAGTCTAGGTTGTAAGAAAATGTGCTTGGGCATCATGTTTTACAGTTCAGAAAAGTCCTTTGACACATTATTTCTATATCATCTACCCACAGCCCTACTAATAGGCAACAAAGAAGTCATTACCCTTTCTTTAAGGAGAGGGAACAGAGGCTTAGAGAGAGAGGACAATTTACCTGTAGTTGCACTGCTAGGTATAACTAAGGAGATACTCAGCCCCATCTCAGAGGGGAACCCTGCCTTCTTCCTCACCACCCTGTCACCCTGTGGAATGAAAAGAACCGGCTCCTTGCTCCAAATGTCACAGTTGCACTGGCTTCAAAGAGTGAATTCTCGTCCAAATTCCAAGTGGTTGTGCCGGGGAACAACAGCTGGTGTTGGATGCAAACTGTTAGCAAACAACAATTTTCTTAAAGACTCCAGATGCTCTTCAAAACAAGAAAACCCTTTTGCTGTATCTGGATCCTTTTCTAGAAAGAATAGAGAAACATTGTGAAGAAAATGTAAAAGTCGTTGTCACAAGGACACCATACACCAGATTTCACTTACTGGGTCATGCAGCTGACTGGGGTGGAATTTACTGTATTAATACTCGTCACATTGGGCATCAATTTCTCCAGGCACAAAACTAAAAGTGAGATACTCTCTAAATTCCCTTCCCCTCTGGGCATCCGGGATACCACAGTTTAAGCAGGAAGTCAGCACACACTAAGAGAAGAATAAAATGAGAAAGGGAGACTGGAAACCATGTGATAATAATGAGTAATTAAAGGGATCAGAACTAGAAATGAGAAGACAGTGGGGAACAAGAGTCAGGTCTGCAGGACTATCTTAGAAAAGACCCACTCCATTCATCCCAAGGGGCCACAAAGAGGAAAATTGGGACTGATGGGTAAAAGCCCAGGGAGTAGCTAAAAAGTAGAACCACCCAAAGATGAAGCCAGAAGCATCCAGAGAAAGGAAAGAAAAGGGAGAGAAGGAAAACAGCTGTGCTCCTGTCTTGATCTGTGACATGCATGACCTCTAACAACTACCATAATCCTCTTACCTGGGAATGTTGACCCCTTTTCCAGGTTAGAAAACTGTTACTCAGAAATAGACCATCTGATCAGCATCAGGGGTACTGAGTTAGTGAATGTCCCAGCAGAAATGTGTTGAAACAAAGGATGAAATACCAGTTTAAATGCACTTAGGCATCACATGTAGAAGGTTGGAGAAAAGGTCTTTAGGATCCCTTCCAACCAGCAAATCCCAGGCATCTAAGGTGTTTGGGTGCTGTTTCCCATCACCATGAAGAATAATATACTTCAAAATACTGAATGGGAAGAAAAAGTCCCATTGGAACTCAGCTACCATCACCATGATGAATACTATTCTGATGACCACCACCACGATCACCACCACCACCATCACCACTACCACCACCATCATTGCCACAATGACCACCACTATCACCACCATCACCACCATGATGATCACCACCACCGCCACCATCACCACTACCACCACCAACATCATGATGAATGCCACCATCACCACCATCATCACCATCACCATGATGATCACCACCATCACCACCATGATGACCACCACCATCACCACCGTCACCACTACCATCATCATGATGACCACCACCATCACCACCATCATCACCATCACCACTGTGATGAACATCACCATCACTACCACCATTATCATCACTATCAGTAGGATCGTTATCAGTACCAGCATCTATTATAGGCTAGGTACTAGTGTAAGCTATAATTAGAAATATTGTATTAAATAGAATGGCTGTCAAGGTAAATATCTTTGTTACCACATTACAGATGAGAAAACTGAGCCTCAGAGAAGCAAATTATTTATAAAATGTCATCTAGCAAGTAAATGGTGGAGCTCAAGCTCCAACCCCGTTGTGTCTGAGTCCAAAGCTGGAGCTATCTTCAGAATATCCTGCTCTCTTCCTAATTCTTCCTGCATGCTGCCCTACCAGTCTTTCACCTGACCACAGAATATACCACATCAGGAAGGAGAGGAACAGGTGTTGGAGCTCGGGAAAGTGTTTTTAAAAATGTGTTCTTCTGCACGTGGCTATCACAATGGCCATGACTTCAATGGCACTGCACTCCTTGAGAGGCATCAAGAACTTGATGGCATGTTAAGAATCATCCTGCCTTCCCAGCTCTCTGTGGCTCTGGTAGGTGGCTCCAGGACACGGGCCATGCCATCTTAAAGCCCTACACACAGAACCTCGGATAGGCAAGATGCTGTCTTGCAGAGAGTGACTCGTTGGAACGACTCGTCCCCCTCCCCCAATGCCATATTCCCCACTCTGGGGATGCTGACTTGGCTCGCCTTCCTTGCAAGGTACGAAGGCCACTGGTAACTTTCCCCACACTCAGCACTTCCTCCAGTTCTCTGGCTCTTTCAGCTGAGGCTGCAATGTTGAACATGTAGTTTTGTAAATTAATTCGTTGAAGATTCACTCTTGTCAGCTAACTTTTCTCACTGCAATAAGTCAAGGAAGTCACTCACGAGCAATTGAATTTTCTACTTTCATGTCCTCTTGAGCCCTTTTCATTTAAGACAGTGTTCCAAAACCTCTATTCAGCAAAACTCACCAGTTATATACAGGAATCTCAAAAGTGTTCACTTAAAATTAACAGAGAAAGTGATCATCTCATCTTAGCCTTAGATTTTTAAAAAATTGTTGGATGGATCATCCGGAGTGAAAAAGGACATAGAAGACAACTAAGCCCTCAGTCGCCATTCAACTTAAAACAATCTACTTTTCCGTTTTATTCTCCTCTACAGCCTCAAATCAGTGGGGTTTTTTATACCAGGAAGAGATGGTGCAAAGTTCAAGGTAGATGTCCCTACAGGTGAGAACTAAGAAGAAAGAGCCTCACTTCTGCCTTCCAAGAGTTCACAGGTGAATGGAGGGAGGACACACCACCCACCCAGGGACAAAGCAGACAGTCCCAGAGGGGCAGGCGACCTGGGAGCAGCTTGGGCTGGGAGGCCTGAGTCCTGAGTTTAGGTTCTGACCGCATCCCTAATTTGCTCCATAAACGTGGACGTCACCTCCCCTCTCTAAGTCTCTACTCACTCATCTATTACAACAACATCGGGTGACCACTTTCTCAAACTGTCACATTTGCTCACAAAATTCTCACCCATAATTTCCTCACCACCCCTCTAAAATGGGGTAGCGAATTGCAAATAAGGAAGTAACTGGCAGGTAATCTGCAAACTTTATTAACTTTCCTGTTTCTTTCCCCTCTTGGTTACAAAACAATGATAGTGATCGGTTTCCCCGCCCCCCTCTTGCTTTACCAAGAATTACACTGCCATTGCTGTCGAGATCAATTAAAATCTAGATTTGCTAATGCTTCCATGTCCTGAATTTTCGAACAAATGCTTTAGAGAGGTTGAGCAATTGCCTGACTACCCGTGAGGTATTTTATGTACTAAAGGCACCTCATGTGGGCTTTGTCTTAAGTGAATAATAGCAATATTGTTCAGTGAATAACGGTTCACTTAATGCCATTGTTACTAAGTAAGTAATTTACACTTAGTTAGAAAACCAAGAAGGTCATTTGAACTCGTATGCATTGAAATGTACCATATCTTGGTCACACAATATGCTTTTCATTATTTCACAATGTCTGGAAGAATGGAACTAATAAAGCTGATATTTCATACTGTAGGGTGCAGACCAGCAGTTTGCCATAATGTCTCAGCTTGCAATTTTGTTTATACAGGGCACAGATTAATCTATTCAACTGGAGAGAAGGCCCACCCAAGGTCGACTGCACAGGTGAGGGATGGAAGACCTGCTCCCAGCTCTTCTCTCCAAGAATTAGTGGAACCAATCGGCTCATCTCCCAAACAGGCATCACAGAGCCATGTTCCGGGAAAACCAAGAATTAATCCAGTTACATTGAGCACGCCGAACTACCAAAGCCTTTCGGGAAACTTTGAGGAGCGATGGTTTCGATTTCCCTGTTCCTACCTAGTCAGTAGTAGGTGGCAGACTTGATCTTGGGATCAGCCCGTGTTGTGGCACATTAGCAAAGAGCCATGTAAGCATGGGCAGTCCTCGAGAGATAGGCAACTCGAGCCCTGGGTGCCTGGGAAAATCATCACAGTACAATTCTCAGTGCCAGAATGTCACCTAATCACCAAGAAAGTCTCATCGCCTATGTAGTCTCTCCTACCCTCACCTGAGTATACGCTTTTTAAGACCTTACCTGTGGAGGGGAGCAAAGTTTTGCCACCCCCAAATATGTGTCTTTGGGATATTGTTTATTTTAAGCTGTTTTTGTTGGGTTTTTTTTTAAGAAACAGAAGTCTCGGGAAGAATCTTTGATGTTTCCCCTAACTACCTAACGAGGTAAATGGAGGACCCGCTCCAGGAAGGGAGCTGTCGTCACAGGCGACTACAGTTTAATGTGAACCGAGTGTGTGAGGGAGGCGCCCAGCAAGGCCCGTCGGATGAAAGGCCTCTCCGTGCCTTGCGGGTGAAGGTGGCCGAACATTTATGCACCAAACATTTGCTTTTCCATCCCCACGTGAGTTGACTTCCTGCTTCCCAGGCTCCAAACCACAGCCCCCTTCTCCAGACGGGACACACGCCCAAACTGCCCTTGGGTCCCATACTCTCCCGGAACCCCTACGAGAATAATCACAATAAATGCGATTATTTCCTCCTGTTAATCTGCCTTCTGTCACCTTAATTATTGGACCAGCCCGAAGAAGATGGAAGGGCGAATTCTGTCCCTGCTCTGCACTCATTCAGCAGAATCCACCTGCATTCACACCTGAGTTCAGACACCGCTGACGGGCACTCACGGGCACGTTGCCTGGGTGTGCGGGCGGTTTTTACACACCAAACCTCCTCTCGTGCGCACACGCAAGCTGCCGTGCACGGATGTCCTTCCTGCTCCCCACACCACCGTTCGTGTCTGCACCCCTCCCCAGCAGTGTGCGCGCCAATGAGCCCGGCACAACTGCAGCCGGAGGAGAAAACAAGCTCAGGGCCGGTGACGCTTCTGCCAAACCGCCCGCAGCCTTAGTCAGCGCCGCTGCTGTGACAAGAAGGCCAGAGACTGGGTGGCTCGGAAATAGCAGAAACTTACCTCTCACAGTTCCGGAGGCTGGAGGTTCAAGATCAAGGTAACAGCAGATCACTGTCTGGCGATGGCTCACGTCCCGGTTCACAGTCAGCTACCTCCTCACAGTGTGTCCCCCTGGGGCCTCTTTTGTGAGGACACTAATCCCGTTCATGAGGACTGCACCCTCGTGACCCAGTTACCCACCCCCAGAGGCCTCGCCTCCTGACACCATCACATCGAGGATTAGGTTTCAATGTACGAATCCGGGCGGACACCAGCTTCCCGTCTTCCACACCTGGTTGGTGGCTAGGACTCCAGGTCTGTCTGCCGGCAGATTCCACGATTTCTCTATCACACCAAACCACCCAGGCGTTTCAGGCCCCCCGGCACCGTGGCAGCGTCCCCTTTCTCACGGGCCCTCACAAGGTCATAGGAAACATTTCACAGACCCTCTCCAGCACACAGGCGCGTACAAACGGCTGGTCCTCCGTGGGCACTGACTCCGTGCCAGGCACTGTTCTCGGTGCTTCAAGGGTTGTGCACACGTCCTCCAACCCTCACCAGTCTTTGAGGAAAGTCACTGGTATTACCCTCACTCAACCGATGAGAAAAATAAGTCACAGAGGCGTTAAGTAACTTCCCCAAGGCCACACAGCTAAGAAGTTACAAAGCTGGGATTCAAACCCACGTGGGCTGGCCTCAGAGTCCGGGGCTCTAACCTCTACACTACCAGCTTCCAGAGTTCCTCCCTCCACACAGGGGGTTTAATGAACATAATGCCTCCCGTTGTGCCAGCACTGACCAGGGCCGGGGCACAAGAGCACTAGTGAGACAAGGCGGTCCTTTCTGCGCTGGAATTTATAGGGTAGCTGGAGAGGCAGGTGTCAAATAAGTGAGAGCTGCGAAGGCAAACGCACAGGAAGAGTGACGACAGGAGGTGGGGGACAAGACCCTCTCTGGACCCAGTGATGGGAACCCGGTTCCTGGGACAGAACTGGATGAGACTCGGCACGTCCCTGACTGCCCAGGGGCAACACCAAGGCTCCTCCCCCTGCAGCTCGCCTACTGGGCCTGCGTTTGCGTCTCAGGATCCTCCTTTGAGATGCCATAGTCTCCTGTGAAAGGGAAGTAAGGGTGATAGGAACTTCCTGGGCGGGCTGCTGTGATCGGCAGGGAGAAGGCAGAGAAGGCACCTAGCAGACCCCTTGCCGCACGGCACACGCACATTTTCCTCCCTTTCTTTCTCCTCCTTAGCTGGTCAGCCGCGGCCGTGCTGGGGCCCTGGGTTCAGGGGGAGCCGCTGTCAGACCGCAGCTCAGCCACCCTCGGCCAGATCTTCTCGGCCAGGCAGGTGGCCTGCTCGATACGCCTCTGAAATAGAACAAACCCAGTGTCAGCTGTGCACCCAGCACTGCGTCGACCACGTGGGCAGAAGGAGACCACCTACCTTTCAGTGTCTAAGTCGGCACAAACTCTGTTCAGCTGCATATGGGGGTGGGGGGAATCCCAATCGCCCAGAGACTCAAAACAACAGAGGGTGATTTCTCACTGCTGTTCACGTCACCACAGTGGACTGGGAGCCTCTGCTCTGTGTCATCCTCACTCAGGGGCCCAGCCCGAGAGAAGCCCCATTACCATTTCCCTGATGGCTGAGCAATGCCGCAAACCGAGCGCCAGCTCTTGAGGCTTCTGCTTGGGTGGGACACAGCACTTCTGCCCACATTTTATTGCCGTGACGACTCACATGGCCACCCCTAACCTCAAGGGGTCAGGGGAATGCAATCCTACCGAGAGCCTGGAGGAAGAAGAAATGGTCTGTGAGCGGCTGCCATGACCCCCACAGGGCATCATAATGTGCCTGTCTCCCCTCCAGAAGGCTCTGTTCCAGGAAGCCCGGGAGGGAACTGCTCCCCTCTGAGCCTGTCTAGGGAAGCTTTTCCACGTGATCCAGAGCGTCTCAAATGTGCCCACCGAGGTAGCCCCACTGGCAAGGGCAGCAAACTGCTACCTCTGGGCTCATCCTAGAAGCTCTGTGAACTCTGTGCCCTGCTCTGTGGCACAGCCCTGTGTGTTTGGAGGTCGAATCCAGCGCTTACAGGGCGCGTGCGGCGCTTCCCCGGTGTGTGCGCACTGCCACTCGCCCGAGCCCCGCGTGCTCCTGAAAAGTTCAGTGACAGTGACAGGTCCTCAACATCCCCAAAATGTATTCTCGAAGTGTTCGCAGACTGACAGAATCTCTAAATCATCACTTTCTCACTTAGGTCGCTTTTCTTTTTCTGGATAAAAATTCTATCTGCCATTTCCTGAGAAGCTCTTTTGTGCCGACCACGTGGTCTGCAGGGTCCCACCCACACGCAGGAGATTTCTCCGAGAAAGGCATGGCTGCGGTTTCCGCTGACCGTGGGGGACAGAGGCTCAGGGAGGCCAGTGGCTTGGCGGGGCCACACAATCCATGGCAAAGATGCAAGGTGAACCCGGCTCTGAATGGCTACGAATCACCCCGTCTTGTTTCACTATAATTATATTCCCTCTTTGCTTCAGCTGAGCAATCAACCTCAGATCTCAGTGAATGCAAAAGGCAACCTGCAACACCAACTGTGTTTCTTCCCTTCTGTAGCACATCCTCTTGGCTTCACCTCTTTGGCGGACAAACTTCAGCAAGAACCAGTGAGACAGGGTGTGCGGCCCAAGGGCTGTCGCTGGTAAGAGCTACAGAGACTGTCAAGGAGATAGTCAGACCAACCCCCAATGGATTTGTGTCTTAGAACTGGAAGAAGACCAGCTTGATTCAACGTGGCGACTAATTTCACCTGGCTGTGACCCTTAGCCTCACTACACATTCATTGCAATACATTAGCACGCTAAGTGACACACCCCCATGGAGCCTTGATCAAAAAACAGAAAGCCCCTACGAGGATGCAACATGGCTACCAGTGCTCTCCCCAGAAGTCCCCACCCCATCCCAGAAAGATCCTTAATATTCCCGCCCCTTATCGAATGCCTTCGCCTCAATAAAAGAAGCAAATCCCACTGGGGTGAGCCTGCTCTGCCTGTGGAATAGCCTTCGGTCTGCCTCACTGCTTCACTAATAAACTCACTTTCCCTTTCAACTCTACGCTGGCTTGTGTTTGAATTCTTCCCTGCACAAAGCCAAGGACGCACAGTGAGTGGCGGACTCGGGTCCCCAGCCCCCGGAATGCCTGCATTGCCGCACGTAGTTCCTTTGCGAGGAGCACTCCTAGGCTGCCCCGAAATGCAGGGGCTGGAGGGCGGTGGCCATGCCCGTCAGCCCACTGAGCAATTCATCGCCACGCATCAGCCTCACGGCCAATCGGATTGAAGCCCCACCGTGGGGAAAACACGCGCTACTAAGGAGCATGAGCCTTCGCAGTGTGTGGTGATGAGTCCAACCGGGATTCTAAGAGACGCAAAGAAGAGATGGCACCTGCTTCCTGGTCGGGGTGATGGGAGGCGACGGCCAGCGGTCAGTAGAAAAGCGGCAGGTGAAGGGGCAGTTTCCCCGATGGGCTCACAGCAACACCCCCGGCTCCACCGGCCCGTGCTGATCAGCCTTGTGTCCGTTAAACAGAGACCCTGGAGGCAGGTCACCCAGGCTCAGCTAGAGGGGAACCCATCACACAGAAGATCAGCCCCCGCGGTCACCTCCGGTTCCAAAGACAGACAGCCTTTCTGAACATGGCTCTGCCAAATGGCACCACCACTCCATCCCAAATCTTTACAGGGGGGATCCAAAGTGACACTGCAAACATGAGGCAATCACTGTTATTTAAAAAGAAAGGAAACATGGATTCAACAACAAACATTTTCAATCCAGGCATTCACACAGGAACTATAAATGGTCTAAGTAAGCATTTCTAAAATGTTTCCTCTTGCCGGTAACCAGAATACAAAAAAAAATAAGGTACCACATCTTGCCTGACTGATCTTTTTTCTCTTTGGAAGGTAACACTCGGTGCCCTTGCGGGGACCACCTCGCAGGCAGCGCTCCCCCACAGGCCCTGGGAGAGCCGGTTCCAGGAAAGCGATTTAGCAACACGCACAGAAAGCCCCACGCCTGTTACCCTCTTTGATCCAGTAACTCTCTGCTGGGAATCTGTCCTAGGCGATCATCAGAAATGTGGGTAAACATTTACATTCCGGGATTTTCAATAAAATGTTACGTATAAGGACAACAGCAACAACAAAAGAAATGGAAGCAAATTGAAGAACCAAAAATAAATAGATGAAAGGCAGGGCAAGGTTAAATAAAATGCGATGGGGAGATATGAGAGCACGTTAAAAATACCATATTTTTAAGAATCGCTTCATAACAGGAGGAAGTGTTCATAATGTCAATAGAAAAAGTCAGGCTCTGATACGATTCTCTTTTTTCCAAAGAAAATATTCCCCAAACATATTCACACAGTCACAGGGTCACTGATATGCTCATAACACAGGTGGAAACACAGTAAAATGTTAACAGGAATTTTCCCAGAAGAGTGCATTACAGATGTTTTGGTTTCTTTAGACTTTTCCGTATTTCCCAAATTAACATAATATATATGTAGAGCAGACATATATACATTTTTATAATAAAGAAGCATTTTGAAGACAGAATCTGATAGATTTAAAAAATTGCCACTATTTATCTCTGTCCCTGCAGGCCACGCCCTTGGGCCAAGACACACCCAGCTGATTCCAGCCCAGTCACTGGTAGCAGATTGTCCGCCATAGGGATGCAAACAGAGGCTTCAAGGGCACTTGCCCAATGGAGCTTGTCCTCACCCACGGCTCTCGGAACCTCAGGACAACCACTGCGAGAGCTGAACCTCATCTGTTCAGCCTGTGCGAGGATGAGAGACACGTGACCCAGTAAGCCCCACTGCCCCAAACACACGCAGCTCTCACCCCCAGAAACAGAGTTTCCTAGCCAACCGGCAGCTGACCACAGAAGGGAGGGGGGCCAGTATCGGCAGAAAAACCACCCAGCGGAGCCCAGCCCAAACTGCCAGCCTACAGAATCATCAAACCAATCAATAATGGAAGTTTCAGTCCACTAAGACTTGAGGTGGTTTCTTACGCAACAACAGCTAAATGACACAGAAAAAGATGCACTCTGGTGATACAGTGGAAAAGCGCTGGGTTTCTCCAGTGGGGACAGTATGTGACCGTCTGCAGCTCTAGGTTGTTGTCCCCGACCCAGGATAACAGCACATGTTCCCGGGGCAGCTGTGAGAAGGGAAGGAGGCCCGTGAAAGCAGCTGGCATGCCGTGAGGCTAAGCACACATGAGATGAATCGGACTTGTGACTCGTTGTCAGGAACTGAGAAGGAAGAGCACTTCAGAGCACGAGGAACAGAGGACTTGGGTTACATTTATTGTCACAGCTTAGGAGTGGGTTAAAAATATTATTTGAGTAGTCCAAGGATTTCACCATTTTGAGCAATGGGTCAAGTCTTGGGCTGGAATTTGGAAGCATGAGTTTTATATACTAACTCTTCCACTGACTTGCAGTATGACACAGGATGCTTTTCATAACACAATTAATTCCTGAGTGGTGGTCCTTCGGGTCTGAGCCAATTACAGCAGAGCAAGGAAAAAGCTAGCTCCAAGCAAGGTTATTTCAGATCGAAAGTTTGAAGTCCAGCCTCCTTGCCTGGGCCTTCGCTGCTCGGTCTCCACTTTTCCTGCCACCCACAGCTCAGCTAACCCCATATGCTCAGCACTCTGTCCCAGTAAAACAGCATGCGAGTCTCGGGACAGAGCACATGACTGTGGTATCTGGCACACGCTGCTCCTTCTGCTGGAATGTATTTTCCGTAATCAAACTCCTACTCATCCTTCAAGGCCCACCCCAGGGAGACTCCCCTGAGCTGCCAGACGAAAGTACTTTTTTCCCTTGTGTTCCCCACAGCTATTTATCTTGGCTCATGTTCTCTACAGGCAGAGGCTAAGATAGGGACCCTTGTGCATGCAGGTTATTAAGGGAGGGCCCTTGGGAGGACCCTGAAGGAGAGAGGAGCAGGAGAAGGTGGTGGGAAAAGCTGCAGAAAGGTGTGAGCTCAGCTATGTCTACATGAAATATAAATGAAAGCACGGGGTTGTCCCACCTGGAGGCAAAGGGTCTGCCTAGTCTGTTTCTTCATATCAGCCCACCACTGGCTGGAAGCATCCTCAGGGAGAATGCATGCCCTTCCCAGCATTCCCAGGGCCTCATCCATTACCCAGGGCAATCCCAAGGGAAGGGACCATTGTGGTCAAGAATGAACTATTGGGCCCTGGCAGGTGTGGCTCAGTGGATTGAGTGCCTACCTGTGAACCAAAGGGTCATCGGTTCGATTCCCAATCAGGGCACATGCCTGGGTTGCGGGCCAGATCCCCCACTGGGGGCATGTGAGAGGCAACCACACACTGATGTTTCTCTCCCTCTCTTTCCCCCTCCCTTCCCCTCTCTAACAAACAAATTTCAAAAAATGAAAAAAAGAAGAACGAACCATGAGGTGCGCCTCTTATAATAAGTTCACTCCACTTAGGCTCAGCTTCTTCAGGTTCCCACTGGTCACAATTCCTGGGGAGACTTACAAGAGAGGTTCCCTAGGTCACACGTGAGACTCGGCCCCCTCCTCCACCACCCACGCTGAATCGCCCTCCGTGGTAGCTAGCCAGGTGGTCGGTGGGATTTTCCTGAGGGAGAGGGAGAACCAGACCCTCATGGGAGGAGGTCTGGGGCCCATTTGCTATTAAGATTGGGTGTGGGATCCCTGAGAGATGGATGCCCAGGGAACCGCCTCAGTGCTAGACATGTTCTCCCTGTCCCCAATGGGACACAGCCCCTTTCCTCGTAATGACAGAGTCCTCACCCCTACCGAGTGAGAACACCTTCCTTTGCCTGATAATTACTGGCACAAATGCCCAAAACGACCAGCAGCAGCTGCAGCTTTAAATTTAGTGGGCCCAGCCGGTGGCATCTCCCCTGAGCCTAAAATGACGGGGAGCGCCAATTCCCTGCCTGGGCCACTAGGGGCGATGGTCAGCAGCCACTCCTGCTTCCCTCTCTAGGTACCTGCACCCACATGCTCTCTCTATTCTACAGCGTGTCTCCTTCCAGCCTCAAGACTTGTGTCTGTCCTCTCACGTCCTCTTGCCCGAGGGCTCCTTGAAGACAAGGTCTATTTTTATTTATCTCTGTACACATAATAAATCACATTGCTCAGTACGCAGTAAAGGTGCGGAATGAAGAAGAGTGTCTTTATAGCACACAGAGCGTGCCTCTGAGTGGTCTGCCTCACATTCCTCCAAAAAGATACCAACACAAGGACAATGGGTCTGGGTGTTAAATCGGGGCCACCCCAGGATACTGGAATAACAAATGGCTACCCAACCGGGGACCGGGCAAAGGTCAAACTACCACCAGCAGTGTATGTGCCGCTGGCAAAGGGGAGAGAGGGGATGCCACGGGCCAGGGTTTCCAGGTGCCCCGAACCTGGTGAAAATCAGACCCATTTCCCCACCAGGCAAGGCTCCCCTATATGGGAGTCAGGGCTGAGAGACGGTCACCTGGGGTCAGGGCCTGTCTGGTGTCTGTCCCCAGCACCACAGTCTGTTCAAGATCTGGGACTGGGGGACAGAGTGGGCAAGGGGAGTGACTATGGAAAGTTCTGAACCAGGGCCAGCACCCTGGCCTCAGCCAACCCTGAGTATCCTGCCTTGGCCAGAAGGGGCCTGGAAAGGAAGCAGCGCAGAAGAATTGGGAAAGGTCTAAAAACCACAGGAAAGCCAAGAGGCTGCCCAGTGATGCAATTCATGGGAGACAAAAAAGAAAGAAAAGAAAAAAAAAGAAGAAAAAAGAACCCTCCAATCCTACCCAGGAGCATTCATCATTCAGCGTGACCTTCCAGGAATCTGCTGACAGACACAGAGTGTTCTGTGTGACTTTCTGCCCGGGACCTGGAATGACTGTGAAGGGGAGGAAGGCAGGGGAGGGGGCTGGCGTGTGGGGCAGGAGGCAGGGTGGACTGGTTCCTGGCACCATCTCGGGCCCCATCTGCTGGTGACACTGGGAACCACACCCAACCTCCTGACCGAACACAGTCGGTGTTTCAGAGAGAAGGTGTGTGTGTGGACAGAGGAACCAAACACATTCGCACCCAGGATGAGCCAGATCTGTCATCCCCTGTGAATGCTGCGGGCCTGTCGGGTGAGACTCGCTGTGCTGGCTTTACCAATGGGAAACTGAGGTTCAGGGAGGTGATTCATTTCACCCAGGGCAAGCATTGATGAGTTTGTTGTCGCTGTGGGATCATTCCTTTCTGAACTCACAGGGCCGGACTAGCTCCTGGAGCATAAACGCTCGCTGAGGGAGTGGCTGCATAAGGCTTGAGCACCTTGCCTTCTCTCAGTGTGTCTGCAGGAGCCCCTCTAAACAGGAACATCAAGGCAGACGTGAGGACGGTGCTGTGTTCACAGGCCGTGCTCAGGAAGTGCCTGGCGAATTTCTGCCTCCATATCACCTTCCAAGATTATAAACCACTTCAAAGGCTGGGGTGGGTCATACTGCCCTTTGACCTCTTCTAGCACTGAGCCGTCCTGAAGGGACCACATAAGGAAGAAGGGAGAGCAAGCTGCACAGGCAGCCACCGACGTCGAAGGGACGGGACCAGACCACATTGACAGGTGATGGGCTACCTCCAAGCGTTCTGAAAAACTGTTTGCTATTGTGGCAGCGTATTGTGATGTGCCTGGGGAGGTTCAGGTGCTCCATCCATCCCTTCCTAACCACCTCTCCCCCCATGTACACCCTTGCCCTAAACACAGAAACACACCTGCTATCCAAACCCCTGCACAATGGAAAAACTGCACCAGCCAGCGACCCCCACACAGCAGACCTCCCCGTTCCCAAATACACCGGCACCCATCGAATCCTTGAACCTGGGCAGCACACTGATTCCCCTTGTTCCCTCTGGCTGGGATGCTTCTCCTGCCCGGGAAAACTCCTATTCAGCCTGCAAGGCCCATTTCCAATATCACCCCCTTGTGAAACCTGCTCTCCAGCCCCATTCACTAGTTAACTGTTCCCTTCTGTGAATACCCAGCGATTTTGCTTGTATTTCACTACAACCCAGAGAGTACTGTCTTCGCCTGCCTCTGCCTTAGATGTAAGTTATATACTCAGCAAATAGCCATTAAATGGCAAATGAGTGAATGAGCACGAGCTTCTTGTAAACCCTCCAAGACAGAGAAAAGGAGTCAAAGCCAACTAGACACACAGAATGACTAGAAACAGAAACCCATTACAGAATTTTATTATTCAGCTGCACAGTAAATGCTCAATAAAAAAATTAAACTTGGTATCTTGACTCTGGACTTATTTTTTTGGGTGACTCGGTTCAGGATGTTTATTTTCTGGGCCCTAGAGTTTTCTCCTGGAAACTGGAAAACAACTCCTCCCTCATGACCCCGTGGCGAGTACGGCACGGCGCCGGAAATGTGCGACCATCGAGTGTGCCACGTGGCAAAGTGTCGCTTGCTTCCGCCGCTCTGCTCTGAGACAGCAGCCTGGGGAGCTGGATTCTGGTATAATCCGCCCCTCCCTGTGGCACCAGAAAGCCAAGGAGCTGCCCAGAGTTGATTCTGGGGTCTCATCTGCACCCCAAAGCCGTTTGAAGAAACGAGCCACCTTGCGATGTTTGCCACACCTACTATGTGCTAGGCCCCGAGACAGCCGTCCCCTGGCTCGGCCCCGGGCCAGCTCCGGAGAGCAGAACTGTCCACCAGTGAAGACAAACCTGCCAACAGGGGCTGGGGCGCCTCCCGCAGAAACAGACCGGCCTTCTCGGGCTGCGGGCAGGCGTCCAGGGAGCGCGGGCGCACAGCTGCAGCTGGGGCCGGCGGCCAGGGCAGACTTGCCCACTGTGTCGGGGACCAGCGGGAGACACAGTGTCCGCTCTGAGCTGCACAGAGCGGCTGTCATCCTCCTCTCCAGGTGCTGCCGCAGG
>CM052543.1:144063106-144086335 GCA_028533065.1 Trachops cirrhosus
AAAGGCTGTGGGTTCAGTTCCCAGTCAGGGAACGTGCCCGGGTTGTGGTTGGATCCCTGGTCCAGGTGCGTACAATCCCCAGCCCAGGCATGTATGGGAGGCAGCCAGTCCCACATCGATGTTTTTCCCTCTCCCTTTCTCTCTGCCTTCCTCTCTGTCTGAAAGCAGTGAGAATAATTGTGTTTTTCAGTGTTGTCTATTAAGGACAGCCCTGGATTCCCACTGCAGCACACGTCCCAGTCCTCTGGTTTCTGTGCTCGTCTCTCCCTATTGCCTCCAGATCCCCTGGGCCCGGCTCTCCCAGGCTGCACTGCGGCCCCAAGCAAACTGGCTGGTGGGGCGGGGGGGAGTTGGGCGCTAAACACTGCAGGCTGGATTGAGTCCAGTTGAACTGAACTGGACCTGCGCTCAGCTTCCTATGTTCTTCTAGAATCCATACCTTCCCACAATGCCAGGTCCTGGGGGACAGTCCTCCAGAGAGGCTTTGTGGAGAAATCTGGGAACGTACCAGGTTTTTTCCCTGTTGGGTGACCAGAAGCTTTTCCAGGCAGGAAGAAGGACCACTGCCATCCGCAGACCCTGGGCTAACAGTCCCAGTGCCCCTACACACACACACACACACACACACACACACACACACACACACACACTGAGATAGCATCTTGATGGAACAAACTCCAGAGGCTGACAGCTCTCAGCTCGGGCCCTAACTACGCCACACAAGACTTCCCTGAGTTTCAGCTTTTTTATCATCAGTGGTGGTTGATTTTATGCACTAGCTTGGCTAGACTACGGTGCCCAGATATTTGGTCAAGCACGAGTCCAGATGTTGCTGTGAAGGTGTTTTTGAGACGTGATTAGTATTTAAATCAGTAGACTCTGAGTAAAGCAGATGGCTCTGGGTAATGTGAGTGCTCCTCCTCCAGTCAGACGAAGACCTTAAGAGAAAGAGCCGGGTTCCTGCTGCAGAAGAGGGACTTCTGCCCCCAGCCACTCAGGGGACGTGGGCTGCAGCGTCACGTCGTCCCCGGGTCAGTAGCCCGCCAGCCTACCCTGCAAATTTCAGAGGGACAGAACCCCAACCCCAAACCAGTGAACCGATCCCTTTCCCTCTCTCCTCTCTCCTCCTCTGACTGTCTCTCGCCAGACAGAAGAAAGCCCAGGGATGAACAGGGCAGAACCGGGCTTCCTGGAAGCCTGTGAAACTGAGAAATCTACTTTGTAGACCCGGCGAGGGCCTGCACTGCCAGCTGAGGGTCCCGCAGGTGAACCAAGGCTGAAGGGCGCTAGAACGCATTCCAGCGGACCCCCACCCTCTGCTCTGCAGCGCCACCCGCTCCCCCCTCCAGGTGTCCACGCCTTTGACTAAGTGGAAAACTTAACCCGCCCGTACCACGGATGTTGACACGGGGCGGGGAGTGTTGAACCCGTAATCTACCCGGAATGTTGCACAACTGAAAAATGGAAGATGATTTATTGAACTGGGACAGCTTTCGAGGACTACTTTCCCACCCCCAGGAAGGTCGGTCAGTGAGGAGGCTGTTGGGACAGCATCGGCATGTGCCACGGCACCCAGAGGTCCCCAGGCCGTTCCATCTGAGCAGCTGCTCACCGAACGAAGAGGGCGGCGCTGTCACCAGACCCTGGGCTGTGCCCACTGGGCTTGATTCCACGGTGGTGTGAGCGAGTCTCCGGGGGCAACCGTCCTTCTACAGGGATGTCACTCCCAAGCGGTGACCCCGTTCCCTCACATCCTACTGCTACTCACCAGAGGCTCTGAAATAAGTAAGGACAGAATATTAATGAAATCATCCCCAAGGTTACGTTTGGCCCTGTTCTGGAAGTGCAGCCCCTTCTGTTTCACACTGTAGACAAGTTCAGCCATGTGGTCTAATGGAGCCCTGGGGGGTTACACAGTGACCCCAAATACATGTGGAAGAACGTCCCCAAGATGGACGGCATAAATTCTTTGCCATTTTTTAACCTCCGCATGGGAATTAAAGGCCAAGAAAATTAACATCTAAAAGAAATCTTCTTTCCGATTTCTCCTTCCGCTCTGTGGTAGCGAGCGGGGCTCCTGGGGGCAGGGGGTTCAGGGTGGATTCCTCCAGAAGCTGCGGCTTCCCCGGCCCCTTCCCGTGGGAGGCCGGAATGCGTGAGCACCTGCACAGGAGTGGGACTCCCGGGCCCACGTCTCTTCATGTCCCCTCTTCCCAAAGAGTCAGTGAGAACCCCAGGATTATCTCCGTATCACCCCCCACACTCACAAAGGTTAGGAAACCCGAGCAAACCGCAGGCCCATAGGGAACTACAGGGACAGGACCGGATCGCTCCGCAGATGGGAACTTGGCCAGTCCTACAACAGAGACTCCAGGAATTTCTGGGAGGGGAATCAATGGAAAATATGAAAAAGTTGCCTACCGTCAGTTCCAGCCCCACCAGAATACCAGTGAGTCTGGCCAGTCGCTGGGCATGGCTTTATAAGAAACGCAAATTCAGCAGGAAGGCCTCACCTCGGAGGAGGTCCACGGAGTTCGCTGGGAATCGACAGCTCCCTGGACATGGCATCCGACACATTGCTTTCTCCCCACAAACTTGACAAATGTGAAGTCTCTGTATCTCATTAGAGGCTCCTTCTGCCTCTTCAAATCTCTTTACCTCTGTCTCCCCAGATGGCCCTGGCGCCCCAGCGCTGAACCGCAGGTCGGATCTGTCTCCACTCCCCCTGTCCCCAGAGTGAACCAGTTATTTTCAGCTTTTGGTTCCTGACAACTCCATTTGGTGTTTTCTCTGTGCTCCTCCAGGAGATGGAATACCCCTCGTAAAACAACAAGGCTCAAAAGGTCTGTATCCTTTGCTGGATAAAATCTGCCATTCCACTGCTGGGGTCGAACCCTCAGTTTGGGTCTCTCAAACCTACAACAATCAGTTTATGATGTACGCACTTCTGACCAAGCTGAGCCCACTGGCCACTGGGGACACGGAGCCTCAGACTCAGCTGGTCTGGGGCAGGACTCCTACAGTGGTGATTTTTAAAATCCCTCCTCCCCACTAATTCTAACATACAGCCCAGGTTGAGAATCCCCATTACTGAGACCTGGAAGGCCTTCTGCTCCTAATACTCCTCACAGCATCAGCCACAGCTCAGTCCTGGTGGGGACTCCTCTGGGCATTCGTGTCCGCGTCAGGCCCTTGGGAGTTGTCCTGGGTTCCTCCCGGGCTCTCCTCCACCCCCATATTACGGCCTAGATTTGGGTGCTCAGCCTCTCCCATCGGATCACAGCTGCCCGAACAGTCTCCAGTCTCCCTGGTCCACGTGCACCACTGTCTGAGTGATATCTCAACAGCACCACCCGCTCAGGCCACCCAGCCTCCACTAGAGTGGCCGCCAGCTGCGATGCAGGTGGGACCTGACCATCTGGCCCGGCTACTCCCAGGTGCAGGCTCCTCTCACCCATGGCTTGACCTCCCTGCAAGCCCCTCCTCTAGCCACGTGGAGCTCGTCGATGCTTCCCCTCACCACACTGTCACTCCCTGGGCCACTCCCCATTCTCCAGCCACCTCTCCAGACTGAGTCGGCACCAACCTCCCACCCAGGAGGCCCTCCTCCTCCGGCCCTGATAACACCCACCGCTCCCGACCCCCAGGCACCCCGACCCGCCCTCCCTTCATGGCGCTCTCCCAGGACACTGACGTTTCCGTCCCTGCACCTGCCCACCTGCAATGCATGATTTCTGTAAACGTCCCTTCCCACAGGCCCTGAGCTCCTCGAAGCCCCTAACACCTGGCATCGCACCGGGCGCACGGGAGACGTCAGTGCGTTTCTTCCTGCAATTGCCTAATTCACTGTCCAGTGCTGGTTCTAAGGCATCCCTCAGACAAACAGACGGGGACTGTTTCATGAACACTGCCTCCAGCCGTAAATAACCTGCCTGCTACTCTCCAAACCAGCTGCTGGATGGGACAGAAGGGATGGGCCCTGGAGAGGCTGACCAGTGTAGACTTGTCCCTCGGAGAAGAGGAAAGCGTGGGGGGAGACTCCGGCAGGCCAGATCCGCGGCTCTTGTCTTCCTTCTCCTCCTTCCTTTTCCCCTCCCCCTAACTTGATTTTGTTGACATTATATAATTTCCATCCTACTAGATCTTTGAGACCAAAGTGATACACTCACACAATTCTGAAAGTCAAAGGAAGCCTAGCCCCACCTGCCCCACCGGCCCCTCCATGCGCACAGGCCCCGGCTCCTTGGAGATAGAGCTTTCTCAGCTGTTCTCCCCGCTCTTGACTTTCTTTTTCTAAATAATGTAAATGTGCTGTCATATTTTGATTAACTAAGCAGGTTCCAGTTACTGGCTTCTCGTGGTAGGTGAAGTTTTTATCTTCCCTCTTCTCCCATCCCGGCCCTCCTAGGGTGACAACGTGGTTTTTATTGCTGTTCCTTCTGGCTTCTCCCAGGGCTGACAGTCGCTCCTGTGTTTTTATTTCTTGTTATTTTTCCAATGTATTTCGAACTCCTCCTTCCCCCAAATAATCTGATGGGGGGGACTTCTCAGAAGCATTTTCCACGTTGTCAGATATATCCTTCTTTTTTCCTCCTTCTTCGACAAGCAGAAAGAGAAAGCACAATATCGAGGCTGGAGTCGCACTTCTGCTGGAGCACGGGCAGGCCCACCCGGGACGCCCCAGGAGGCCTCTCTCCGGAGATGCGCGGCCGCCCTGCCCCCTCTGATCTGGCTCTGCCCCCACGTGTTGTCTGTGTCAGCTAGATAATGCTACCTGCAGTCACAAATAACCTCAGAACCTCAGAGGTTATCACCATGGAAACATGTCTCATTCCACAAAGCCCATTTTAGTATTTGGCGAGTCGCCTGCCACCTAGTGACTCGGGGACCCAGTCACTAGGTGGGGGACGCGGGGATCCTTCCATCGTGTGGCTCTGCCTGAGAGCCCTGTGCTGGTTGACGAGTAGAGACAGGGCATGGGGACAAGGCACAGCTGTGCTTGAACTGCCTTGGCCCGGCGGTGACCTGTCACTGCTGCTGCTGCTATGCCCACTGCCAAGGCGCAGGGACGCGGCCACACCTCAGCTCAAGCCTGGGGGCTGGGAAACAGTGACCACGCCACAGGAAGGCGGGACTCTCAGAGGACAACGCGTCCCCTCTGCCACCCCTCCCAAGGCTCAGGGTCTCTGACCCTGCCCCATCTTCACAGGGAGCCCCCAGCCAGTCAACGTCTCCACCAGGACACTCGGCCTCAGGGGCTCAGCAACCAGAGTCTCTCCTTTGTGTCATTAAGCGGTCGTGACAGTGTAGCCGTCAGGAGACAAGCCAAGAACAGTCAAGAACAGAAGGCGGGAGAGGAATCCCTTTACTTAGTCCTCCTGCCCTGCACGCTGCTGCACCAACGTATTTATTCCCTGGGCCTCAGGCCGCCGGCAAACCATCCCTTTCATGCCCCATTCCACGCGCACTCCATTCCCCCACCCAGCACGCCTGGTCCGTGCAGACACCTCTGAGCTGAAAGGTCAAGCTCTGCTTGGGGAGACAACCAGGTCTCCTTTGCATTTGTTCCTGCTCAAAACAGGAGGTGCGTACCCCATCGTTTGAAGTGTGTTAGCGTTTTAAAAAAGCGAAGGCACTGTGACACACGCCAGGGTTCATTCGGTCCTGGAAGATGTGGGCGCTGCCTTGTGTCCTTCTTGAGGGCTGGTCCCTGCTCTGTCCTCTCGTCACCACCAACCGTCTTAGCTACAGAGCTCTGGAGGGTGGCTCGTGTGATGGGCTCACGGTGTGGCACTTGCTCCAATCCTTGCCCCCTTCTCCTCCTTTGTCCCCACCGCCCATGCGACCGCCACTCTTGTGATGGGACAGAGCTTGAGGACACCTGAAAACACACTGGATTTGGAGACCTGCACTCCAGCTCTGCCTCTTCCTAGTCAGGTGGCCCTCAACAAGTCACGGTCTCTCTCAGCTTCCATTTTTCTCATCCAAATGGCATGTACGGCCGTAAAAAGTGATCTGTGACGGCGATGATAATAACGCCCAGGGCTGGGCCTTATCTTACCGTTTGCAAAGCACAGACCCGCCCCAGGGTCTAGGCCACCGTTGGCTCTGTGACAACCAGGTGGAACCAGCAGAGGACTTATTCCGGGGCCTCCGCCCTGTCATCAGAGTCTGCACAGCGGTCAGAGTAGGCGGAAGACCGTTGTCAGCACTGGTTTTGTGGGGGCGGGTGTCAGCGATCCGGGTGGCAGTCCCTCCTGCTCAGAGATAAAAAGAACCAAGCTGACACGTGAAATGTAAAACACAAATACCGCTATCGTCCACCCAAATCCCACGTCATTTCACCAGCGCCCACACATGGGCGTTTTCCAGCACCGGGCCCTCACGTTAAACGGCACTTTATCGGTGCTATCGTTCTATCTGCACTGAATTTTAAACACATTTTGGTTCGATCATTGTAAAAGGGCCACCGTTTTCTGTTTGTACATATTGAAGTAAAATTATGTGAGAATAACTTAGTTCGACACTAATATTTGAAGGCGACTCTGTCATTGGGGCCGGAGAAAAACATCTCGGTTTGCGCATTTCACACGCATGTCGAGTCCTGAGGGTCACCTACTCGGGCAGCACGCACGGATTTCTGCAGACGTGACATGTGTCTCCTTTGGTGTGCCGCCTGAAAGGGAGAGCACAAGCTTTCGTCCAGAACCCAGTCTCTCTCAGTAAATCAGCGGCGGACTGCCTCACTCCACCAATCCGTGCTCTTTATCTTTAGGATGTTTCTGAAAATATGAATCAAGAAGACAACGAACAAAAGCGAAACTGTCCAGCCGCTCTGTGAAGAAAAACATAAAGTTCCCAAATGGATGTGTTCCTTGAAAATACAAAGCCCTTCTTCGCAGCGGGGCTCTGTCACCACCTCCGGAAAGGATGTTTTTGCCATCAGGGCAGAGATGTGACTGGCCGCCTGCGTTTACATTTCTTTGTTGCACAATGAATGTAACTTGCTCAGATTCCAGCCCCAGAGAAAGGAGCAAAAGTAGTGGTTACTTTCCAAAGTGAAACTTAAAACCACAATCTCCGGTGCACAAAAGGCGGAATGAGTCACCGGAAGAGGCCACTTGCTTGCAAAACTCATTAAAAGCAATGCGGGGCTGAATGGACTTCCTGCACCAGCGAAAAGATCTCTGGCATCGGGACAGTTCCTCCAGGCCCCGACAACTTGGGGGAGGCAGGAAGCCATCAGAAATCTGGGCGGAGCCCCGGTCTGCCGGTTCACAAGTGCCCCCACCTCCTGGCAGGCAGAATCCCCTCCCCGGCTGGACCAGCTCCCGCTGAGATGCCCAGGAAGGTGGCTCCAGCAGCAGCCTTGCATCACAGGCCCAGGACACCCTGGGTTGGGTTTCCAGGGTCCTCCCGCCTTCGGCAGATCCCTTCTGTCACTCTGGCCAGGACAGATTCAAGTTAGACGTCCTGTGGCAGCTCCACAGAACCAGGCTCCAGGCCTCAGGTGTGTCTGCTGGAACTGCAGGTGGGCCCCCCACGCAGTTTCATTCAGAAAGCCAAGGGCGGGGCCCAAGAGCTTGCAGCTCTAACCACCGGATGCTGGAGCTTGAGGGGGCGGGGCCCAGACTTCACTTTGAGAGCCAAAGGGTCCTTAGACCTGAACTACAAACAGCTGCAAACGCCTCCCTCCTCCGTGATGTTTGACCTTGAGCTGTGCCAGCTGGAGGCCCTTTGATACCTGGAGAGTCCCTCCTCCCCCTCTCCCTGAGCTCACAACACACCTGGCTGGTCTCCAAGGCACGCACTCGCAGGAGGGGCCCTAGTCCAGCCTGACTTGTTTCCAAAGGCTGTGCCTCCAAACCAAGCTGGAGTGTGCCCCCAGGTGGCCATTTGGGGTCATTGACTTTGAGAGCCAACTTCTGTCTGGTCACACTCTGGTACCTTCAGGCACCAAGCCCTCTTGCAAGGGCACCGGCACTCGGGCCCCTTCCATCACAGCAGGACCTAGACCAGGGCTGTCCAACTGATTTGCACAGGGGGCCACATCAGCCTCACGGTTGCCTTCGAAGGGCCAAATGGAATTTTAGGACTGTATAAATGTAACTACTCCTGAACTAGGGGCAAGGAGCTCAGTAGAAACAAGGTGCCGGGCCGGATAAAACAGGGTGGAGGGCCCGATGCGGCCCACAGGCCTCGTGTTTGCCACCTGTGAGCTAGAGGGGCAGGGGCAGGGAGGGGACCCTGTGGCACTTTAACCACTATCTCTTCACTTAGGGCAGAACTGCTCCCTCATAGCCCTCCTGGTCTGGAGACAGAACAGTCCATATGTCTGCAGACATGAGTGACGGGTGAGTGACAGCTGTCCCAGACAGTGGCCTAGGACCACCCACCTGCTAGAATGAGCAAATTCAGATTCCAGAGGAGTAGGGTTTTTTTGGGGGGTGGCGATGAGGGGGTTGTTTTTCAGGAGGCCTGCCTAACTCTTCTCCCTGACTGTTCTCCTGTCCGGGGGTCACAGCAAGGCCTAGTGCACCACCTGTGGTCGGGAAGGGCGCGCTGAGGACCGAAGCCGGCGGTCACTGCCCCACTCAATGGCCTCGATGACAGGGCTGGTGAGTCCGGTGGGTGTGCCGACTTTGGAAACCAAAGGCAGGAAGTATTTTAAATGTTCAGGTTTGTAGCTGAGACATGGAGAAATGCAAGCTGCACAGGTGTGAGCACTACCTGCACGAGGGAATGGGGACAGCGTGCCCGGCAGCACCACTGGGAGATGGTGGGGCAGAGCCAGCGCAGGCCGAGGAGCTCCGGGCCCAAGCCTAGCGTTGACGCCATATTTTTACCTTACAGGTGGAAGAGCTTACAGCCTGAAAGTGTGCTGGAATAAATCTGACGTTCTACCCAATGAGAGGGCTTGTTCTGTCTTCCACATGCACAGGTGCTTGTTCTACACACAACCGAGATGAACTCTTCACATCGGGGCTTCTCGAGCAGCTCAGCCTGCTACCCTGTAAGCACCGAAGCATCGAGGGACCACTACTCTTGCATTTATTCCAAAAACTCGTAGGCTGATGCAGGTAGATCAATAGGGTGTCTCGGGCATGTGGACGCTGCACAAAATCAATAAGAATTCTGGCAGTGTTCAAGTGGCCTGGCTGGACCAGTCACGGGTTTTAATTGACTTGTTCAAACTGAAAACGGAATCTGTGCACCACGGGGAAGAGCCCAAAACCTGCGGACAGCCAGCGGGAGGCAGGGAAGCCTGCGCCGCTTACACTCCTCTTCTCCGCGTTGTTAGTGTCTCAGCATCTTAAAAACCTCTCTGGCTGGGGACAGTGCGCAGCCATTTCTCAGAGGTAGCAATGGCCCCGCGGAGGCACACCTGTGCAACGCAGGCCTCCTGTCTGGTCCGCACACCCCACAGGCGGCAGTCCCCAGGCTCAGCTGTCCCCAGGCCGGGTGCCAGGCCACCAGGGGCCAGCCCTATGGCTTAGAGGCCACTGAAATGAGTCCAGGAGCCGACCCTACGCCATCCACTCCGGCCTCCTTGCCGTGTCTCCCGCAGAAACGCCGACAGAGCCCAGGCTCCCCCCTCGCTCGCTGCCTGCTGCCCCAACAGCTGGGTACCTCCCCACTGGGCCCCACCTCCCATTTCTCAGGCCCGTGAGGGGAACACGCTTGGTCTTCCTGAGCCTCTCCCGGGTCTTCTCTTGTGGCCGCACCTGACTGGCTACCACATGAAAGGACCCAGGGCAGAAGCCACTTAGGTAACAGCCACTGACTTTCGGGCCAGGCTCTGAGTGGCTCTCCAGGGACAGCCTGGTGGTGAAGCCTCCCTGCTCCCCAGCCACTCCTGTGGGTGGGACGCACGGGAGGGGGCGTGCCCCCTCCTCTCCCTTTTCTCCCTCCTACCCTCCCAAGTCCAGCAGGTCGGTATTTTACCAAAGGCATCAGAAAAGGCTCTTTTATTCCAAATTTTGAATAGTTCACAGTCTTTTTTTTTCCTTGAGAATAAAATGTTTGGTATCACACACTAAAAATCAGCAACCTAATCATTTACCAAAAAGCCGTCTAGAATTCACACACCTGATTTCCACAAGTCTTTCATGGGTGTCTTTTATTACAGTAGCTTCCGGCTCTGCATCCGGCAGAGCACGGCGGTATTACAAGGATGCTCATCGTCGCGCCAGCGTACGCACACACAGATCGGGGTCATACATACAGGAAAGGAGTGACCCACACCTGAACCTGAACAGGGGATTCTCTTTGCAGGTGTAATCATTTCTCCTCCGTACCAGGTGTGCGTATGTGCTCTCCATCACAGGTGATGAACACTGGTCACTGCAGCTTTGAAGCGCGGGGTCCACATGCAGCATTCTAGCACGTGACCACGGGGCCACTGGGTTGCAGTTGTGTAAACACAGATAAAACAACTCGTGTACATGCGGGAGTATCGCCCATGGACAAATCTCATTTCCCAAAGCAACAAGCCAGGTGTGAAAGTTACTGCCTGGGGGTGGGCGGGGTCCCACTCTGCACTTGACCCAGATGCGAATGCAACTTTCTGGAAGGCAGGCTGCGGTTCAGGGTGCAGCGGTGCACGAGGCCAAAGTGGCGTGCTCACACCTGCCGGGGGGGGGGGGGGGGGATTAGAGCGTCTGGGCCAGCGAGGGGCGACTAGCAGGGCCCGAGCGCGGCAGGAGGGGTCGCCAGCCACGCTGCTCTAGCTAGGAGCAGCGCGGTAGCCTCCGCAAGACCGGAGCTCATGCTTCGGTCACAGCAGTGAGAACGCCCCCCAAAACACCCTCGAAGCAGAGAAGCAGAGAGAATGAGCGTAGGCTCAAGGCCACTGTCTAGCAAGCCCAGAGTACTTAAGGCGGGACGACTTTTAACTATTTTCATCGCCTCCCGGAAGGACTGTGCGCATGCGTGTTTGCGTTTCTATGCAACTAGGATCAACCACGCAGCGGTCTCCCCTTCTCTGTGGAGCCTCTCCACTCCCCAACCCCCCACCCCCAACCGCAGCGAGGCCGCCACGCTGCGTTCTTTCACAGAAAGAGTACCATCCCCGCAGCCGCTCCATGCGCTTCCCCGCCCTGTGGCTCTAACAATGCAAGTTAAATAGGAAAGCACTTCAATCACGGAGGAAAACGCTCTTTAGAAAAATAATACTTCAAAAAATAAAGCAAAATCTTTTACCAAAATAATTCTTTGACTTTTCAAACTGTTCTCTCTGCAAGCCAATTTAATAAACAACTTAGGAGAATTAATCATCTCCTACTGGCTTAAAGAATGTCGCTCGGACCATCGTTTCTCCACCGGCCCTTGACTCGCGTGGGAAAAGCCGAGGGAAACAGAAAGTGTGACTCCGGGACCCGGAGAAGGCCGGCGTTGTGAGGTCTGTGGACTAAGGCTCTGCGGACGGACTAACGTGTATCTTTTTAATGTATCAATGACAGTTAATAGAGAAAGAATATGGCTAAGTGCTTATAACAATAACCCAATCAGAGGAAAGTAATAAATAACATCTACAAAGAATATAATTTAACTTCTTGAAACTATTTTCTTAAAACCAAGCAGTTTCTTCTGAGAGCTTCCAACGGAAATGGACCTCACTACCCTTCACGCCGGCTCTGTTCAAGGGCACTGCGTCAGCACCCCCTTGCTGGGGGAAAGGCTGCTCGCCGGTGGAGTGCTGGACGGGGGTCGCGGAAATACTGCCCCGGAAACGTCTCCTAGATCTGAACTTAAGGCATGGCGGAGCTACCGAGAGCTGGACAGAGCCTGCCACACGTGCGTTGCGTTTCAAAGGCCTAAATCCTCCAGCCTGGAGCCACACACAGGGCGCGGGAGATCAGCGCGTCACACAGGCTATCTTTAACCAAATGGATTTAAAGGGCTCGTCACCTAAAAATTAGACCAGTGAACGGCGAAGGCTGCAGAGGAACGACCGCAAGGCATGCATGCCCAGGGCAGTGAGGCCTGGAGTCCCTCCAGAGCGCCACCGTCTCCAGTCACGTGACCCCACACACCCCCTCCCGCCGGGTGCAGAAGAGGGGTACCAGCTGCCCCAAGGGAGTGTGGCCGGCACTCGAGTCGTGCGCGGTGGGCATTCCTCAGTTACACTGCCCCCAGCAGGGCCCGGCAGCCACCTCCGCTCGGGGTCATGGGTGTACACGCCGCACACTGACCACTAACCGAGGACGCGCTGCAGGCCGGGAGAGCAGAGCCGGCGCCAGCTCTCAGCCGCAGCCCGGGAACGCCTCCCACTGCAGAGGCACCCAGACGTCGCCTGTGAAGCGCACCCTTCGTAGCAGGTGACTCAGAAATGTCAGCCCTCGGGGCCGCGGGGCGGGGAGCGTGCATCTCGACTCCCTCTGCTCCCCAGCAAGCGACTGCACGCCAAGCTCCCGAGCTCCGCTCCTCCAGTCCCAGAGCCCCGCCCTTCGATGGGGCGTGGCCCGGCTCGGCAAGACGTGGGTGCTCGCTCGGAGAGTTCACGCCGAGGCAGAGCGGACGTCCTGGTCCTCAAACGGGGGTGGCGGTTCTCTCCAGAAGGTGAAGTCGCTGAACGTGTCCGAGCAGGGGAAGTCAGAAGAGTGGCTCCTTTTCAGCAGTGGGAAAACGTGGTCGACCACCTCACAGAGTCGCACGTACCTGCAAGGAAAGCGAAGACATCATTGCCTCCCAGAGACACCGGGCGGGAGGGGCACACCTGCCACGTTCCCCGCGCCGTGTTTGGAAACTAGCAGAAAGCCACAACCCTGAGGAGCGGACCCAGGGGGCCAACACAACAGTGGGGGCCCAGAATAATTCCTCAGCAATTAACAGGAACTCGAAGGGCACGCCAAGAAGGAGTCGGAGAAGGCCCACAGTGAGGCGACAGGACCCGATGTGGCAAGGAGAACTGGGGAGGAGGGCACAGCGGGAGGGAGGACGACAAGAGGACGGCAGCCCAGCAGAGGGACGGCCACCCGCCTCGGACCTCACGCGTGGGCACTGCAGGAACAGAGCCCAGATCCCTGGGGCATCGTGGGACTGTGTCTGTGCAGTGAAGAGGCACCGGGCCCTGGGGTTCAGGAGACACAGACTCGACTTTGGCCTCGCCGTTTACTCGCTGTGGGATCTTGGGAAAACGGCTTTGTCTGCTAAGCCACAACCGCCCCCGCCCCCGCCCCCGGTGAGGGGCAGGCAGTGAGCACCCCACGCTGTTCACAGGAGAATTAAATTAAGCAGAGTATGCGGCAATACGATCACGCACACTGCGTGTTCTTGACATGTAGTCAACGAACAATTATTATTAGGAAAGACTTAGCCCTGGCTAATGAGCAGCTGTAAGAAGAAAAGCCGTCGTTGGCTTGAGGGTCGAGAGGCCTGGGACCTGCTCCCGCCCTACTGCTGTGGAACCGGGGGCAAGTGTCTTGCCCTCTCTGGGCCTCTGGCTCTTCATCTTTCTTGAGTATGGACTTGAACTAGACCCGTGTTTGTCAACGCGTCCTGCCATTCCCTCACTCCATTTCCTGCATATTCCCAAGGAGTTGTTACACATTAGTTTCTGTGGCCTATACTGCAGAAAGAAATTTGCCGTATTGAATATGCATTTTCAGACCTCCAGGCGCCTCCAACCAAGAACCGTGACAAGCCCAGGCCTCTCTGAACATCCCCAGAGTCCTCCCTCACAGCCACTGGGTCCCTCTCCAGTTCCAATTTGCCGAGAACCAAAAGGGGCTTTCCAAAATCCAGCCTCTAGGAATTAGCGTGTTCTAAGGCATAAAATAGCTTATTAAATAAGAATGAATGTGTGTATTTAATAAAGGACCTCCAAAGGGCTTCTGAGAAACATCGTGCTTGCATAAAATGAAAAAAAAGATCTCCCTTAACGAGCAAGAATTATGTCTTTCCTGGGGATGAAAACAAATGTTTACAATACCTCCTGGCTTTAGGACCTATTTGTTTGAGTTCTGCGGCTGTGGGAGGCGGCCGTCCCCGCCGGGGGCAGCTCACCCACCACTCACTGCCAGGGTGTGGGGCCCCAGGCCAGGCCACTGTTTAGGGCTCTGAGTGCGCGCTGGCCCCGCCCCATCCATGTGCCTGGCCAGACCGCCCTCCCTCCTGCACAGGACTCCTGCAGGGCACAGCGCCCACGGGGCTTGCACTGAAGCCCCCCCGCCCAGCAGGGGCCTTGACCCTCGAAGACCTTTCAGGTGATTCCTCAGAGCCAGTGTCACAGGCCTGGGGGGCGGGCACCCACTTGGCTTTGAAATGGTGGTCCCAGGTCAGCCCCAGGTGTGGAGAGTGTGCTTTCCGGGGGAAGGAGCCCCTCTCTCACGAGCACAGCGCACCCCAGCCCAGGCTAAGACAGCTTCCCTCAGCCACCCGTGCACTGCTCTCGCTCTCGCACTCGGGGCTCCACGCCAGGCCAAGGCCCCGGCAAAGCGTGCGTTCAAGCCGAGTCTCAGCGGACAGGGTGACCTCGGGGGCCTCCTGGGCAAACGGTCGTAGACGCTGGACTCCCTCTCTGCCGGCCCCTTAGAACAACCCCTGCCCCTCGGCTGCTGCCCGGCAGACCCCTAGGCTGTTCCTGGGCAGCGTCCCATCGCCTGGGAGGGGAACCACTGAGAGAGGACTGAGCAGAGTCAGCCCCCCACTGTGAGGCCAGGTTGGAGGCCCCACTGGGGAGGGAGCGCTTGAGGATGGCAACGTGCTCCGGGAAAACCCAGATCTGCGGTCTACCTAAACCCACCAGGGGCGCAGGGAGAAGACCCAAACGCGCCCATTCCAACCCCTCCACCCGAGCAGGGCACCCGCCGGCCCCTGGGGTCATCAAGCCAGTGGCTACCACCCGGGTCTGCCCACACGGGGCCAAACAGAGGCAGCCACGCCTGTCTGCCTGGTGTCACCGGGTGTGCAAAGCTCCCAACTCCTGGGGGAGGAAGTGCTCTCCCCTCCAGGAAGTGAGGAATCCGAAGTGAGAGACCCCGCAGCCACGCAGGATGCCTCCCTGCCGTCGCCCAGCCCAGCCCGGCCCTCAGCCGCGGGAAACCAGCCAGGACCCCCACTGCGGGAGGGGTCCTCAGGACAGCACATTGGCCGTGTTTCCCGCAGGGACGCTGCAGCACACCGTGATGCTTCCGGTGCCTGCCCCTCACATCGCGCTCCAGTCTCTGAAACCTAACTTGGCCACTCAACGGCCACTAGTTTTCAAACTCGTTCGACTCCTCTCTGGAGCGGAGTGCGACCACGAGGTTAAACGCTCCACCCAGAGGGGGTCTGATTTAATCCAGACTGTGCAAACGTGAAGTTTCAGACAAAATACGGGAGTTAAAATCCACTATCCTCGTGGGAATGAACGGTTAAAACACAGGCAGCAAAGGACCCACAGGTGCGCAGTAAGCAGGGCAAGAGCGTTCCGACACCGGTGAGCACTAAGACACCGGTGGCACCAGGCACTCACGAGGAGATGTTGGTCTTGGCGTGCTCCTGCACCAGCTCGCCTTTGGGGTTCACGGTGAATATCCGGTTCAGGGACACGCCCACTTGCTTGTACGAATACACGTCCTGGGTTGGGTGAAGGGTCAGAGAAAAGGACCACACTGTAAATGCAAACAGGACACCTCGGATCTGGTGCAACGTTACGCGTGTTCGTGAACCAGAACCACGCTCCCAGCTAGCGAAGGGGGAGAACATCCCCGGACGTGAGACTGTCAGATCAGTGCTCCCCTCTGGCCCCCCTGCGCTCAGCATCTCGGGAAGGGAGTTCCGGAGGTCAGAACCCTCAGCATGCCCCCTGCAGCCCTCCCGCTCCTTACAGCTATTCTCCGACCCATCTTCTTGGGCAGGAGTTTCAAAAGGAGAATTCCCTTCCTCTGTTCTCCTGATCGTTGAACTTTCTGGCAAACGGGGGCAGAAGACACACAATGCCAGAGCAGTTCTTTCACTGTATGAAGCAACACCGTCACCCCCTGCCTTATGCACAGAGGACATGTTCCAAGACCCCTAGTGGGGGCCTGAAACCGGGGATGGTGCCAGACCCTTTAGGGACTATGTTTTTCCTGCACAGTGCAGACCTTTGATTAGGTTTAATTATCAGTTAGGCACAGTGAGAGATTAACAATAATCAATAATAAAGCAGAAGAATTGAAACACTATATTGTGATCAAAGGTACGTGAATGTGGCATTTCCAAGTAAAATACGGGTGACGTGAACACAAGCACAGTGATGCCACGAGTCATTCTGATGACCCAGACGGCTACTGAGTGACAGACCTGACAGGCAGGGAGCATGCAGGGGTGTCCACCCTGCGGCCCATCGGCCACATGCAGCCCAGGATGGCTGTGAATGCGGCCCAATGCAAAATCGTAAACTTACTTAACACGTTGTGAGATTGTGTGTGTGTGTGTGTGTGTGTGTGACTGCTTGTCACAGTGTATTTAATGTGTGGCCCAAGACAACTCTTCTTCCAGTGTGGCCCAGAGATGCCAGGGGTTCGGGCCCCCCTGGTGCAGCGTGAGGACGCTGGGCCAAGGGAAGACTCCTGGGTGGGACAGAGTGAGACGCGTGAGACTTTATCACGCTGCTCAGAAGGGTGAGCAAGGTAACACTGATGAACTGTTTGTTTCTGGACCTTTCCGTTTAATATTTTCAGATTGCGGTTGGTAACAAGTAGCTGAAACCGCAGAAAGTGAAACCGCGGATAAGCATGGGGGACCACTGCACCCTTAAAACTTGCAACGCGGACTCACCACCGTGCTAGGAATCGGCCCTGCAGTTCCCCACTGGCAGAAAGCACCCAACCTGGCCAGCATTCTTGTCTGACTAATTCGGCAGGTCATTCAGAATTGAATGTTTCCAGTCCCACATTCCGTGCCTCAAACGGAAACTCAACAGCCAAGCTTCAAGGAAAACTAGAGGCCGTGAAATAGCTTGTAGTCCCCTTGCCTTTGGATGCAGGCAAAGGCCTTTTGCCAGCCCCTCCTAGTCGGAGGGAGCCTGGCCCGCATGCAGCCTTCTGGGTGACAGCCCAGGCGCCCCAGAGCGCTCCCCACCCCAGCTACTACTTACAGCAGGTCGGTTTCCAAAGGCAGCATAAAAGGGTTCTGTGTTTGGGAAAAACAGGTTTTTGATGTCCGTCAAACACTGGACTTTAAACTTCTCTGGCTTCTTTTCGATCACTTCTCTGTTAAAACAAAGAGAGAAAGAATAGGAGCAGCGTGAGAGGACAAGCATCCTTCGCATCGAGCTATTCTGAGCGGTCAAGGAACAGCCCTCGTATCTTCAGGGGCTGACTGTGCGTCTCCGCTCCACTGTCCCAGAAAAGCGCTGGGTGGGAAGGGACTCCCTCCTTCCAAGTCCCCCACAATGGGCAGGCTGAGGACCCGCGGTCTCCCGGTCAGCCGAGGGAAAGAACCCAGAGCACAGGAGAGAAGAAAACGTCTCCCACCTCATTTTTGAGGCCGGCACAGCCTCGAAAACCACAATGAGCAACGTGGGAGCCGATCTCATCTGTGAACAACGGTGCAAAACTTCTAAATTATTTTCAAACTTCATCAGAACATCCTAGGGAAGACCTACATAAACGAAGGGATGCACCGCGTGACTGAACTGGACGATCCACACTGTACGACGAGATTGCAGTTCTCCCCGGACTGACCTCTGTAGACCCACTGTCATTTCACTCGAACTCTCGCTAGGCTTTTGTCTGCATGTTTCCGTGGCGCTCCGTTCCAATGGCTACACGGAAGCACAAAGGCCGGAGGCAGAACACGCGTTTACAAGCTCTCAACGCACAACCACAGCGACGACTGGAAGCAGGACGACGACAGCACAGTCTGGTCAGGAGACAGTGCGAGGACAATGCACTATCCCTCAATGGAGAAAAAAGGAAAGCAAAGGGACCCTACTGGACAGTACGTGGAGAAGCCGATTCCCGGTCGATCACAGACGGAAATGTGAAGGGCAGCACGTTTAGGAAAGACACAGAGTAACTTCACGCTCACAGGTCAGGCGAGGCTCTTTACACGCACACGAAAAAGCACAAACTGCGGTGGGAAGGAGACGTCGGACTTCACGGAACCAAGAATTTACGTTCATCGAGAGCCATGCGTGGGGGGGGGGGGCGGCAGCACTCCCAGCAGGCCGATGCGTGGGGGACAGAACCTGGGACGCACGCACTCTTAGAGCCGGGACGAAAAGGGGCGGAGGCTGGAGCAGCCCCTTCACAGAAGATGCAGCCCCAATGGCCGACAGACGTGCGAACCGAGACACGTCCCGCCCAGCGGGCTGGTGATGGACGTAAAGGGCTGAGCCGCTGGCGAGAACGAAGAGTGGGTGGAGCGCGCCCACACTGCCCCCTGGAGGCCAGTCTGAAAACGCAACGCGGTGAATCCGCGTACACGTCACGGCCCAGCGACTTCCCCCGAGCGTGTTCCTCGGACCACCCGCCACACAGGTGTCCCCACAGGACACACAGGAAGCACTGCTATCAGCCGCAGAGCACTGGAAAGGACTCCAGTGCCCATCGGCAGACGATGGAAACCGTGCAACTAGGCACACGGCGGTGCAGTCACACGCGGGATCCTGCACAGAATGAGATAAATGGGTCACAGCGACACCCGGCAACCTCGGGGACAAAACCAAGCAGGCTCCGGACGGCACGGTTCGTCTGCGTGAGGTCCACAAGTGCGCACAACTGAACACACCGGTTAGGATTACAAACCAAGGAACGTTAACACAAAATTCGGGGATAACGTAACGGTTACCGTGACCACCGCAGGGGCCGGGGTGCTAGAGGCTGGACTTGCCTTCCCTGGGGTACGGGAACACGGGCGTTCACTGTTTGGGTGCCCTTATCCCCTGCAGGCGTCTCAGAAAAACTCTCGTCCCTTCTCCAAATGTACTGCAATGGTAACGACGGGGAGCGGCACCAGACAGTGTCCAAGGCCCAGCGCTACCCCAGGCTCTCACGGACTGCGGGGGGCTCCAGGGCCCCCCGAACACCTGAAGAGGACTGCCAGAGTTTCCAGGGGCCCCCTGAACACCTGAACGGGACTCCAGGGGCTCCAGGGGCCCCCTGAACACCTGAAGGGGACTGCCGGGGGCTCCAGGCCCCCCCTGAACACCTGAAGGGGACTGCCAGGGGCTCCAGGGTCCCCCTGCCCACCTGAAGGGGACTGCGGGGGGCTCCAGGGCCCCCCGAACACCTGAACAGGACTGCCAGGGGCTCCAGGGCCCCCCGAATGGGGCTTGTATCTAGCGGCCCATGGAGACATGGCTGGCCGACTGCCTGCCTGTTTGCACTGAGACGTGACTGGTGTATAAAGCTGTGTTAGTTTTACGCACACGACATAGCAACTCCACACACACACACACTGCGAAACGATCGTGAGAGCCAGTCTAGTTCGCACCCATCGCCACACACAGTAACACTTCTTCCTGCCATGAGACGTTTAACGACCCACTCTCAGCAATGATCGTATGACCTTGTCTCCAACTGCAATCCACTGGGGACATCATCCCAACTCAACTTCCTGCTCCTCTCCCTCTCCCCGCCCCCCCTCCACACACACACACTAGCTCCAGCAGTTCAAACCGGCCCGGGAGCGCAGAGCCACGGGACTGGGCCCAGGCGCATCTGTCCAGCCCTGTCCGTCTGTCTACCAGCTGACGCCCCGCCCCATGACTCTGGAGCCGACCTTACCAGGAGGGGGCCTGTGCCAACAGTGAAGGGCTCGAGACAATGACCCGAACACTCCCAGGACCCACCACAGGACACGCTCCCGGGCCAGGAGGCCAGGCGTGAGAAACAGACTCTCAGCTTCTGTTTCCAGACACGTCGGGCTGGCCAAGAAGCCCGTTTGGTTTTTTTCCATACGACGGCTCCAGTTGTCTTGAACCTCACGTGAAACGGTTTTGTTCGATTGTATTGTGACAGCTGTCCTGTCCAGCGAGCATTTAAAAAACTTACCAAAATTGGTGAGTTTCTGTGCAGCCGTTTTAATACTGAAGAAAATAAGCAACGTTTTCAGAATACGATGCTTTATTATTTCAAGAAGGCACACAGGCACCCGAAACGCAAACAAAGACCTGTGCAGTGTGTGGAGATGGCGCTGTGGCTGGCTGAACGTGTTAAAGATAGTCGCGCAGTTTCGTGCTCATGGGGATTTCTCGCTGGACGATGCTCCACGCTCAGGTAGACCAGTTGAAGTTGACAGCGATCAAATCAGCACATTAACTGAGAGCAAGCAACGTTATACCACTCGGGAGAGAGCCGACATACTCAAAATATGCAAGTCAGTAGTTACTGGTGAGAATGAAAAATGCATCCTCTATTTTGTGGAAACAATCACACGAACCTTTCGGCCAGCCCACTGTTTCCTAGACTCGCAGCATTTCGGAGCTCAGAGGGACGCTGCACATCCTCTAACCCCACCCTGTCACCCGGCGGCCGAGGACACAGACCCAGCAAAGGGCCAACACCCCTCATTAGTCGCCCAGGAGCGTCAGAGGGTGGGGCTCTGGTCCCCACTCCAGACCCCGCACATCCCACACCAAGAGCTTACTGCTGCGACTATGCCGCACGCACACACCCCAAGTTACACCCGGACGGCACAGTCACAACGGCACCGATTCCAGAGTCTCACTCGGGCAGGTCATGGGCAGACTTCCCATCAGTCCTGGGACATCTGAGGCCGGCCCCCAGCACGGCCCTGGCTGGGGGCCTCGGGCCACGCCATCTGGAGCGCCTCCAGCTCCCGAGAGGGAGCACAGCTGTGAGGGTCGGGCTTCTCCTTTTAATAACTCCCCACGAGGACACAATGACACATCTTGGACGAGAATATTTAAATAAAGAAAAAAAACTGAAAAGGATCACCTTGAATTACTTCAGTGGTGGGAGGTCAGGAACAAAAATGTCAGCTTTGGACTCTGTCTCGCAAAGCCTTAGTGCTTAACATGACACCAAGCAGCTTGTCGCAAACCGTGCCCATGACCCGGCCACTTCATTGAAATATCGGATTACTGAGCCATCTCGTTAAAACCTCTGGATTTCTACTGAGGTCTACGTCGCGACCCCTCCGGGACTTGGAGTACACTACGGCACCCGCGGGTCTTGCCTGCATCTTCCCCCCAGAGTGGGCCCGGTTCAATGTAGCATGTCTTCCTGCAGGACGAGAAGCTGCCACCCGCACAGCACAGGGCTGTGCTGGAGAAGGCCGCCAGACAGCTGAAGGGGAACGGCCCAGAAGGCCGGCGGGGCGCTGGGGCCCGTCTGGACTCTCCACCGTTGGCCCGGTCCGAGCGGCAGGCGGCAAATCTGGTCCCCAGTTGAGGCAAAATCATGACAAAGCTTCTCATCGGACGTTCGAGACACAACTGCAGGGTACACATTCCAGCCCCTGGCAGGACCAGTGTCCCGCTATGGCCACAGCAGGTTATGCTATGAGAGTGTCTGGAAGCTGCCCGGGGCCTCGGGCTGCACAGAGGTGGCCAGCGCTCCCCTCCCCCACCCGCAGGTCAGCGTCCGACTGGGCTGCCCTGACCAGAGCCAAGAGGGCCGAGGGAGGAGGGTCGTGAGAACCAGGCTAGTGTTCTGTCGGAGCGCCATTAAAATAAACAGCCACCAGAACTCCCTGTGAGGACGAGTATGATGGGGGTCCAAGGCCAGGTGAGTGGTGGCGTCTGGTACGAGGGCCACTGACCCTGACCTAGGTCCCTGACTGCATGGACTGCAAGTTGACTCTCTCAGACCCAGCCAGACAACACGGGGTGGGGAAGGGGCGTGGGAGCAGGAGGGATGGCCACCACAAAAGGGGTGCAGCGCGTGGTCAGGGACATCACCGTGGAAAGTGGAGCCGGCTCAGCACCACTGAGCTCCAGAAACCGGAGAGAAACGAGACCGGGAGGAGGCGGCAGGTCCCGAACGGCCACACGGCGCCCAGGACAGCAGAGAAGGGAGCGGGCAGGGCTACCCCGCACTCCAGGGTGATTTTCCCGGGGCCCACCGTGCAGACGGGAGCTGGGGCGGGAAGACCGTTCAGAGGCCATTCCGGCACAGCCTCCGGGGAGGGAGACAGGGCCCGCCCCGGGCACACCGGGCCTGGGCGGGGCGGACGGGCGGCGCCCTACCTGTGCAAGGCGGAGAAGAGGCTGCTAGGGCTCAGCAGCAGCGGCCCCTGCGGCAGCACCGTGCCCCTCTCGTTGACCCAGTGCAGGTAGCCCCTCGTCATGTCCGCCATCCCGATGGCGCGCGCAGAGCAGTAGAGAAACTTGTACCCGTTCCTGGAAGAGACAGAGGTGCACCCTCAGTGGCGTCGCACGCTCAGGGGCTCCTGCACAATCACAAGCCCTGACCCACATCCACCCCGAGGACATGGCGTGGCGGCCAGTCCCCTCAAGGCCACATTCCACAAAACCTGATTACGGACGCCACCCCACCCCCGGGGCCTGCCTCCTCCCTGGCTGCTTCTTCCCAGACAAGTCACCGTGGTGCCCAGTGTCCCGGCCTCTGAAGGCACAAGAGCTCTGGGGTCCTCGGGCCCCATTTCTTCTCACCCCCATCCAGGGCTCTAAATGCCACACCCCCACTGAGTCAGCGACAAACATTAGTAATACTGTGATATGACAGATGCACAGTTGGTCTGTGTCCCAGGTTCCTGGCACAGAGTTTCCAGAACCCTCAGAATTCCCTCAGCAACAGGAGTGAGAAGAGAGTGCCTTGCGCTGTTTCTGGGCTGCCCCCTCCATCCACACCCCAATGTCCCGTCTGAGGTCAGACGCATGCCTAAGTACTGAAGCCTCCAAGCACCCCCAGCCCATGGGGTTCAGACGGCTTCCGGTTCGGGAACATATCCACATGCTAAGAAGGTGGCACACCCCAACTCCACTGTGTGGGGTCCCTTCCAGGCCTCACTCTATGCGCTTGACCTGGCTATTCATTTGTATCCTCGGCAATAAACCAGTAAGTATGTTTCCCTAAGTTCTGAGCCATCGTAGCAATTACCAAACCTGAGGAGGGGGGAACCACCGGTTTGCAGCCAAGTTGGGCAGAAGTGTGAGTAATCCGGGGACCAGCTCCTCGCCCTGGCTTCTCAAGTAGGGGCAACCTTGTGGGGACCCCCACCCGCACTCCTGCCACAGCCTGAGCCGTCCCCCTGCCCCCATCAAGTCTCCACACGGGAAGAAAACTCTCCCACACCTTGCCCTCTCTCAGCCAGAGCCCAGTTCCTTGC
>CM052543.1:144086835-144103687 GCA_028533065.1 Trachops cirrhosus
ACAAAATGATTCCTATAGTTTTTAAAGCACTGATGAATCATTGGTCAGCTGTTAAATTGACAGGCTCTGTATTCTTTTCTTTTTGCCTTTTTATCTTTTTAGAAAAGTTTATTTTTTATTGCCTTTTTTCCCATTACAATTTAGTCCCCTTGTGCCCCCGCCCCCTCCTTTTGTTTTTACGAAAAGGGTCAGCATCTCATTAGTGGACGTCCGCGTGCCTGGCTGTCCCCTGACCTGGGCAGGCCCTTGGCGGGCAGCACGGGGGACTGTCCCGTCTTTTCCAAACATTATGGACATCTTAAGTCAGTGCACATTAAACACACACACCCCCTGACCGACACTGGGGCGAAAAGCTGAGTCTAGTTCCCGGGGTGACGTGACGACTCAGCCCAGTTTTCCCCTGTACTCTGGGCAGTTCAGAGTTGAGTTTCGGTGGCGTGAAATCACTGGTAACGACCTCACTCTGTTGTAACTATGGAAAGGCGGAATCAGCAGCTCTGGCATTTGAAGCACTGACTGCTGACTCCGTGGTCTCCTGCCCAGGTCACTGCGGCGGCGTCTCCTCACGGCCCTGCGTGGCTGTCCCCGAGCCGTGCTGGAGCTCCCACATGGGCACCAGCACGCCTTTGGCACGGTCCTGCTCCTGGACCCAAATGAACAAGGCTCTTTTTTAAAAAACATCTTCTGCCCCTTAGGAGGTGATCCCCATGCACCTGGCCACCTCCCCCATCCTGTCGGAAGGAGCCTCGCGGATGGAGTGCCAGCTGCGGAGGAACTCGGTGGACCGGGTGCGAGGCCTGGACGCCAGCGCGCCGGCCCCGGTCTTAGCTCCCAGTGAGGCCTCTTCCGGCGGCTCTTCAGTGAAGAAGAGAAGGAAGAGGAGGAGGAAGTCCCAGCTGGACAGCCTGAAAAGGGACGACAACACCAACACGTCGGAAGACGAAGACATGTTTCCCATCGAGATGAGCTCCGATGAAGAGACGGACCCACTGGACAGCAGTAGGTAAGTGTCAGTCACAGGCAGGACCCTCCTGAGAACGGGTGACACCATTTCTTAAGGTGATTCTTACCATTTCCCCCTGAGAATTCCTTATGCTTTTGTTCATGCATTTTAGGCTGAATGTTCTCATCCTGTGGACCCAATGTTTAAGTAGCAAAGATTAAAAAAAAAAACACAACAATTTATTTATTTTCAGAGAGCGGGGGAGGGAGGGAGAAAGAGGGAGAGAAACAGCAATGTGTGGTTGCCTCTTGCGCGCCTCCTACTGGGGACCTGGCCCACAACCCAGGCGTGTGCCCTGACTGGGAATCGAACCTGCGACTCTTTGGTTTGGAGGCTGTTGCTTAATCCACTGAGCAACACCAGCCAGGGCTAGTAGCAAAGGTTTGATGTAGCTTATAACTAAGATGGTGGGTGGTGCAGGACTTCCGTGGCTGCTCCTTTCAGCTCTCCAGATCAGAAGTGAGCCACAGGAGCTGAGCACACTGGTCCTTCCTGCACAGAAGCGTTGTTTCAGAACCTCCTTATTCCTATGGGAGCACCGGCTGTGCACCCGGCCTTCGGCTGAGCCGTAGCCCGGTGCTGAGTATGATAGACTGAGGGTTACAGGTCAGTGTAGAACGTGACCGTTTTCTCGGCATGCCGACTTTGCCTTTTCAGTTCTGATTCGGCCCCCAGTCTTTTGGACACCTGTTTTATTTTCCTCGGCTTTTAACAGTGTGGTGAAATTCTGTTTCTGTACAATGTTATTATGGTGAAAAATGCCAGTTTTGGAAGACAGAACAGTTTTTATGTAGCTCAGCGTCATTGTTGGGCATTGTTTTCGCGCCTCGTTAACCCAAAGAAGGGGTAAGGAACCTCAGGACTACCCCCGCTTCATTGTTCAGAAGGGAGCACTTCTAGCTGCAGTGAAGGCGGTTGGCAATGGTGCCTTCCCTAACTCGGCCTCTGTGTGCAGGGGCTCAGATGCAGCTGGTTGGGCTTTTCGTCCCGGACGCAGTGCTGGGCCGCACTTCAGGTGACATCAAACGAGAGTGAGCCGGCGATTCATGTGTCGTAATGAGTGTGTTGTGCCCGAAACGAGGGAGATTGGCAGTCATTTTGTAATGTCAAGATACATTTGGTTTATACTGTTTATCTATCCTTCTGGACGAGTCGTGCACCATGCGTGGGCATTTCGCCATTCGGCAGCTCCCCCCGGGCATGGAGAGAGTTTTATAACCGAGTTCTATAGCCCCGGGGCCCAGTGTGGGACCCCGGTTTGCCCCTCAGGCTCTGGGAGGTGACACGCCAAAGGTGACCGACTGGGTGAGGTGCTGCAGTGGAAAGGACAGGCGGGGCTGTGACGGTGCACACGGACCAGTCTGCGTACCTGAACAGAATGCGCTACACCCCCGGTTCAGCCAGAGCGCGAGCACACAGCACCTGTGCACCGTCCGTGTCTCGGCTCCTCCCGATTCCCCGCTGGGACGTGGCTGGGCGCGCCAGGGAGAGGGTGCGGCTCCACTCAGAGGCGCTCACGGAGACGTGGCGGCGTTGTGAATCTGTCGCCGATGACCCTTAGGCTTTCATTACTGTTATTTTTCCAAACCAGAACTCTCTCTAATGATATGCCGCCATTCCAAGAAGACGTTCCCAAGGAGAACCTTTCCTCGGTCCTGACTTATCCTCAGTCAGCGTCGTACCCCAATTCAGACCGAGAGTGGTCACCCAGCACCAGGTGAGCCTCATGCGCGTGTGTGTGGGGGCGTGTAGTGTGTTCAGGGGTCCTGGTCCCGCGGATTTGAAGTCAGTCCTGGGAAAAAACGCAGTTTAGGGTGGGAGGTGCAGATGAGGACCGAAGCGACCCGTGTAGGCCTTTACCTCCCGACGTCAGAACTGTGCTCAGAGACGGCTCTGGGCTCCCCGAGCTGACGCAGAAAGTTAACTGACCTGACGCTAATTGTCACCCGGAGAAGGCAGGTGCCAATGGCCTTTCTTGATACTTAACTCTAAAGATTCAAACGGCGAGGTTGCTCCCAGGCTGCCCAGGTCCCTGGGGCTGTTAGAACGATGCCTTCTCCCCCGAGCTCAGTCCTTTCTGCCAAACTCAGGGGTGCTTATTTCCCCGAAACGAGCTCCCAGGTTGGCCTCGACTTCCGGTAGGAGCTGGGGAGCCAGGGCTGCCCAGCGTGCAGCTCGCCCCACTGAGGCTCCCGGGCTTTAAGTCGGTGGAGCCCGTGGGAACGTATGGGAGCCCTTCTGGGCAGTTTTCTGGGGGCCGAGGGAGGGGCAGATCTAAGTCGTGCTGTCTCGAAGGGGGCACAGCAGCCCGTCGGCACGAAAATGGGCTCGTGGGTGGCGAAACCCACCTTGGGCCTTATGCTGGTCTGTGGTCTGTGATGAGCCACAGCACAGAAACGGGTCCCCAGTGCGTCCATGGAAGGAAATTCCTTGGTGGAGGGAGGGCTGTTAGGGGACGGTGTCTCAGGATGCACAGGAGTGTGGCCATGACAAGGACCCGAGAAATGGCGATCGAAGTGATCGTGGGCAGCGTCCTTGGGTGGGTCTTATTCTGAGTGTGTAGGATGGACATGTGGGAGCCCCCGTGAGCATGTGCCTGCAGCCCGTCCCCTGCACTCTGTGTCCTGGTGCCCTCGTTGGTGACACAGCACGGGGAGCAGGGTGTGCTGAGCTTGAGGTCACAGAGGACGAGACGGTCCACGTGCCTGGGTGCCGGGGGGACTGTCACAGAGACTGCCGGTCAGCCGGGTGGGGCCGGGGCCTGGACTTACCTAAAGACAGCTGTGTCCCACAGACACTTAATGCCAGCCCCGTGCGTAAGTCACGGTTTTCCAGCAGCCACCCTGAAAAGTGAAAAGAAACTGATGAAATGAACTTTGACGTTACATTGGATTTGACCCAGCGTATCCAAAATATCATTTCAAGGAGTCCGTTTTTACATACATTGATAATGAGCTATTACTGAGTCCTTGAAGTCCCTGTGTGTGTCACACGCACGGAACTTGCCAGTGTGGACTAGTCACATGTCACGTGCTCAGCAGTCCCCTGCAGCCGGTGGCTGTCCTGTCCTGTGGTACAGGCGGGACACCTTTCCAGAACCCCGGGAGGGGAAAACGCAGCGGTTCAGGAGCAAACTGTGTGGAATGGGTGGAGACCACTAACAGGCTGAAAAGCCTGCTCACACACTCCTGATTAGTTTAAAGAGTTTAAAATAAATGTTTCCAATATAACCCCAGAGAGGTTTTCTCAGTCTTTCACGTTTTACTCTGTGAACCCAGAGTGGTGGCCGGGTCAGATTATGTGGATCTGACCACTGTCGACTGCAATTAAGATAAATAGGTAACTTCCCTCCTGGGAATTATGCATGTCCTTTATGTAAAGAGACAGCTGACAGCACAAACAGTCAAACCACTTACTCCAAAGCCTGGGCAGAGCACTCAGTGCTGACCAGAGGAAAACAGTCCTTTACGGGCAGACGAATGAGCTGGAAAGGGAAATGGGTCTTCGGGAAGTTTTCCCTGATTTTGCAGTTGAGGAAGTTCGTGTTGATTTCTTAGTGATTTCAACCTATTGCCTGCCGCTGTCAGTTGCCGGAGTAACATTCATTTTCTTACAAACGGGACCGCTGAGAGTGGTCCTTGGTTTACATGAACTTTCATTTTCCCTTTGATTGACCTGTGATCTCTTTTCCTCTCAATGTGTATGGCGTGGCGCCCAGGAGCCTGCTAGATGGCCAAAGGAGCCCCCCTTGCCTGGCGGACGTGGCCGAGGGCGGGCTTTCTAGTTCTTGCCCTCCGCAGCCGTCCCTCCTCCTCGCTTCGGAAAGGTAGCGGCCACTTCCCCGCTCGGGTACCTCCGATAACGAAACGTCCCACTTAATTCTTACAAATCTATCTCACCACTAACCGAAATTACTTACGTAGCAAATGCATACAGATTCCATGAACTGAAAATCTGGATCTAACTCTTACAAATCTATTCTACTAACTAATCAAATTGCTTACGATGAAAATACATACAGATTACTGTCCTGCTTTCATTTTGAACACTGGTAGATTCTTTTTCAAGTACTAACTTTGACTCTCTGGGAATTATGGTTGAGCCTCTAATTCTTCCTTAATTCTGGGGAGTGCTTTGAAAATAGAATAATGAAATAAAACTGGGGAATATGATCTTTTGTTCTCTGTCTGGGGTTGTTCAGCAAGTAAGTTTATAAGGTTTTTTTTAGGGTATCCCTTTAACGAAGGGTATTATAACTATTTAAATAGCTTATTAAACTTTCTGAATAATGGCGTCAGATGTTCTCACAGCATTTCTGGAACAGAGTTTTGGAGAGCAGGATCGGCTAGGACAGATCCTGAGGCTGAGGCCCATTCTTGTTCGAGGCCCTGGTCTCAGATTTCTGCCCTGTTCCCTTGGGGGTGCCCACACTGCCCTGCAGTCCAGCTTTGTGGACGTGTGGGGTTCCCTTCAAAACTTTAGTGCACGAAGCTATGATTGATTTGTGGATGGGAAACGGTTTTTCTTTTTGATTAAAGAACCAAATCTCAGGATGCACTTCACTCCGAGGGCACATGTACAGGACAAAGGCCATTTTAAAACGAGGCTGTGAACCCTTAGACCGAGTGCCTGATTGGGACTGGCAGAAGTACTGCACAGCTGCAGGGCTAATGAGTGCATTCCTTAGGAAAATCAGTCCGCACCCTTGTCAGCTTGCTTTTTGGAGCAACCCTTGATCGCAGAAGCCTTGGGAAACTTTGGAATCATCGTTCTCGTCCGTCACATCCAGTGTCGGGAGTCTTGGACTAATTCAACTTCAGGTGCACCCCCAGCGAGCAGCCAGAGCGAGCGTGTGTGTGGTGCGGACTCCTTTGAGAGAGGCGGGCGGGGCCGAGGTGGTCAGCATCTGTGGTAGCTCAGCGCGGGGAGAGGGGGGACAGGGAGAGGGGGGATGTGCGGCTTGTCTGTGCCTTTCCCACGGGGCTTGCTTCTTTGTGAGCTTGCATTTGCAAGCCTGAGTGCCTCTGGCCACCTTGTGGCTTTTTACGGAAGGATCGGGATGTTCAGGATTCTGGAGTCGGGCCGTGCTGTGGAAGTGCGTTCAGCATTTACATCCTCTAGAGCAGAGGCTGGCAGGCCACACACAGCACCGGGGCCAGATCTGGCCCGCCGTCTGCTCCTCTGAAGGTTCACGGGGCTTTGCCAGTTTGTTTGCACACTGGCTCTGGCCGCTTTCCCTCCGTGACGGCGGAGCTGAGTAGCTGTGACGAAGACCGCATAGCCCACCAAGCCTGAGATATTTGCGTTCCGGCCTTTTACAGAAAAAGTTCGCTGACTCCCTCCCCCGCACTCTAGAGCAAGTTCAGCCCCAAGGGCTTTGCTTCATTTAGTGGCAGTGGGTGAGACCAGTTATTGCACAGAATCTATAACAAGTTATAATAACAAAAGGTTACACAAATTGTATTTTGTGCGATCAATATAATGAGTAGTGTAGGGGCTTTTTAGACAGGTGACCTGTGGCTTGGTTGCAGCTCTGAAGAGGGTGGGAGGTCATCTCCCGTGAGAACCTGGAGGGGGCGTAGTAGCCTCAGGTCGAAGCTGTAGGTACAAAGGCCACAGTGCTCTCTGTGCAGGCTTCTTGGATGCTGAGCATGTAATTGCGGACACGCAGCGCCAGAATAGCAATGGCCCTTTGGAGAAAAGCATCATGATGGAGCTGGAGGAAGCAGAGAGGTTGGGAGGTGGTGACCCTTTCGCACTCAGACGTGTGGCGGTCCTAGCGTTTCTGCTCACGGACGCCTTCCTGAGGGGCAGGAAAGCATGTGTGTTGGGGGCCGTGCCCCATTGTATGTCCTCTCACGAAATGCCATCTCAGGACCCTCATCTCCACGGGCTGGTGGCACAGACCTGGGGGCTACTGCACGGCACCCCGTCGTGTGGATGGATGGAGGGCAGTGGGCACCTGGGGGCAGGGAGCAGCCCTTGTGCTCAGAGTGGGGGAGAGGGGAGCAGGCTCAGTCCACTTGGTCCCAATGGCTCGAATAAGGATGTCCAGGATCCGTTTAGCCACCGAGGGTCCGGATTTGATCCAAGTTACATATCATCCATGAGCCCGCCTCGCCCTGACAGGAAGGCTGTACTCCAGTGGTGTGACCCTGACTCAGACACGGGAGCAGGCGCATCAGCGGGAGGCGGAACACAGTGCAGAAACCTGTGGCAGCTCTATTTCTGGCTGTACTTGAAAACTGCCGTCTGACTCTGGAGGAAGGGATGCAGGAGAATAAAGACAAGCAGTAATTAAAGGGGTATTTTGTTTTTCCCATCTGTATGTTTGGAATGCGGTGAGAACTTTGTAGACCAGTTGATTACTCTTGGCAGGTGACAGGCTGTGAGTTTGGTGGCATCTGGCGTTTGTGGTAAAGTTGGCACATGATGTGATTTCCTCATTTCAAAGCCAGTGCAGATTCTGGTCTGTATTTTAAGTGTGGAATAGAATGGGCACATGTGGGCGGCGGCGGCCAGGGCCCTGCAGTGCCTGGGAGAGTGATTGGAATTGGGGGTGCAGCAGGGGTGCGCTCGGGGTGGATGGGGGGCATGGCTGGTGGTGAAGTAACGAAAAACTCTCTTTCCCTGTTTCTTTTCATCTGTCTCTTTTTCAATTTTCCCTTTTTAATGCTACTCCTCATCCTTTCTACTTGGCGTTTGGCAGTAGGTGGGGACCAGGTCACCCACACTGGGAGCACCTTCCACCTGGACAGGTGTCCTGTGGACCCCTGGCGGCCACAGAGGGACATGTCACGAAGCCATGCTCCTAAGGCAGCGATTTTCACCTGGTTCGCCGCAAGAACTTGTAAAACATGCAACACCTGACTCTTTTTTAAAAAAAAATTATTTTAATCGTTGTTCAAGTACAGCTTTCTGTCCTTTACTCCCATCCCAGCCCACCCACGCATCAACACCTGACTCTTCGGTCAGGGCACTGACCTCTTCCCCCTCAGGTTGTCGAATAGAAAAATGACAACAGCCAAGACAATAGCCGTCTGGTGTGAATGAATCAAAATTATACCACTTTTGGTCAGATCTGCCAAAAACATCTTTTTGGAGGTGCTGCAGAATTTTCGTAATTGGTTTATGTGCGGCACGAGATGAAGAGGGTTGAAGATCGCTGTCGTAAGGGAATGGTGACCTGGCTGCATTTTCTGGGCTACTTGAACCATATTAATTCTGGGCCGGAATCATTAAAAAAGAAGCTTGCCTTCCCGCTTTAATCACGGGTTTGTGTTTTGCTAAGCCCCTCAGGGTCCCGACCTTCCACACCCAAAAGCGACTCGGAGCTGGTCAGTAAGCCCACGGACAGGACGGTGCAGAAGAGCAACCTGGAAATGCTCTGGCTTTGGGGGGAGCTGCCGCAGGCTGCGAAAGTAAGTGCTTTTCCCGGGACCCCTGCCGCAGACCGAAGGCAGTTTCTAAAGACACGAAACGGACACAGGGCTTTCATTTCAAGAAGCTGTATTTTATATTCCAGTGTATTTTACGAATCTGAATTATATTACTATGTTCCAGGTTGTTTTTTCTTTTACTTACTACAAAGCCCTTGGAGATGCCTCAGCCTCTTGCGTCCCCCCTAACTGTTTACGATCCGAGCGAGCAGAGGAGTGAGTGGGGGAGGGGGGAAGCGTTCCTGTTAAGACTCAAGACCGGCAGCTTGTGGGAGAGTACGTCTGTTGAGGCTGACCTTGGGGATTCATGCCCTTTTTAGGCTCTATTTAGCTTTCACGGAAAATGCTGGTTTCTCTGCCCACAAGCTATCATGCTGACCCAGCCAACCCTCCTCACAAAGCCACGTCACTGGTTGCTGGGGAAACGGCGCAGAAGTGCAGAGCCACGGCTTTCGCACAAAGCCCTACCCACAGGCCGCGCTGTGTTTGAGCCTGGGAGCTGCCCCGTCCGGTGCTTGCCTAACGCCCTCTCCAAGCCCCCGTCCTGATGGGCACATTGCATTTCAGTTTTTGTTTGGATGAATCTTTTCCGTAACTGGAAACTTCTTGGAGAGGCAGAATCAGAAATGCTAATTTCCCGCTCATGTGAACCAGCCACCAAATACATCTTCACTCATTCACTCACATTTTGGGGGTGAAATATACATACATACATACATACATACTGTATTTTGCCGTGAATGATGTGCTCCCGGATATACTGCGCACCCATGTTTTTGGCCCAAACTTTCAGGAAAAAAAACTTTCGTTTTAATTCAATTTATTTATTTATTTATAATTAGAAGCAAAACTGATTATCGCATTCTAGGATATTAATTTGCATATGGATATCATTATTGCTTTTTAGAGTTATGCTTTTAATGCATAAGCATAAATAAAAAATTAAAAACATTTATATAGATATGGAATTAGCACTACCCACATATAATGCGCAGCCTTATTTTTCCCTAAAAAATTGGGGCAAAAAAGTGAGCATTATACTTGGCAAAGTACAGTATATGGAAATGCCCGGGTCATAAGTGCGTGCTTAGGGCGATACATTTTCTCACGTGTCCATGTGACTGGCACCCAGACCACGAAGTGGGACCAACTGGGGAGCCCCCACCTTGGCAGTTACTGCTCATACTGACCCCTCCATAGGCATAGACATGATCTTGAGTCTCTAAGAGCAGAGACTGGTTTTGCAAGCTTCATCATGTAGTTGTATTAATTGCAACTCCTTTATTCTCTTTGCTGCAAAGTCCCCCACTGTGTGTGTGTAGGTGTACCGCTCTCCTGATGGGCATGAGGGTTGCTGCCACCTGCTGGCCATTCCTCATCTCACACTTCTGCTTGCCAGTGGGTATTTTCTGCAGAAGTTGCGTTGCTTTGGCAGATGTGGAAACTACCACGGGACTCCCCAGGCTTGGGCGTCTCCTGCCAAGTGGGGACAGTTCAGCGGGTCCTTTTTTGGCTCAGTGTGGTTCTCTGGTTAACTCGGTTTTCCTGTTTGCCTGTGCTCTGACCCCCTGTCTCTCTCTCCCCCTGCCCCTTCGGTCCAGACTTCGCCACACAAGACGAAAGATTCCAGCCCGCTGAGCAGCAGGAAAATCTGTGAGAAAATGCACTTTCAGGCCATTCACAGTGAATCTTCCGATGCAGATCAGTCGCCGACATCGGCTGGGGCGCCTCCCGTGCAGCCACTTTTAGAGCAGAGCAAGTCTCAGACAGAGATGCAGTTTGTGAACGAGGAAGACGCCGAGGCCTTGGGGGCCGCGGCCCCGCCGCCGCCCACCGCGGAGGAGGCCAGAGCCCTGTCTGCCATGGCGAGCAAGACGGAGTCGCCTTCCAGGAGAAAAGGTGCGCCGGGGCGGGGACTCCCCGCCTCTCTGCGCCGACGTGCGGCTCTGCCAGTGACGGAAGGGAGGGGGCCCTCCCTTCCGACGTCCAGAGCCCCCAGCCATGACGTCTGTCACGTTCAGCTGCGCGCCTTGCGCCCCTTTGCGGAGGATATTATGAGACCGTAGCTGTAGAAAATGAAACTTACAGGAGGTCCTGGGGATCGGGTAGCGAACCCCTCATTTTACAGCTCGGGGATGCTGGGATCTAGAGGAAGTGCGACCTTCTGGGCACGCTCTGGGCTACTCAGCTAATCCGGTCCCCTCCCCCCGCCCCCAGTTTCTCTCCGTGCGTCACTCGGTTTGAATTTCTGCGTACCACATTTCAGATGCTCATTTGTTTGTTGGCTTTGCCCGACGCCCCCGTGGAACCTAAGTGCTCCGTGAGGCCAAGACTCTTGGTCTGGTTTACCGTTGTTTCCTCGCTGCTTTCAGTAGTGGTTGGCACACAGTAGGTGCTCCATAAACCCTACTGAACGCACAAGTGGTTGCACGTCAGAGTGATGATGTGAACCGTAACCCGTCAGCCAGTCAGCTTTGTCCCAGCCTAGGACGCGGTGACTTGGTTCCCTGCCAGAAGCGAGCAGGTCTGCAGCCAGCGCACATGTGGGTGCTGTGCTCCCGCGTATCGGGCTGATGAAAACCTATCACTTAGTAATGATGGCGCTAATCACTTCGGTGGAGGGAGTGCGCTTCCCAGACGGGCAGTGAGGCGCGCGGTCACGTGTCTTGGTCCAGGCCGCGCGGTCAGCGAGCGATGGCGTCGCATGCAGACCGGGGCACCTGCCTTTCCAGTAACGCACTGCTGCAGGCCTCCGAGGGTGGGGCTCTGGGGCCAGTTTGGGCCCTTCCGAGCACAGGTGCGCGCCGCGCTGCCCCGTGCTTCCTGGAGGCCCTGGGAGATCCACGGGCTGCTTTTGGGAGGAGCGGCGTTCTGACGCGCCCTGTGTGCCTCCGCAGACAAACGAAGCAGACACCTCGGTGCCGATGGCGTCTACCTGGATGACCTCACGGAGATGGACCCCGAGGTGGCTGCCCTGTATTTCCCGAAAAAGTAAGGTTTCTTTGTATTCTTCATGTCCCTTTCTGTACCCTGAGTAGGAGCCTGTGTGAGTTTACTTTCCCTGCTATTTGATTAGAAGGTGGGAAAAGGTGGCAGGAGGCCCACGTTTCACTGGGAGGTGCAGGCAGTGGAAACCGGGACTTTCTCTGCAGACAGAGCATGGGGGTGGGGTGTCTCCGGGTGGCTCCGCACCTTTGGAACAGGACTCCTGCACAGGGCTGTGGCTCCTGATGACCCTGGGGTTGCGTTGCTGTGGCCAGTGCCCAGAGTGGCACCTGTGTGGCTCTTCCTCCCCAGGACAGAGTGTCCCGAGGCCTTGGCGCATCTTTAGTTCTCCCGGGGTTTGCAGGGAGGCTACGAGTGCAGAGCTGTGGCCTCTTAGGCGAGCGCTGTCTCTTCAGTTCTCTCCACGCGGGCCTGGCAGGGGATACGAGGAGGTGCAACAGGCAGAAGGTTGTACCCTCTCCCACAGTAACTCCCTTCACTTGTCTTGGCGTCTCACGGTGCTTTACCGAAACATCCATCTGAGATGAAGCCTTTGCTGCTCTGCGGGGTCATTTGATGTCTGCATGAGACCCAAGACCAGGAAAATCCTCAGACCGCCCTCCCCTCTTCTTCCTTCCAGCGGAGATCCTGCCGGGCTCCCCAAGCATGCCGACAACGGAGCCCGGTCAGCCAACCAGTCCCCGCAGTCCGTGGGCAGCTCCGGCGTTGACAGTGGTGTGGAGAGCACCTCCGACGGCCTGAGAGACCTGCCATCCATCGCCATCTCCCTCTGCGGTGGCCTCAGTGACAACAGGGAGATAACCACAGGTACTGATGGGCTTTGGAGCTGGTCTGCAAGCCAAGAGCACCCTCTTGTGGCAATTGGTCAGAATGCCCAGGAGCTAGGGCTGCCGGACTCGGTTCACAACAGAAGTCGCTTCCACTTTGCTGGGTTCCGAATAGCACCGGTGACTCACTGCTGCTCATGACCCACGCATCGGTGGCCTGCACTTGACTGACCTCAGGGTTCTGGGGTTCACACGCAGCTTCAGGCAACGAGTTCATCGGGGTCACTCATTGTCAGGCGTGTTCGCTGCATCTGGTGTGTGTCTCCGTGGCCCACACCAGCCCTGCAAAGGTGTGGGAACCTGCAGCCAGTGGGGACACAGTGCGCTGGAGGGGTGCACAAGTGCTGTGGCATCTTGGAGGGGGGGGATGTCTGGGAGAGTCCAGGGACACTTCCCAGCTGGCCGTGAAGGGTGCTCTTAGCGTTGGCTTAGGGGGCGAATGAATTCACAGCATTCATCATATTCCTGACGTGACTTCTCAGTGTCTTAGGACAGTTATACGGGGAGGTGGCCCCAGGCCCCCAGTCAGTGCAGCCAGCCAGTGCCACCTGACAAATTCCCTGAGGAGACCTGGGTGTCCCTCTTCCACCCCCCCCACCCCAACCCCCACCACCACCCCACACTCCCGCTCTGGTCTGGTCCTGTTCCTCTTCCCCATGACCACCTTCCTGCCTGAGGTGCCATCCTGGACCCTGTCTCCATCCTGAGGTCCCTTCATGGCCTTGGGAATTACTTCTTACACAAAGACCTGGCCCTGAACCCGCTAACCCATCAGCCCGATGATGGCGAGCAAAGGTGCCCCTGACCCGGGCCTTCCTGCCAGCTCTGGCCAGAGTGGGGCTGCGTCGGCGGCTGGGCCTCACCTGGGCCTCCACACCCCCTGCAGGTGGCCGTGGCCAGAGCCACACCCGCTGACACGGAGTGAGCCCTTGTTTTAGGCAGCACACTGCCTTTTATTCGTGGCCTCTTCCATCCTCACAGCTCCCAAGGAAGTATGTCCCTAGGACAGATGTGAGGGGACTGAGGCGTGGGGACATTAACCACTTGCCCAGGGTCACAGCAGTAAGTGTGACTTAAACCCAGGCCACCTGGTTTCCGCGCCCCACTTACCATTCACCTGCACCCTCGGAGCCGCTCGGAGACTGTGTTTTCCACGCTCCTGCCCCTGTCCTTTCCACGTCTGCACCCCAACTAGGGGGATGCTTCCCCCACACCCTCAGTTGGCCCCGGGCTCCCCTCCTTCTGCGTGGACGCGGCCCCCAGACACGCTGAGGCTCCTGCACGGGCGCAGCTGGAGAATTACCCGCAGTTGCAGTGTGTGAACTCTCAGGAGACGGGCCTGGGAGCCGCAGCCCGTGGGAGCAGGCCAGGCTTTGCCAGCCAGACTTCCCTCACCTCTTCCCCCGCCCCTACGGTTGCTTTCCCAGAAGCGTTTTTGGAACAAGCCGTGTCGTATCAGCAGTTTTCGGACAACCCCGCGCTCATCGACGACCCCAATCTCGTGGTGAAGATCGGGAATAAGTGAGTTCCTCCTGGGAGTCACTCGCAGTGGCGTGGTGCCGTTTCGGTGTCACGTTTTCAAATACAGAGACCTGGGCAATGGACCTTAGAGATGAGTTCATATGTTTATACATATTCACATGTCTTTGCGAAAATGTGTCATTGTCAGTTCACCACTGGCGAGACCGTGGTGTTGTGGAGTTGTTAGCTTGATGGGAGCGTCGAGCCCGTGGATTTCCATGGTCTTGGTGCTGGATTTGACAGTGGACCGTGAACAGTCTCGGGCCTGAAGAGCCCGCGGGGGTAACAGAAGAGACTGCGTGTCCACCTGGACAGCTTGCTCATCTGAGGTCCCCAGGCAAGCTGGGGTGTGTCCGGGGACGTGCAGGCATTTGGCAGACTGTTGGCAAGCTTTTCTCCGTGAGACGCGGTCGTGGATGTTTACCCGTGAGGTTAGGGAGCCTGGTGGCCTTTCCCTAGAAGCGCGCAGGCAGTGCCACCTGTGTGTGGGCGACCTGGTGCACTGTGGGCCTCGGGCTGCCCTCCAGCGGCCGTGCGGTCTCCCGCTACCTCAGACAGAACGTGCTGCGGCCGGGACAGCTGCTTGGCCCCTCCCTGTGGCCGCAGCAAGGGCGGGACGTGCGGGAGAGGGCTGGGGTGTTGGCAGCAGTTTTGGGCTCTTCACGGACCCAGCTGCAGTTCCAGAACTCTCCATGACCTCTTCTCAAGCCGTGAGATTTTCAGTCGGAGCCTCGGTCTGACAGTCGTCTCACTGTCTCGCGCCAGGTACTATAACTGGACCACGGCGGCCCCTCTGCTCCTGGCCATGCAAGCTTTCCAGAAGCCTTTGCCAAAGGTGAGCGTCAGCACGAGAAGGAAGGGGGGCACTGAAAATGGTGGGCGGTCAACCTGGGTGGGCGCGGTTTGGATTCTGTTTCGTTTTAGTTACGTGGTGCTCTTTCGAAGTGCCTGCGTATCAGCGTCAGGGCTTTGGAATCCGTTTCTCTTGCACCTTGAATGTCCTCCTCCTTTTGCTCATCAAAGCAAACCTCTCAGCCGTGGGGGTGCCGGACCAAGTCCCGCCTCCCTCAGGGTTGCTTTCCCAACACCCGCTGAGCTGGGGACACAGGTGGGGGCGGGGCAGACGGACGCTGGGGTGTCCCAAGCCTGAGCCCGGGGATGGTGAGGGGAGGGGACAGGCTGCAGCACAGCAGGCTTCCGGTGCCGGGGCCAGCTCCGGCCTCAGGCCTGATGGGCCGAGGAGGAGCCAGGGCGGGGCCCGGGCGCCCCAGGCTGCAGGTGAGAGTAGGTGAGGGGCTGAGGGAGACGCAGGGTGCGAGGTCAGATGCACCGAGGCAGCCGCTGTGCTGTCATCCTCCCCCTCCCAACGAGTCGTGGACGCTCAGCCTGGAATTGTTCGTTTTCCCAGTGCTATGTCTTCCTGCTAGATCACATGCTCCTTTGGTCCCTTGTACACGTAGCGAGTGCTTTGTGCTGCTTCGGTGTTGCTGTCGGGTAGTCCTGCAGCCCGAGGGACTGGAAGGGCTGGCTGTGATGAACGCATTTGCTCCCTCTCGTGTGTGTGCGTGTGTGCTTTGGAGTTCGGGGCTTGTGACCTGTTTGGGGGTGTGTTACCTGTGCGTATTGTGCACTGGGTGGAAAGCCTGCTTTCCTGGGTGGCTTTTGTTTTTCTTGCCGGGTTCCTCACCGTATCCATGGCCCGGGACAAATTTTTACGTTACGTGTTTCAACTCTTACACATTAATAAGCGAAAAGACCAGTGCAGTGGAAATATCGTTAAAGGATTTAGTTTACAGAAAAGGACATACCCATGGCTTGTAAGCTTCAAGACTTTGCGATACACATCCTAAATCTTTTTACAAGTGTGCTGGCAATTTTTTTGACTGCTTCTGGTGTTTATCTGATATAGAATTGTATTGACGTGTAGAATCTGTCAGTCTTTGATGGCTGTCGGGTTTCGTATCGTACTTGGGATGGCCCTGCGTCCTCATTCCCAAAGCTCGTGGAAAAGTGCCCTGTCTCTGCTAGCACTTTCTTAAGTCTTTGATCCGTCTAGACTTTATGCTGAGAGTAATGGGTGAGGCAACGGGAACTGACTCTCTTTTTTCCCCGCTGGTCATCGAGTTAGGGTGCTCTGGTGCAGGCAACAGTGACCACAAGCAGGTTAGATGACTGGGGTTTGTTTTCAGGCGTAGGAAGAATCGCAGAGGCTGGGAGTTCCGGGCTGGATGAGTGTGGCTTAGCCCCTCTGTGATTTTCTTGGCTTTCGCTTCGTGATCGCAAGGCGACTGTTCTATCTGTCCATCCGCTTCCACGACCACAGTGGGAAGGTGAGGGATGGAGGCATTCCGTTGGCCACAGCTCGTTCACGTGGTCACCTCCCAACCCGTAGCTGGCAAAGCAGTGGGGTGACTGTGAGCAGTGCAGACCAGCTGAGGTCCGTTTTCTGGGACACACTGCAGCCTGGTCCCTGAGCAGCGTTTCGGACGTGTCCGCCAGAAAGTAAGAAAGGGGTGACGCATCCAGGGCGGCAGCTTCTGGGGCTGGTGCAGCAGCCCGGCGGTCCCGGCACCTTTCCTGGGACGACGACTCTCGTCCCCATGGACAGCCTGGTCACCTCTTATGTTTCTCTGTGAATGCAGGTTTATTTCTGAACTGGGGCTTTGGTTTCACTAGTGTGTTTCCTCGTGTACCAGCTGCATTTTAAAAGATCACTCTGGTTTTCGGTATACTGTACTGCTTAGTAAGGCGTGGTCTTCCTATCACTCTTCCGAGGATTTTCTTGGCTATTTTTGTTTGTTTTCCCTGTGAAATGTAGACAAGGATCCTGTTAGGTTTCTTTTTTTTTTAAATTGAGGTTTTACACGTTTCTGGATGAATTAGGAGGAGCAGGGTGATTTACATCTTCATGGACAGCTCTGTTCGTGCAGAGGGTGTATGTATGGTTTGCATTTTATGCATTTTGTGTGTTCAGATGTTTCTTTGTATCAGGTAGGGATGTTTTAAATGATAAAAAGAAGCACACTTCAGGCTGAATATGTGAGTTATTTACCTTT
>CM052543.1:144104187-144129793 GCA_028533065.1 Trachops cirrhosus
AGCTGTGGACGCCATGCCCAGCACTCCGGTCACACCTGAGACATGGTGACCATTCGAAGCTGCACTTACAGGGATTTCAACCCGTGGAGCCAGGCAGACCGATAGCCACATGTGCATCCCCCTCAGTGTGGAATAGTGACACACGCCCACTCTGTGCCAGGTATGCGGTCCGTCCCTGCCCTTCTTCTCTAAGCATTGTGGGTGGCGCCATCCTGCTTTTCACCGGAGAAGCTGAGATTCAGAAAGCTTGAGTGGTTTTCCCAAGGCCACATAGCTGACTGCCCTGTCCACTCTAAAAGCCCTGTCCCCCTTTGTCCAGCTGGCCAACTCCTCCTCGCCCACGGCCGATGCTCCCAAGTTTGCAGACACAGCATTGGGCTGTCTAAAAGCCCAGCTTTTGGAAACCTGACCCATGAACTCAAAAGGAGGCGAGTTTCACTAGCCCGGAACGTGAAGAAACAGCTGCCTCTGAAGACATCAGATCCTCAGGACACCGTTGTTGCATTTCTCAGAAGCGGCGGGTGGCTGGGGAGCCAGTCAGCAGTCCTCATTCCGGGGAGGACTTTTAAATAAAGAACTCGGAGAAAGCCCCTTGACCTTGGGTACATCCAGTCTGTTCTTCAAAAACTGGTCTCCCGAGGCAGCTGCCGTGAAGCTGGACCCCGGCCAGGCTGCAGAGCGAGCAGGAGGGGTGATGGCCTAGGCATTGGGACACTGCAGGACACAAAGTGACCCCGAATCTCCAGACTCACCCCAGCGCCCCACGGGCTGAGCTGGCGGGGACAACAGACCCAATCCCTGGGGACTTGGGACCTGCAGAGAGGGGCACCGAAGGGAAGGTTTGTCTGTTGCTTCAGAGAAAATGACAACATGGCCAGCACTGACCACAGTGACACTGTCTGGCCACCACCTCCCCACTCGCAGCCCCAGCCAGGCCCGTAAGCAAAGCTGGACAAGTTGGGCCTGTCCCCTCCTTCCCCTGACATTGCTGCAGGGACCCGGGGCTGAGGCTTGCTCCTGGCCTGATGGGAGAGGGAGGAGTGGCATGGGAGATGGGGAGGAACACAGGGGGGTGGGTGTCCCAGCTCTGCGGGTGCCCACAGCCGGCAAGGCCGACTGATGGGGTGCAAGTCAGGTTTTCAGCCACAGAGGCAGGCGACCAAGCTCTTCCCCACTCACTCCTCCGTGAACGGTGGCCTGTCCCTGTCCTGGGCCAGGCTTGGCCGAGTCACAAGCAGAGGCAGGCAAGGAAGGAGCCAGCAAGTCATCGAGGTTCAGCAGACACTGCGCATCCTCGCGCTGGGGAGACAGGCGGCGCCCCTAAGTGATGACACACAAAGGCAGGGAGAGGCAGGAGCCAAAGCCCGGTGCCTGGTTTAGCCCAGCGCGGCCAGAGGGGCTCCTTCCGGTGCCTGTGCATTGGGACCCAGGCCTCCAGGGGTGCGGCTGCAGCTGGGAAGGCAGACAAACCCCAGGGCTTACAAAGTCGGAGCTGAGCCAGGCTTCTGGAATGGGCGGTTCTTCCAGGAGCAGCCGGGAAGCCAGCCCCAGGGAGCACCCAGGGCTCTGAGGCAGCAGAGGGGGTCTGGTTAAGAATGCAGGTCCATGGACACGGACAGCAGGGTGGGCGTGGCCTGAGGGTGTGGGGCGGGGCACTGCGTGGAGGGGACAAAGGGATAAAAATTGGGACAACTATAATAGCATAATAATTTTTTTTCAGTATCAACTGAAAAAAAGAATGCAGGTTCTGGGGTAGGGCCTGAGCATCTGTATTTCTGAGCAGCTCCTGGGCAATGCCACGCTGCTGCTCGTCTGAGGACCGCACTCTGAACAGCTCCAGGTTCAGACCAGCCCACCCTGCAGACCAGGTCACTCAGTGGAGTGCCTGGATCACAGTTAGGTCACTCTAGAATCCCGAGATCAGTGCGTCCCGAACCTGGCTGCCCAGCAGAGTTACACTGGCAGCTTGTTAAACATGGCCACCGCTCAGTGCCCGAAATTTGATTCCATGGGGATTCTGGGATTCCACAGTATTTAAAAAGAAAAAAACAAAAAACAAAAAACACCACTTGCTCAGAGATTCTGGGGCAGAGCCCTTTCCAAAGGCAGCTAACCCCACACCTGGCCTTCTGCAGCCCCAGAACCAGACTCTGCCTTTTCTATTTCCGACTCTCTAGCTCCACCTACCGTTTTATCTTGTCAGTCCCAACGGCCTCAAAGCTTCCACTCACAACTGGACAAAGGTATGGAGAAAGCCCCTGGGGTGTGATCTGAGGGACATGAGGAAGGCTGGCCCCTGACCCAGAACAAGATGTCTCTCCCACTTCAGCTGGCCTCGATGCCTTCCGTTTCTCAGCTGCAGTACAACCCCAAGGTCTCGGGGACAGGGCCAGGCACAGCGAAGAGAGTACAGCCTCTGCCCCCGTGACAGTAAAGTTCAAGTGCAAACTGTGGGCCGCGCATTGCCCTTCCTCCCATTTCATCACAGGGAAACCTCTGGGGAAGAGCAACTTAAAGGAGTGCAGCCCGAGGTTTCTCCTCGTGGACACAGACGGAGCGACAGGAGAGCGAGCGGACCTCGGAGGGGAGGAGGGATGGAAACTCGGGAGAAGGGGCGCGAGGCGGGCGCTCCACGGAGCCCTTGCTGGGCTTCCAGTGCTGCCTGCTAAGCATTCTACAGACACTGCTGCTCGGGACCTGAACCCGCTCACTTCTCGGGATGCATGACAGAGTGCACTAACACACACATTCTCCGGCCACACTCTGACCTGCTGGATCAAATCTCTGGTGGCAGAACCCAGGAACTCTCCATGCTCCCAGGGGAGTCTGGTATTTGGGGTGCACAGTGTGACCTCCTTGAACCCTCATGGCAGATGAGGTCACACGCATGAACTCACACGGGCCAGAGCCAGAGCAAGAAAACAGGACCAGACTTTCTCCTGGCACTTGCACAGGAAGCAAAAGTATTCAGAATCCTGGGGGGAGTAATGACTTTTTGACTTGAATATGCCAGCATTTGCTGGGGGCACGCAGTGAGGCAAGGCTCTGTCTAGGGCACGGTCACCGTGTGCACTTGACCCTGTAAGCCCCGAGTGAGTTGTTCTTGGTGTTGGAGAGCCACAGACATTGGCAACTGGTAAGAAAGGGGCAGGCGCCAGACGGCACAACTCTGGCAAAGTGAACGTGCTTGTTTTTCATAGAATAATCAGGTTCCCCCACCAGGGGCCGATCATCCACACAAATGCAGGCACCGGCATGCACGCATGCACGCCCAGGCGTGGGCACGCGAAGATTTCAACCAGGCATCTGATAAAACCTTTCGTGATGCCCTGAAGGGTCGGTCGGATAACTCGGGTTGGGTCACTTTGCACTAGGTACAGGCAGTTAGACTAACATTCCTGAAGGATGTGCAAACCAGCCGGGACGGATGATTTCGCGCCACTGGTTGTATTTTCATGCGTTCCTTCTTAGACATTTAATTGGTATCGGGTTGAAGGAGAAAGCGCATTTGTGAGTTATGGTCGGAGACGACTTATGGCCAGAGATGGCATAGTGAATTTGTACCTTGAATCGCGCCCTCTGACCCAAACTCAGAGTCTATGACAGGATAAAACAAAATGACTCTGTGAGGCTCAAAAACAAGGCAAGTGCTGTCGTGAACCAAAGATAGATGAGAAATGGAAAGGCACTGGTCTCCAGGCTTGAGTCCAGCAACCGAGGGTGTGGCCGGCCCCTGGGAAGGGACACACGAGACTGGGCACAGGAGCCAGGCTCCCCACTGAAGCCCCGTGTGGGAAGTGGTCCCCGCTGCTGGCGGAAGAGACTTAAAAACGCAGCCCCACTGCTTCGGGCTAAGGCTCTGGAGGATGGAGAGAGGACAATGACATGGCCTTTCAAACAGGAATCACACTGAGGGGCTGCCCCGCTCAGAGTCTGGGCGCCAAACTTCCCCAACGTCGCCACCTGAAAGGGGGCCTGCGGGGCTGGCTGGGGCTCTGGGTGGCACCCGGGGCCTGGGGAGGCCGCCTGCCCGGAGCGTGGCCCTCAGACCGTCTGGCCTCAGTGCACTGGGCGGGGGCGGGAGACGGATACGAGAAGAGGAAAGTAACCACCACAAATAGAATACTCAACAAAACGAGCCCCAGAGCAAAACTTCTTACACTTAGGAAGAGAGATAACGCTGAGAAATGCAGCATACAGACAAACATGTAGATGAATTCACACCCAAGTCATTTCATTGAGCAGCTGACAGTGACTCTAAACAAGTATAATTAAGGGGCTTAAAGATACAGATCGAGGAAGAACTTCCACTAAAAATAAAAATCATGTCACAGAAAGGAACAGAAACTGAATACTACCCAGTAGCTAGGGAAAAGAACCAATTAGGTACCTTGGAAAGGAAAGCTATAGTCATTTAAATGAAAACAGAAATCAAGATAGTGGAAAAAAACCTAACGAGAAGCAGTGAAAGAGAGAATTCATGCAGCGGAGTGTAGGAAGGAAGACCCCAGCCAGCAGAGCGAGTCGAAGGGATGAAGAGACCATCCGTGTGCTAGGAAAGGGAACTGATGACCCCCCAGAGGGGAAGCTTGGAAACGACGCCCGAAAATCTCCTAAAACGGAGCGGAGACGTGACAGGCGAGTGGAAGGAGTCTCTGAGCCTGAGGAGGCAAACAGAAATGAATCCGCACACGATGCACTGACCACGTAGAGCACGCCAGGCGCAGGACGAGCTTGGGAAGTCTCGCAGGAGACTAACGCGTCCTCGCTACGGAGGCGAAACCACGGTCAGCCTACAGGGAGCTAAGGTCTGGATGCCTGGCGGGCGTATGAACACAATAAAGAATTTAAAACTAAATTAGACAGTAAGTGGACATGTTTAAAAATTAAAAGAAGCACTAAAAGAATGGCAATGCAATCTACAGTCATAAAATCTGCTGAAGGAAAACAAAAGATGGGATGGGGAACTATATTTTTTCAATTGTCCACTCAGTTGAAGTCAGAAAAGGAAAGTGAAGAGGTCACATTTTCAGATGTAGCAAAATGAATACATTGGATAGCAGAGTCTGAGGATCAGAGGACTCTGACAGGTCTGAAAGCAGGGAAAGGACATTTAACACAGATATACTAGTTAATTGACCACACTAGTCAAAAAGTTAGTTGTGTGTCTCCTGGTAAGGTCCTGAACGCTGTCTGCATACCTGGTCTTTTCTGGAAACGCCGTAAGTGGTTCTGACGTTTGGGTCGGAGAGTGGCTGTTAGGACTCCCCAAGGGGCCAGCTTTGAGCACAAGCTGAAGGAGAGGCCCCTCCCACCCAGCACGGAGGATCCCAAACATCATTACGTGTTTGTTGTTTCATTCAGAAAGTTCGCAAGGGTGGGACCCATGGAGAGAACAGCGTCTGTCCTGCTACTCCCCCCTCCACCTCCACCATCACCCTCCGCAGAGCCACGAGTCCCAGGATGGGTGGGAAGTGACCACGGTCTCTGCCCCCTGGGCATCAGGGCTAAGCAGACACACGCAGGCTGGGAGCCGAGGTTCCCAGGACAGGTAGGGTTCATTCCTGCAAATGCTCTGCAGGGAAAAGTACAGAGGCAGCGCTTGCAGTGGAGGGAGCGTGGTCTTTCAAAGCAGGAGGGCTGTGCTGGGATTGCGGTCTCCCAGTCTCCCGGCCTCCCGGCTGGCAGTCAGGGGACCTCCGGCCGGGAGGTAACCTAACAAGCCAGGGAGAGGTTCTCACCAGGGCTGATAAGACAAGAAGGGGAAGGCCTCCCAGGGCCCCGGGCACAGAGGAAGCTCTCAGTAAACAGCAGAAACAGTAATACGCCTGGACAGTTATCATTTTTGAAAGCGCTGCATAGTACCCATAAACTGGGAATAACTCGAACGTTTGCAAAATAACATTAAACAAGAAGCCTGCGCATTCTGTGTCCTGCAGGTGACCTCTCGCCCACTGGGCGTCTCTGATTGGAGAAAACCCAGAAACCCGATCCAGTCTTGCTTCACCGCGAACTGTGAAGTGTCTACCAAACGGCTATTAATAAACTCAGTTTCTGCCGAGGTCAGATCAGGGGAGTCCCCGGCTAGCCAAGTCCCCTTTTCCTTTATTTTGAACCATGCTGAAGATCAAATCGTCTTGTCCTTAGAATAAAAGAGTTCATTCCAGAATGCCAACAAAACTCGCTTCCTGTTGGCTGAAGTGTTTTATATAGTGAATCATTTTTCATTTGTCCTCCACTTGCCTGGAGCAGGGCTGGGGGGAGGCATCAGCCCCTCCCAAGTCTGCCTTGTCCTGGGTCAACGTGGGACAGCGCCCTCTGGGGGCATTTCTGAGACAGGACACTGGGCCCAAATGACAGCAGTTACAGGCTCGATGCCCTGTTCTAGGGTGGAGACAGGCAGGGCCTGCAGGAGGTACCAGGGTACGGAAACAGGGTCCAGCCTCCCAGCCACGACAAGTAGAAAGGTTCAGTCCACCAAGCAGGGGCCCGTAGGCTGTCCCTCTGTGTTGCTCCGAAAAGAATTCCAGCCTGTGATACCAGAGTTAAATGGCCCGCAGGAAGTTACCCCTGCTGGGGTTTCCAACTATGCTGCCCGTGGAGAGGGACGTGGGGGCTGGCAAGAAGGTGGCTGACGTGGGAAAAGCAAAGGAGTCTTGAGAAGGGAGGACACCAAGCTCGCTGTCTTTGCACCTTCCCAAGTTGCCCTATAGGGAGGGGTCTGGGTATTTTCACTGCTGGCAAGGGTCCTGTGTCGGGGAGGGCAGGTGCTGAGAATCGTGGTCAGGCCACGCCCAGGGCCACAGCCGGTGCACAGGGCCCCTCTGTGCATCGTCACTGTGGTTCTTCCGGGAGGGTGGGGATTAGATGGTCACGTTCCCCTGGCGGGCCCTGCTCCAGCCGACGTGCGGTGCACCCCAGACTCATTCTGGCGGGGCTCCAGCTCAGAACAGCCAGGGCCAGCAGGACACCAGCCCCTGTTCACAGTTCCCATCGAATCTCAGTGCATTCATACCCACAGTGCCTTCCATTATGTTTTCCATGCAGCTGCTAAGTGAAAAATAATAGGACTCTCGCAGGTTCACCTGACTCCCCCTCGCCATAAGCTGGCAAAGCAGGTTTATCAGCCCCAATTGTGTGGACGGGCGGAAGGCTGAGAGAGACTTGGAGGAGGTGGAGAGGGGAGCGGGCAGTGCAGGTGCGGGCACACCTGCAGGGCAGCCCTGCCCCGCCTGTCTCACCAGCAAAGCCCCTGACGTGAGAGCCTGCGGGAGGAAGTGAGCGCCTGTGACTTCACATCCAAGCCCTCTTCTTTTATTCCCCCTCCTTCCCAGCGCCCCTTCCCATCCCTCGGGTCCAGCCTCCAGCCCACCTGCCACAAAAGGCTGCCCTCCTGGGCCGCCTCACTCCAGTCCCGTGAGACTCTCAGCCCGGACTCAGCGGAGTTACGGGGTCAGATGAAGACGCCCCCCAGAGTCCTGCTCTGTGTGTGCAGAGAAAGGGGTCTGTCTGGGCTTGGGCATCTCCTCATGGTGCCGACACCCATGGTCCACGAGGAGATGACCTGCTTTCTCTTCCCCGTCATATCTACAGGCGGTCTTGTTTTTCAGGCTTAGTGCTGTTATTAATACCAGCTACCATTTACGAAATACCTGTGAGCATTCTATTATCAGGTGTTGTAAGCCCCGTTTTACAGGTGAGAAAGCTAAGTCTCCAGGAAATCAAACCGTGTAAGTGGAAAACTGGGACTTGAGCCCAGGCCCGAAGCTTCTGCCCCGCAAACCACCCCCCTTTACTCTGGGTCCTGTGTGTTTGGCCCTGAGTGTCTGCTTTCTACCACTCCTAGATGCCTGACCAAGACGAATGTCACCGTGCACGTCCCAGCGAAGGAGATATAAAATCCCAGGAACAAGATCTGCAGACTTCGCTCGAGGAGAACAGCCCGTCCTCCTCCCAAAGACAGTCTTTGGCCCAGGCTGGCCAAGCCCTCAGCCTGGAAGGCTCCAGCCGCTGTGGGCTCTGGGTATGGAAACCCTACTCTTCTCCAAAGCGGGACTCCAGTGCCAGTGTCTCAGAGACCCCTTCCCTGGCCCGGCCAGTTGGAATTCAGCGGTGGCTGCATTGGACCGAGCCTCCAGGGCAATGAGCAGAGCCCGTGTGCCCTGTGCCCAGACGCCGTGCGCCCAGACACCATGCACGGAGGGATGACTGGAGTCGTACCCTCTTACTCACACTCTGCCGCACATTCTAGCTCCTCTAGAATCAGCACACTCTCACAGTCAGGAAAAATAAGGAATAATCAGAAACTATGAGCCAAACACAGGTGTTGCCAGAGCTTCCCCGGGTCACAGCGTCTACAGGCGGCTCAGGCTGACAGTGCCAGGGCCAGGCGGCTTCCTGTCCCCCGCCCATCAGCCCCTGCGCTGCTGGGGGCAAGTCCCGCCTTCATAGCCTCAGTTTCCTCAGCTGTCAAAAGGCAATGATGGCGTCAGCCCGGGTTGTAGGAGGGAGATACTACCCGCACTGAGACCCGGGTGTCGGGGCTGGCAGACCATCGGTCACCGTAGTGGATGTGGGGGGCTTTGCGGGAGTCCCACGCTGCCTCCGGAGGGGAGGCAGGTGCAGTTCTCGGCCAGCGCGGGGCTGCTGTGTGTCGGGGCGTTTCCAGGAACGGAAGCAAGGCCCAGCCCCGTGAGCCCCACTCACCACACAACCAGCCCCTTTAATCAGAGGGCGGGGGTGGCTGGCCTCACAGCACTCCCGGGGTGCCGGGGCATGCTGTGCCAACCCCGCAGAGGTCCCAACCCTGTCCTCGGCCTGCAGAGGCAGGGCCATGGGTCAGCCCCGGGGAACTTCTGCAGGCCTCCGTCCACTCAGCAGCACCCACCCAAAGGGCCCAGGGGAGGGAGCAGCATCTGGGTCCCCTTTCTTCCGTGGGTGACCCCACTGCATTGGTGTCTTAGCATGAGCAAGCTGCCCCGAGCATGAACCTGGCTGGAGTGACAAGGGACCATCAGCCAGGAGGCTCAGTCTGCCCCACACACGCCACGCCCCTCACTCGATTGCCCTGGGAGGCAGAAAGCCCCCAGCTCTCTCTGCTGCCAGGCCCACGGAGCCCCTCCGAACCCTGGAGTGCCAGCCCAGCCAGCCGTCTGCACACCAGGGCCAGAGGCGGAGGGTCACGGCTCACCCGGACACTATCTGTCAAACCCCTGCCCTGTGGAAGGGACAGCCAGGCCCCAGTTCTAGCCCAGGTCCTACCCTCAGGACCACTCCCACTGGGTGTGAGCTGAGCACCCTCTACTCCTGCTTGGGGGCTTTCAGGGAAAATAACTACTCACGAACAACCTCCCCTCCCCACCCCACCGAAAAGCCCTGGCAGCTAGGAGGAGATCTGAACAGGCAGGATGGTGCAGCCACTGGCTGTGGAATCCAGTGGCACCCACAGCACACACACCACACTCTGAGACGTGGGGTCCAATGACTGCATGGGGGAGCCCTCCCTTCCCTCCACCCCCCGCAAAGACATCGAGAGGCCCCAGCAAATGGCCTGGAGCAGGAAGCCCTCCAAACACCCCATGTCCCGGACTCGAGGATCAAAGCAGTAACTATTTATTTTCTATTCAAAGCAAAGGATAGAAAGTCCTTAATTCTTGAATGAATTCTAAAACCTCTATAAATAACAGGAGCCCCTGGGGAGCAGCCGGTCCCACCACTTATTTGGTGAAACGTGAACGCACGAATCCTAACTGGCACCCTCTCAGCACAAAGGATCCCACGGGTCCCATCGGTGCTGCTCAGCCAGGGACGGTCACACGCGGCCCTTACCCATGACCAAGGTGAATCCGGGTGGCTCTTGTCCTTCGAGGGCTCCCAGGTGGAGCCACAGGTGTGGGCCTGCTCCTCCATGGCCCCGCCCTCAGGATGCTAGCCACCTCCTCACCGCCACCACCAAGCCCCGGGAGAAAAATGTCGCCAGTGGCTCCCTTCATGCCCTCAGGAGCAGGGAGGCTGGGCCCGGGACACTGAACCCGGGCAGGTGGCTTCCCCAGGAGCTCGGCCAAGTCACAAGGCTCAGATAGAGAGCAGAGTGTTGAATTGCAAATCTTCTCCCACCTGGGGACTGGCTGACAACTGGAGACGCCTCTCTCGTCCTAAAGGCCACAGGGTCCCACAGGTGCCAGATGCAACGGACGTGGTGAGAGGAGCCAGGCTGGGGGCATGACCCCTGCTGGCCGACAGCCAGCACTTTCTTCATTCTCTCCTCCCCAGCTCTCTGAAACTCAGAGACTAACCAGCTTCCCCAAGGTCACACAGCTCCAAAGGACAGAGTAGGGATTCAGACCAAAGGGGACTTCACAGGAGGAGGTGCAGGGAGAGACCGCCTAGTGCGCGGGGGGCAGGAAGCCCCGCCGCAGGCTGTGCACGTAGTCCGAAAATGCTTTGGGGAATCCTCTCTTTCTGCTCCTCTGCGTGGCCTCCACAGCCCTCGGGAGGTCAGAAAAGTTGGGGTCCCTGGGTCACCACTGTCACCTCCATCACACTCAGCAGCACCAGCCAGCACGACAGCTCCCCGGTTTTGAGTGCCTCCCACACACCAGGAGCTAAGCAGTTAAGCCTCACGCTGGCATAGAACTCGCAGAGCAACCCTGTAAATAAGGTCACGGGTTGAAAATAGGAGCTTGAAGAGTGGGCCCCGGGTCCCGAAGCAGGAAGTGGCATCTCAGAGCCAGGCCACCTTGAGAAGCAGAGCCGGCCAGCCAGCCTGCCAGGAGCCCGGGACGCACGGTGATGGGACTGTTGGAGGGACCTGCTGCCGGGTGGGAGGGACTCAAATAACCAGGGCGGTGTCTGGCGAGGCCAAGGGCAGAGGGCACACCGCAAGAGTGGGTGGCAGGGGCTTCGATATAGCGTGACAGGGACAGAGTAGGGGACACTTTGCCTTCTCACCCAGAGGAAGGGTGAAGGTGCTTTAGAATACTGGCATCTGAGTACGTGGGCAGGGAGGCCGAGGCCCGGGGAAGGAAGAAGGGTCAGAGAGAGGACAGCGGGAGGCCGATGTGCAGCCAGCCCAGCCAGTGCTAAGTCAGCTCCCTGACAGCTCTCTCCACTGAGGCCCACCCCCTCCTGGGGTCCCTGAAACCGGTGACTCCCTGACTGCCTCCAGGAATCGTCCAACTCTGCCCCCTCCTCCAAAGCCCTCCCCAGCCAGGCCTTCTCCGGTTTCACTGCTCCCACATCGGTTCCTCCTCCCTCCAGAGGCCTGCCCTCCCCAAACTCCCCACGGGGCTGGGTGAGAGAGAAGTACTCAAGCACAGGAGGGTGCCCCTGTCTAACTGCCCTCCCCCTATACGTTCAGGGGTCAGAGGCTTCCCCAGCGCTGCATCTGGGAAGGGGCCGGGAGGGCCTTGGTCCCGGGCCTCCATTCCCAGGTCACTACACCAGGGTCCTGGCCACACAGGTGTCCCTGCCTTCCCCACCCTGCAAAAGCACAGAGCGCACTGGGGAGGGACCACTGTGCACAGCCTCACAGCTGGGTGCCCCACCCCGCCCCTGGCATAGTCCCCACAGTCTGAACGCCCCAAATGTCCCGAGGCGGCAGGGGAAAAGAACAACACTTTCAGACACCTCTGCTGAGCCAGGTCACCACCACCACTCGCTATTTTTACTTCATCCTGTCGACATATTTTAAGAATCTCCTGACCAACCAGTGATAAGACGGTGAGCGGTTGGTTACACCCGGCCCTGCTCAGCATGCACAGGGGCTCGGCCCGTGCACAGGGTGGTGGTTCTGACCGTGGCGGCCCCCGTGTCGCTGCTGCCATTCGGAATGCACAGGCACGTGCCCCTCTGATCAGGAGGACAGGGGGTGCAGTGCTCGGTGCTCCTGGCCCAGGCGGCGGTTCCCAGGCCTGACGGCCCGGCCGGCAGGCGTCCCGCTGCTGTGCAGGGCTGCTGAGAGCCAGCCCTGGTTTGGCTGGCACACCTCGCCACGGGAGGTGGCCGATGACAGGGCTCCGAGAAGCTCTGCGCGACGCTTGAATCTCAGGCTCTGAGTCACACAGATCTGGGCTCTGGTCTGACTCTGACCTTTAGAGGCTGTTCTGACTCGGGGCAGGTCCCTCGGCCTTGAAGAGCCCTCGTTCCCTTATCTGGCAGACACAGGGATAAAAATAGAGGCGCTCTCTCAGAGGGTGGTTGTGGGGATACGGGAGGCCGTGCACCGAGAGCCCTTGATGCAAAGCCTGGCGTGTGCTAGACCTTGACAAAGTGGTTGCAGCTACGGAACCTCACGATTACTGTGCGGTAGGCTTTAACAGCTCCATTTCACAGACAAAGAAACTGAGCCTCCGATTTACTTCGGATTTCCATCCGCTGCAGACTCTCCAAGTTTTCCTACAACAGAACTCCTGAGGACCACAGCTGCTGCTGTGTGTCGCTGCTGCGAAGAACCCACAGATGTCCCTTCCCCTGGGTCGGCTGGCGCAGTCTGGGGGTCACCGGTGAATGCCCAAGGGCACTTTGGGCTTTGAAACCCTTTCTAAACCTTAGTTCGTGCTGTGATCTCTCCCCAGAATGCCTTCCCCCTCCTTTCTTTTCAAATCGCCCGCTTTCTAGACCCAGGTCAAATTTCTGTCTTCCTCGAAGCCTTCCCTGTTCTCTCCACTCCACAATGACCTTTCCATACTTTGACCTTTCAGGGAAAGGATGAGGTGGGGACTGACATTTCTGAGTTTGCTCCATATGCCAAGAGTTTGTCATACACCTATCCTCTGTAATTCTCAAGGTGAGGCATTATGATTTCCCGGAAGAGGAAACGAGCTCGGGGAGGCTCGCCTAGCCAGGAGGAGGTGGGGCTCAGAGCCCACTGTTCCCACACATACACAACCACCCCCACTGTCAACGTCCCCTGCTGAGCGGTCCATTTGTTACAGCAGACGAACCTGCACCGACCCAGCGTGATCACCAAGGCCCGTCGTTGGCCGTCAGATTCACTCCCGGCGCTCGTTCTGTGGTTTCGACCACGGCTGATGACAAATATCCATCACAGCGATGCCACTGCCCTCCAAGTGCCCTGCGCTCACCTCCTCACCCATCCAGCCTCCCACGCCTTCTCAAGTCTGGATCGTCGTCTCTGTGCAGCCCTGACCGGCGCTCCAGTCAGCAGGGACCACGGCCTGCTTACCCGTGCACCCGCTGACGGGCATCTCGGCTGCTTCCAGGGAGTGGCGGTTGTGAGTAAATCTTCTACACACATGTGTGTGCGGGTCCTTGTGGGGACACAGGTGTTCGTGTGTTTTGGGTAAATACCAGGGACTGTGACTGCTGGGTTCGGTAATGAGAGCACATTTGGCTTCGTAAGAAACCACACGCCGTGCTCCAAATCGGCTGCACCGCGTTCCACGCCCAGCAGCAGCGAGTGAACGTCCCTGCTGTTCCGTGGCGGCGGCGTTTGGTGGTGCCCGCGTTTCAGGTTTTGGTCATTCTACCAGGTGTGTATCAATACCTCAGTGCTGTTTTAATTTGCATCTCCCTGGTGACATATAATAAGGAGCATCTTTCAGTGTGTTTACTTGCCATCTGTGCATCTTCTTTGGTGAAGTGTCTGTTAAGGTCTTTGGCCCTTTCTTTAACTTGGACTGTTGGCTTTTCTCCTATTGAGCTTTCAGACTTGTGGGGATATTGTGGGTAACTGTCCTTTATCAAGATAACTGTCCTTTATCACACACACAGGTCAGCCGACGTCCCAGTAGCAAGCAGAGGGGACATCTCCCATGGCTCCCTGAGAATGACACCCTCCAAGGACTGGGAGAGTGTGAAGCCATGAGGATGCTGCAGTTAGTGACAAGGGACTTCCTTGGGGACATCAGTGTGGCACGGAAACAGCCCTCACGAAGAAGAACAGCAGCTGCAAAGTGTTGACGTGCTGGCAAGTCCGTGGCCAGCTGTGTCTGGGACGGCGCACAGTGGGACAGCACACAGCCAGACAGAGCACAGTGGGACAGCCCAGGGCACTCACTGCGCTGCCAGTCCCGGGCTTCCACACAGATTCCCTCATTTACCCTTCGCAGAGAGTCTGCATTGTAGCTAATACTTTTTTCATGCAGAAATGGGTTGAGAGAGGTTTGAAAACCTTGCCCAAGGTCGCAAGTCCAGTAAGTGGTGGCGTTCAGCCCAGCCCGTCTTTCAGACCCCAAAGGAAGCCACCTTACAGTCAGCACCTGCTTCTCTAGGTGGAACTGAACTGAGAAATGTGAATGCAGCCACAGGCTTGCACTTGTGTTCGTGCATTTGCTCAGATGCACGTTTGGGAGGGGGTGGGAGGCTCTCATTCTGGAAGTTCTCAGAGAGGAGGAGGCACTTGCTAACTGGGGACTCGCCCAGTCTCCAGGCACTGAGAGGGAGAGAGCGTAGGCTGTGAAAAGGGGTTGGAGACCAGCAGCTTGCAGACACCCCCACCCCCAGCCCCAGCCCAGCAGCAAAGTGCCCTTCCCCACGCTGTATTCGAGCACCTTAGCGCCTGGTGCCTGGAGCAATGCGCTGTCCGCGCCTGTGGTGCTGAAGGCGCGGGCCAGGCCCCAGGGCGCCTGCGCTACTGCGCGCTCAGCCCAACTCTCCGCTCTGCTGCTGCCGCTGGCGGTCAGCGCACCCTGTGGACCTCTACAACTTTGTTTGGTCCCACTCTGGGTCCTGGGAGACCTGGAATGCCACGCCTACTACTCCATGCCCGAGCTGCGCTGAGCTCTGCCTGGCCCTGTGCCCAGCCACCAGCTGACGCCCAGCAGGACCCGCACCCTGCTGTCGCTGGTCTAGGCACCTGGCCTAGCCCATGGCCATCATCATGGGGCTGAATGGAGAGCTGAAAGCTGTGGGTGGGAAGCCAGAACCCGCCTCGCACATGCACCCCAAGCTGGTGACCCGTCATTGCTCCAGGTTTTCACCCAGATAAGTGGAAGGGGGGACCAGACCACCTACGTTTCCACCTCTAACACTCAGGACCACCTGGAAAACTGGGTCTCATTGGCGCGTTTCGCAGCCATGGTGAAACACGAGTGGTCTGGGATTTAAAATGAACTCTGAAAGTCGATGGTCTCCCCAGCTTGCAGGAGTGGTGACCGAACGTCACTGGGTGTAAGAATTGCCTGGGGAGCCTGGAAAGACAGATCTCCTAACCCACCCCAGGCTTCTGCTCTTTCGTTATCAGCAAAACTAGTCACCTTTAGCCCCAGGACGGAGGACAGCCAGCCAGGGTGATGGGATTTTGTGCAGATATGAGAGGCCTGCACGTGCAGCATTAAGGAAGATTTCAGGAGAAATACATACACCAGCTGCGGCCTTAACAAGGACACGGGAAAACACAAAGTTAAACCGGGTAAGAGCATTCCACTTGCTTCAGAATTGCTAACCATGGTCCCTGTAAAGAGAATTACTGAGAACCAGCTAGGAAGAGATCTTTATTTTTTAAAATCAACTTCCTATATCAGACGTGTTTGTCGGTTGTCAAATTCCTAGCCCAAATCTGGACCTGATAATAAGACCAAAACCAAACACAGAAGCCCCAACCCACCAGCGGCAGAACAGTAGCCACAGGAGAGGATCTGGTCACGCGGGGACTCCAGCCGCAGCCAGAACAGTGGGAGGTGCCGCTCCTACATCACATCAGGTGGGTGAATCCTGACCTCAGACCTCAGCGGCCCAGTCCGAGCACTGCCTGCCACCACGCTGGCCCGAGCGCATCAGGGCCACAGAACAGCACGGGACCCTCGCCCACCTCCCAGCAGCCTCCACAACGGCTCTGAGTGGCAGCAGACTTATCTGCGGTGGTCAGCGCACCACCGCACCCCGGCGCGGCCTTGCTGATGAACTTGCAACCGCATGTTCAAAACGCCTGGGAGGAATTTCCACCGCATCTCACAGCCTGGTGGCATCTGGGCGTGCCTATTTTGGAGCTCGAGTTTGGGAGGAAAGTGTGAAGCAAGCTAGGTGTTAAAAATACACTACTTGCAGAGTCCATGTGGTGCGGGCTGACCAACACAATGAAAATGTGCTCGAGGCACATTTTCGACATTGTACGTGTGCGTTCTTTCTGTGTGACCGCACCGTCCAGCAAGCGGTACATTAAAAATATCGACCTGGACACACAGTCTGTGTTACCGCAACAAAATAACCAAACTCAGACGAGGCTTTCGCATACTTAGGTTCACCTTTTGTTTTAGTGTTTTATCAGTGAGTTGATTCACTGTCTACATTACCCAGCGTTTTTAACCAATGAAATTGCTTATGCTTTCTGAAAGTGCAAAAGCTATAGAGCTTTTCCAGGAATATTTTAAAACTCCAAAGAGTAATTCCTAACTTTAAACATAGTTTTACCTTGGACTTGTCTCGACTGGAACCAAAGTTGCAATTTGGTAGCAAGTACGCCATCACCAACAAACACCTGCTTGGCTCCACAGCGAACTACAACGACCATTGTGAGTGGTGTTTTTTCTCTTGGTGTCGATTTGTGAACGTACATGCAGATGAAAAAAAGCATCGCTGATAACTCCTTACAAGGGAGCAGCACGAAATTCAGATATTGTGTACTGATTTTGAAGTGCTATTACAATGTTCAGTTTAAACAAAAAAAGTCTGCCAAAGGAAAGGAACTCAGGAGGAAAAACCCAAGACACACATATTTTGAATTTAAAATATGAAACATTTAAAAAACAAGGAAGATAAACTTGTTCTTCAAAAGCCAAGAAACAAATACAAGGCCTTTAATGGAAGAGAGCTCTCTTACGCACTCCGACTTCCACTCTCTGGTCCAGGCGCAGCGACCACCCCGGAACCCTGCTACTCTCTGCCCAGGTCTGCGGACCACACGGAGTGCGGCAGGAAGAGCTGGGAGGGACCGAAGGGCTTCGCCGCGCCGACTCCTTCCTGTTCGTCAGCCTAACGAAAGCCCAGGTCCCCCCTTTCAGCCTTCCCAGCCACGGCGAAGCTTGGAGCACCCCGAAAACCGCCTCCTCGTGTGGCAGGCTCCCTCACGTATGTTCAGCTGTGAGTTCCACCATTTCCAATTCCTTCAGCGGTTCTTCCGCATGTTAATAGGCCCCCACTTGTATGGATTTATTCTTCTCTCCTTCCCAAAACTGTCTCTTCCGTCGTGTCACCAGAGTTTTAAGCAGGTAGCCCTGGAAATCACCGGCCACACAACGTCCTCTCAAAATGATGTCATTTAACACCCACCGAAGAAACAGTAAATGCATTATAAGTTTTATTTATAATGCTGGAACAAACAAGATTAGTTTGCTTTTTTAAGTTAACTAGTAAAATGGAGAGAATAGCACAAGGCTGCCTATTTACAAAAGAAATATAACTAAAGAGAGTTTTTATTCCAAAAGAGGAAAAATGACAGGTACGAAGTGATGACTTTATAAACATTGAGCTAAATCTTTCTTAGGGGAGAAAAGATTGACATTAATTCTTTGGCATCATTTAAAATAGTTTCTTCTTGAACTATTATCCATGAGAGTGCTTATAAATGACTAAGATGGAGACATAAAAATGCATTCTGAGACTCATTTTTGAGGACTGTTAAACTTTTCCTTCCGTCGCAAGCAGGGGACAATGGACTCGGGAGCTCACAGTCCAGCAGTTTGACTTCTTTCTGCCCCTTTCCAGCTGTCACCTCGGGGAGGTGCTCTCTCTGCATCTTTCCAATGGGACAGTGAGTCCGCCCGCACTGCCTGCGGGAAGGGTTCATGGGGATCCTGGCTGTGCGCGCAGGCAGCCGATGCCTGCCTCTAGGTGGCGCTCTACAAGGCTGGTTTACAAAACTTTCTGGGGGCAAGCAAAAGTGTTTGCAGCCTGGAACAGCCCTGCTGCCGCCTCTGCTCTGTCCCCCTTCCTCTCCGGTCAGGGACCAAGCAGTCCTAAGGAAAGGCAAGCTCTTTAAGGAACTGAGAACTGAGCTTCAGTAAGTTATGGTCAGAAGTCTAGTTCTTACCAAGTTCTTTCTGTATCACTTTGTTTTCATTGTGTATTTGTTTCAAGGAAGCCATTTGGTCCTCTCTCCTTTGTAAGGCGATTCTGTTTCCTAAGGTCAACTTCTGTAATGGAAGATCCTTCCTGACATCTTTTAGTTTTACAGAGTTTCTTTTCACGTTTGCCCTTTCTAAGAGGTAGGGTATTTACCCTATATTGTTTTAATAGACTCGCATTTGCTCTAAAGTAAAAACAATTTGTTTTACTTTATTACAGTTGACACCCTTGGGCTAGCTTTTTAAAAAGCAAACTTCTAGGCAATTACATAATTCTTATGCAGTGACTCAAACTTTTTCCCCTTGTCTCCAGCCTTTAATAGTTGAGAAGTTCTTCCGGAATATATTGCTTTGGAGCACAGAGGAAAGCCTACAGCGCTCGAACCACGCTGATAGCACTGGCACCTCTACAACATAATCCACGAGACTCAGAACTAAGGAAGGTTTGTCTGTGGAAGCACACGGACGACATGACAGCAGGCAGAACTCTGTTCTTGGTGAAATGGGCTCCGACCTGGCCCAGGGCAGCGTGGCTGGCCCAGCACCCGGGGGACTGGGTCTGACTTCCTGCTCGCCACCCCCAGACTCTCCCCACTCGCTGTGAGTCCCCGTCGTCCCTGGGCCTCGGTCCGCCGGCTTGCACAGGACCAGCTCTGGGGCCCGTTTCAGTTCCAACACCCCATGCTTCTAATTCTTCCTTGAGCCCCAAGAGCACGAGGTTCCGAAGGCTCCACTCTTCCCGAAAACCTGCCGGGGTGTCCCCGTCCCTCAGATGTGCCGCCCCGTCAGAAAAAAGAGCGGCCGGTCTTCCTTGGCATTGGCGGTCTGGAATTCGTCACGCAGTCGGAACTGCCACTGGTCCTCCAGCTCCAGGCGGACCACGGTCTGGCGGAGTGAGTTCCTGTCCTGGCAGATCACGCACAAGGTCGCACCTGCACGGACAACAGTGGAGGCGTGTGAAGAAAACAGGTGAGTTTATCCCACTGAAGCCTACTGCTGGATTCTGCTTGCCAGGAAGAACTACGATGCTGCTGGGAAGGGAAGGACCAGAGGGCCCAGTGACCTCTTACGTCCTTTGGAATGCTTCATCGTCTGAGCAAGACAGACACTGAGAGGTGATCGGCAGGCCTGGCAGCTGAGATAACAGGGAGGCAGAAGAAACGCTGACAGAGGAGGGGATGGAGAAAGGGAACTGGAAACAGACACTGCTCAGATCACAAACCAAGCTTTTTCAGCTGCAGCCCTGGGTGTGAACCCGCCACCCAGTCCACCTTCTCCCACCCAAGGCCACCGCCCTTCCAGGCTGGTGCAGCTCCCACCCCTCCCCAACTGCCCAACCAGGTGAACGCCCCCTCCTCTTGAATGCTAGCATAAAGAAGACGTCATTCCTGTCCATTCATTCATTCACTCACTCACTCGTTCATTCTGTGGGTCAGTCTCTCTACTACCTTCCTACCTATGTGTCCTCCCCTCCCCGTAGACAAAACGTCTCCCCAGGGCAGAGGCTGTAGTACTTGCCTCTCACTACCGCCCGAGGCCCAGGGCTGGGCGGTGCCCAGGGAACACCTGCCAGACCAGAAGCTCAGAGGGCAGGCCACCCAAGGAAACGTGCACATCGGTCAGGGACCCCAGCTGGACTGGAAATATTCTAAGTCATGGAGAGTGGATGTGTGTCACTGCACCACTTCAGCAAGAAAGCAACTACAGAAGCAGAAAGAGTAAAGCCCGGAAGCGTGGAGAACCCCAAGACCAGGGGGAAGAGCTCACCCACCAGGAGGAAGCAGCACCCGTGGGAACTGGGTGCTGATGTTACGTGTCTGGGCTGGAAAGGAACACACAGCTGCCTGACAGAAAGGGGTGTCTCATCTCTACCCGACAGGTCTGGGGGAAAGAGAGCCGCCCTGGAATCCCATCCCCACCTTCCTGTACTCTCCTGGCAGTTACGTTCGCTCTCTGAGCCTCGGTTTACCCACTGGCACACAAGGACCACGACCAGACGTCACCTCCGCAGAAACGCCAGGTGACGACAAGCACTCAAGTCAAGGTCCAGAGGAAGAGCAGGGGAAGTCACCTTTCAGGAAATGAAACTTCTTCAAGAAGCTGGCGCCCACGAAGGAGTCGCAGAGGTACAGCAGGAGTCCGCTGAACCTGAAGTCGGAGCAGCTGACGTTCAAGGAGTGCGGCCTGGAGCTCACGTAGCACACAGAAATCTGGAAGGAGAGGGGAGACAAGAGGGAAAAACCATCGCTTTCTGTGAGATCTTCAGCAACGCCACGCCAGGGCTCGGCATCTGAAACGCTAACTGCTTGGTCCAGCTCAAAGGCTTGGGGGGCCAGAAGCGGTATTTCTCTGTGACTTCCAAATCTATATCCTAAAATCAGCTCCAAGAGGCTGACCCAGATTTATGTATTCGTTAACTCTTTCGAGAATCAGAGACACTCTGGCACGGAACTGGGTTTGACTCCTTACGTTGGAGCAAACCACTTGCACGCTCTCAGCCTTTAGTTTATCAGCGGTAACGTGAGGTCAGTACCTGAGAGGAAGCCATTTGGTGGCACTGCGGAGCCCGTGCATTGTGCCTTTGTTTGAGGCACTTCTCGCGTTTAGGGCTCCACGGGGCCGTGTGGAAGTTACCTGAGGCCCCAGGTTCAAGTAGCAGTCGACCGAGAGCACGGGGTGGCCGTGGTTCTGCAGGGACAGCGGGAAGAAGCGGCGGCTGTGGTGCCGCAGGAACTTCTCCAGCAGCAGCTGCGCGGGCGCCGCCAGGAGCGCGTGCTTGCTGTCCGGGGCGCAGACGTACTGCGCGGGCACCACGGCCGCGGGGCTGTCCGGCGCCTGAGGGGGAAGGACGGGCGTCAGTCGCTCCGAGGCGCCCGGGCTGCTGGGAGCCCGGGCTGGGGGCCCCCACCACGGGGCGACTGTGTCTCAGGGCAGGGCTGCGAGTGCGGAACACCTGCTTGCACAGTGAGGTTCTCCGCTAAGAACCACCGGGCGTGACCAAAGGGGGACACGGGAGAACTGATCAGCACGATCAGCAAAAGTTGCAGACACTGACCTTCGCACGCAGAACGCTGGCTTCCCCAAATCCCGGGGCGAAACCTCAGAGCATGACCCCCCAGGTCCCACCCAACCCCAGTGTCCCCCATCGAGCCCACGGCCTCTTCCGCCATCATCGCCGACACCTTTCCCTGCCCGAGACACCGCGGACATGAGGAGAACCAACCAAACCCGCTGCGGGACACCCTTCCACGGTTCGTCTCCTTGACTCCTAGAGAGAAGCCTCGCACGTTCCCACGGCGACAAGGTCCTGCCGACTTCCCCAGCTCATCCTTGTCCCCGGCACTCTCCCCGGTGACCCTGACACCTCCTCCACGCCGACCTCAGCATCATCTCCCAGGGTGCCCCCCGTGCCTGGACACAGCGCTCTTCCTCATCCTCCACACACCTCCGTCTTAATGTCACCTCCTCAGGGACAGCCGCGCAGACCCCCACCCCCACTGCCGGCGAGGCCAGGTCTCCCTGTGACTCACACGTCCCCTCGGGGTGCTCGTCACCGTGGCACTACACCACGAGTTCACTCAGCACCCGGCCCAGCTGCCAGGCCGTGCACTCCCGAGTAAAACATCACTAGCTGTCCTCTAAACATTCAACTGCACGATTAAACCTAAAGGGAAAAATAAGATCATGCTCAAAGCAGGAATAAGGTACAACACCTAAGAGTTATGAAAAAATGATGCCGAGGGAACCAAAAGGAAAATGAGTTTTCAAAGCACATCGGGCTTTTCGGTAGAAAGACTTCCTACGGTGGGGACCTGCAATCCCCCCAAATTAAACCGTGAATCCGCCACGACTGCGGTAAGAAGCCTCCACAGTCGGGGCGGGAGGATTTTAAATGAGCCCAAGTTCTCCTGGGAGTGCAGACCTTCTATTCAAGCGTCTTACTAGTCGGTGAGAGAAGTGAGGGGACTTCCGCCCCGCCGGTGGGGGGGGAAGGGAGGGGAGGGGACTGGTGTCTGAACCCAGACCCGGGCCAGGCCAGGGAGGGCGGCCCCGGAGGAGATGCAGGGACGGGAAGGACAGAGGCTGGGAGAGGCGGCTGGAGTTAGAGCCGGCTGATGCCATCAGGGCACGACTGGAGGCAGGGAGGTGAGAAGCAGAAAACCGGGCTCTGGCCCGTGCACGGGAGACACCTCCGGGCGGCCACGTGCATGACTCTGCACGGCAGCTCCCCAGGCCCGCCCCCCGCAGGGGCCCGCCCGGACCCTGTCTCCCCCCACACCCAGGGCTGGCCCATGGACGACAGACAGCACAGCCACCAAGCCAGCCTGTCAGGGCCACTCAGTGTTTGGCCAGGCGCTGCCCCAGGGGCCCAGAGACGGCCACGCACACACCGGCAGCCCGGAGCTCCGTCCAGCGGAGACGCTGCTGGAGATGCGAGCAGGCGCCGGGCGCAGTGAGGCAGACATGTGCGGGGAGCTCCTGGGAGTGTTTCGGCAGATGCAGCGGAAGGCCTTCACTGACCCAAACTAGTGGTCGAGCCCACCACCCCCCCGCCGACTCGAAGGCAGCCATGTGGCCCCCCACCCCCAGCTCCCACCCTCAGTCTCCAGCCCGGCGGCAGACCCAGCAGGGCGCTCGGACGACCCACCTTGGAGGTGATGTGGAAGGACCGGTGCCCGCCCACGGCAATCTGCTTCTTCATCACGCTGAAGCGGTTGAACCGGCAGAGCAGCAGGCCGGCGCTGTGCACCCGCAGGTTGAAGTCCACGTCGTCACACAGGAACCTGCCCGGAGCCAGAGGAGGGGACAGATCGGACCGCGTGCCGCTCACGTGCCCGCCATGCCCCGACCTGCACTAGCCATGGAGCGGGGGGCTCGCTCCCGCCCTACAGGCCCTCGGCTGGGAAGGCACAGAGGCAACACCAGCGAGGAAAACGCACAAGCTGTGATGTCCCGGCGCCGGGCAAAGCAGGGTGTTCCTAAGGCATCGACCACAGGACTGCGATCCGCTGACCATACCGGCTCAGTGCGAGGACCTTACAAACCCCCTTTCACCTATTCGTTAAGGAGGAAAAAGCGAACCTCCCAGGGTTAAAAAAAAATTAGCCACTTTTTACAGCGGAGGAAAGAAAGCTCCCTGCAGGGCCGGGGCGTCAGGGCACCCGGATTCCCAGCAGGCTGGCCTGGCTCGAAACCCGACACTCCTACACCCCCCCCCCGCCCCGCCCCCGGAGGGTGTGCCACTGCGGGGCACAGGGACACTCGATGGGCGTCAGCAATGGGGTTATGCTTGAGATGTCAGCACTTATGCGGCTCGAGGTGTAGAAAGCAACACACAGAAGTCACTTCCCAGTTTTCTTCAGTGCTAATGCCCCTAAGAAGTGACGTGCTCAGAGGAAGTCAAAAAAGCAGAACACCTAAACACGGTACAATGTAAGTCACTAAAGTATGGTGTGAATCCATGAAGGAAGCTGAGAGATCTTATGTGAATCTCCCCTCCACAAAATTACACAACAAAAATCCAGAAGGGAAGGGGGGAGGGAGGGAGGGAGGAAGGGAGGGAAGGAAGGGAGGGAAGTAAGGGAGGGAGGGAAGGAGGACAAAGGGAGAGAAAAAGAAGGGGAGGGAGGGAAGGAAGGAAGGAATGGAGGGAAGGAAGGAAGGGAGAGAAAGAAGGAAGGGAGGGAGTTAAAGCTGAAATCAGGACCGAGGCCAATGCCACAGGCAGCACCTCTGGCCCCCGTGGCCCTGCAGGGCAGGGAAGGAGCCGCCCTCCGCTGGCCTGAGCCACCCCTCGCTGAGGGCTGTGGGATGTGGGCGGGAGGCTCACCGGTTCTGGTTGTACTGGACGTTCTGGGTCAGGTCCACGTTCAGGACGATGAAGTCGTGCACGTGGCAGCGGGAGAACGGCTCGCGCACCGCCCGGCTCCCGGTCTTGCTGGACCACTTCCGCATGCCGATCAGGGCGTAGTGGGTGATGTTGGGGGCCGCCTCGATGTGCTGCATGATGTACCTCAGAGAGACGTTCCTCTCCGACCAGGAGAACTCTCTGCTCGAAGGAGGGGGATGGACAGCTCTAGGTCAACGTGCAAACAAGGCGGGCCCTGTGGACTGGCTGGCCAGGACGCTGCCCTCTGGCCGACCCTCACAGACCGGGCAGGGCTGGTGCAGGCAGAGTCCATCACAACCTTGGCCGAGGGCCAGGCGCCAGGCTGAGCACCTGACGCTTATTAGCGCCCGTCCTCGCAGCAACCCAGCGGCATAGAGAGCCGCCCCGCCCCTTTCACTGGGAAGGGAAGACAGGCTAGAAGTAACTCGCCCTGTGCCGCCCCACAGAGCCTGGTGTGAACGGCTGCCTCCAAAGCCCTCACTCTCCGTCAGGCCAAACCACCGCGGCTTTCCGGCGTGTGCATCTGAAGGTGCGATGGCGGCAAAGAGCGAGGCTTTCTACTGCGAATTCCAAGTGACAGTGTGGGGAGGAAGAGGCAGCCCGCCAATGCCTGCGACCCCACAGGATGGCGTCTGAGGTCTGGCAGGACAGTGAGGGACACGGATGACCAGGGAGGGGGACTCCGGGCTGCAAGTTGGGGATGAGAATCAGACCCACGAGGGCCCAGGCAAGTGGCCCCACTTTTCTGGGCCTCAGCTCTCCTCTCCCTGCCCGAAGGGCTCAAGCTCAACTCTCTAAGTCCCCTGCTTGACGTGACATCCAGGACTTTTAATGCTGTTTCAGAATGCAAATCAGGAAGGCACAAGAAAGCTCCGCCCCCTCCCCCCTCAGTCTTCAGCCAAGCTCCTGCCCTTGGAGGGTGACCTCGAGAACGGTGAAAGCAAAGCAGGCCACCATCCTCCTAAGTCACATGCCGCTCCGTCACACAGAACACATTTTCTAGGAAAACGGTGACTGAAGGTTGTGTTGCGCCAAGTCATCCCTGACACCAAGGAGAACTGCCCTAATAATGGTGGCCCTCTCAGAAACTAGCCAAGCACATAAGTCATCACGCAGCCCTACGCTGTAACACTCAGAGTAAAATCGCAAAATCACAGGAACTGCTTTATGAGTGACGTTCAGCTACAACTGCCTTTGCCGAGCCCTTCCCATGTGGCGCCGCTCACCATGGGCAGATTCGCCGGTCCTCACGACAAACTAGCACAGGTATCAGTGCCCCTTTGGAGCCAGAAGCCAAAGAGTCCACGTCACACAGCAAGTAAAATACAAGCAGGTATGTTAGGAATGGGGCTGGGGGATAACTGGAGGGAGTCCCTGGGGGTGGTGAGGTCCCTTTCTTCACAAGGGAGTTGGTTAAGCGGGCGTGTTCAGTTTGCGACAATTTCTGCACGTGATGTTTTTCTTTTGTATATATTTTAATTTGAATAGATATGTTGTGGTTTCCTGTATGGATTATTCAAAACAAAGTTTTAAAAAATTTTACACTCCAGTCCTTGCTGGTGCGGCTCAGTGGGTTGGGCGTTGTCCCACAAACCGAAAGGCCGCCGATGGATTTCAGTCAGGGCACATGCCTGGGTTGTGGGTTCGGTCCCTGGTCAGGGTGCTCGAGAGGCAACCAATGTTTCCCCCCCCC
>CM052543.1:144139448-144159295 GCA_028533065.1 Trachops cirrhosus
GACATTTTTCCCATAAACCCTCACAACCAAACTGGCTTCTACAGTGAAGGTTGTCCTATTGCTGAAATAGACAGATCATCACCAGCCCTTTTGCGGAAGGGTCAGGAGCACTGTGGGCGTCCCCTCCCCACCTCACCGATGAGGACACTGAGGCCCGCCCACCACAGGTGACCTGTGGTCACATGCACGACTGGAACCCAGCCCTCTGGACTCCCGGTCCAAACCGCACAGCTCCCCGGTTTTCGCTCCACTTCGCAGGAGTGTGCTGAGTGGGGGGCCTGGCACACAGTAAGGGCTCCGCAAATGTCGGGACAGAGGGAGCCGGGCTTGGTGAGCTTGGCCTCGGCTCTGCACAGACATTGGGTCTCTGCGAGCCAGTGGTCATTTGAAAGGTCACAGCCGCGGTTTCCCCCACGCTGACCTTGACCTGGACACGGGACCATGAGGTACAGTAGTTAATGAAAGCGTAGAAGGTGGAGCCAGGAAGAGCTTAGTTTGAATCCCGGCCTTGTTCCTTGCCTCGTGTCCCCTTGGGCAAGTTCATGAACAGGTCCAAGCCCACCTATAAAACCAGATAAGAATGGCACCCCTGGAGAGGTGAGAGGGAACCCAAGGAGAGCACGGACGAGGGGTGCTGGGGACACGGACGTTCTGGAGGCAGGAAGGAACGCACGCTCAGCCTCATCCCCTCCGCCCCACGTCTGATTGCTCCTAGGAGGGTCTGGGCCAGGGTTCGGATCCCATTTCTGACCCAGGTAAGCACTGAGGGGAGGCCTGGTGAATACAGGTACCAAAAAATGAACACTCATTGACGGGCTTCCTACAGGAAGGTAGTCACGCTTTAAAATAAATCTCATTTCTATTCACTCGTCAAGGAAAGAGTCTCCTGAAAGACATAAACAGGAAGAGGCCCCAAAGGTGGCCTCCCTTGTCCCCACCCCCATGCAGGCCGAGCAGTGACTCAGGGGAAGGAGGAGCTTACCAAGAAGAGCGTTGTGCCCACTGTCATCCGGCAAGAACCTCTTGTCAACGGCACACACCAGGAGGTGGTCGGGCAGGCCGGGGGCCTTGGCCCCCACCAGCAGGAAGCCTGCGGGGACGTCGATGGGCTCGTTGGAGATGGAGAGGAGGCGCAGGTCCTTTCCCGCCTGGCAGAAGCCTAAGAGGAACGGAGGGGATCACTCGCACTGCCGAGGGCCTTCCAGAACCAGGTCCTCGGGGACAAAGGGATGAGGGCCCTCTGGACCCCGTCAGACCGACCCCGCCTCTGCACGGGACCGACTGTAAAGCTCATTCTGAGAGATAACATCAGCGGCACCGGCGGCCCCATGTCCGCGTGGCTATCAGGGTCCCCACCTAACAACTGTACGAAGGAAGCTCAGCAGGAGAAACTAGGCACACAGTGCAAATGAAAACCTAGACAAGATAAATCTGCAAGAAACCTCGAGTGATGACATATTTCTAGTACATGTGTGAGGACAGGAGAGTGGCAGGAACGAGAGGTGAGGACCTGGTGACCTTGGCTGCCTCTGGGGAGGGGCCTGACGCCCAGGACACAGACAAGACTCACAGCACAGAGAGACTGTCACTCTCTTCCCTTTGAAATTTCTGTCCTTAAGAGCTTTTAAATGCAGGGGTGGGCAAAGTAGGTTTAGGGTTGTAATACAAATAAATAATACGAGAATAAACTGTTTCGCATACTCCCAACTATAAACCTACTTGTACTTCCTATTTAAAAAATAAACCCTGACTGGTGTGGCTCAGTGGATCGAGCACTGGCTTGCAAACCAAAAGGTTGCTGGTTGGATTCCTAGTCAGGGCACATGCCTGGGTTTCGGGCGAGGTCCCTGACAGGGGGCGTGCAAGAGGCAACCACACATTGATGTTTAAAAAAAAGAAAGAAAGAAAAGAAAAATAAAATAAAAAAATAAGTGTTCAAAATTATTTGAAAAGGTCCCACCTCCCCCCAACCCTCCTATAGTCTCTTGGCTAACTCCTGCTAATTCTTCAAAACCCAGCTAAAGGACCACCTCCTCCCGGAAGCCCTCCCCTAGCTGTGTTAGGAACCTTTCCTGTGCATACCCCTGCTTGCCCCGCCCACCCTACTAGCACTTTCCACAGCCTGAGTGAAGCGTCTGCTTGCCCATGGAGCTCCGTCAACGTGGGAGCTCTTATACCTGTTATTTCCACATTTCCAGAGCGGGGGCTCAGTCATTTTAATTAATTAACTGACTACCCTAAGTACTAATGAGTGACTCCTCTCGACTGGTCTGCTGACAGGACAAATGAGCTCAGGGGTGGTCTGGCCAGTGAGTGGCAGAGCCAGGAGTCTGTCCAGTGTCCCTGAGTGCCCAGCACAAGGCCACATCACTGGACCAAGCGGTCACCCCGCCCTGCATCTCCGAGCCTCAGCTCCTCGACAGCAATGTGGGGTTAACATTGCTGATCTTACAGGGTTCCTGAGACAGCATATATCTGCTTTTCCAACAGTGAAATACCAACAGATGTGAAAGGTTATTCCTACCAATCAGTTCTGAGTTAAACACTAGCACGGGGCAATCACACCTGAGGTGCGAAAATATACTTTAGTTTTCAAATAACTAGAGTAGAAAGATGAACTTGGGATCCAAATCCACTCATAAAGCTGAGCCTGTCTAGAGAGCGGCTGAGGGGCTGTGAGCCTGACCGTGTCCCCACGGTGTCGGTGCAGCCAATGCTGCAGGTACAGGAGGTCACCCCGGCCACTGCTGGTGGGGGCCATGGGCAGAGGGGATGCCCGCAGCTCACAGCCGCAGATGCTGGGCAGCGGGCACCGCCTGGCAGGGCGGCGAGCTCACCGTCCATGGTGCAGCATCCTTCCGGCGGAGGGTGCATCTGGTAGGGGTTTGGGGGACAGCTGGGCTCCAGCCCCCCTTCCGCCTCTTCTTCCTCTTCCTCATTGTCGACTCGGCTACTGCCTAGATGGAGGGGGGGAGGAGAGGGGAGGAAGACAGAGGTAAGTACGCAGCAAACCCCAGCTACCGAGTAATTAATCAGTCCTCACCCCACACCGTAGGTCAGGCACTCCCACCATCTGCACTAGAGGGAAATCCAAGGCTCGCTCAGGTGCATGGCTCTTCCAAGGTCACAGACTCAGGCTCCGAGCCTGGTCTCGTGGCTCTGAATTCAGGGTCACGTTCCTTCCCATTCACCAGAGTGGCACAAGTCAGCACACCCACTGGGGTCAATCTGTATGTGTTGGGCTGGCCAAAGAGTCCATTTGTTTTTTTCCGTACAATGGCTCTAGTATGCTTAGTGGTCTTTAATTTCATTTGCAATGATTTTGTTAGATTGTGTTGTGACAGCTGTCATTATAGGTATGTGTGCATTTTTTTAAAAGTTCTCAAAATTGATGAATTTTTGTGCAGCCATTTTAATATTGAAGATGGAAGAAAATACGCGACATTTTCAGTTATCTTGCTTTATTATTTCAAGAAAGGTAAAATCGCAACTGAAATGCAAAAAAAGACTTGTGCAGCGTGTAGAGAAGGTGCTGTGACTGATCGAACGTGTCAAAGGTGGTTTGCAAAGTGTCTTCGCACTATTGATATTTTAACCAAATAATTCTTTGCTGTGGGGCTGTCTTATGCACTGGAAGATGTTTAGCAGCACCCCTGGCCTCTCCCCACTAGAAGCCAATAGCAGGAGACAGCCAACATACTCAAAATATCCAAATCAAAAAAGTTATTAGTGACGATGAATAATGTGTCTTTCATTGTACAGAAAAAAACTAAACGGACCTTTTGGGCAACCCAATAACTGGTTGGAAAGGATGGCTCGTGAAACCCGCACACGCCAGGCCCTCCAGGAACGTGTAGCGTGGTGGTAAAACAGACCATTTTACAGACAAGGACACGGAGGCCAGAGGCCCCTGATTGGCCCACGGCTGTCCAATGAAGAGCTAAGCGGCACAGGGGGCGTGCTCCCAGGTGTGTCTGATGCCCAAGCTGCTGTTCCGACCACCAGTTGCACACTCAGTCTTTACACACATAAGAAAGCGGTGCAACTATGCGTTGTGATTCACCCCAGGGAAGAAGGCTGGTATCAGCCCTAGAAAAACAAACACACCCAATTTGTCACACCCACACACAAAAAGTCTTTTATGCACAGGACGAGGCCAGCTGTGAGCTCAGGAAACTCTAAGTGACAGTGTTTTAGGAGCAATGCCCAACGTGGAACTGGCCAGGAGAGCCAGGAATTAGCCAGGGGAACCTCGCCGCTCCCGGGGAGGGGACCAGCCCCTACTCCTCTCCGTCGTCCAGGTGTCCGGCAAAACGCCGCCCCCAGACACAGTGCTCAGCCCACACCTGCCCGGCTGACCGGAGCGCGCGGTGACACCTCCTTTACCCAGTGTCGCTAGAGAAAGGAGGCGCTCAAGTCAATGAATTTTCAGGTCTGTTGAAGGATAGTCTTTCCAACCTCTTTTAACAAACGTTTTGGTTTAAAAAAATCTCTTTCAACTTGTCTCAAATATCATTTCATAGAGAGCTCACAGATTTCTTCATGAAACAGGGTCACCCTGAGCACCCTTGAATACACTAGGCTAAGAGACAGAGGTCTCTTCTTGGTTGCTCCGTGCCCCCTTGGAGTGCTGGCCTCCTGGCAGCCACCTCTCCGCTCCCCTCTGCCTTGGCCCTCGCACCCCCTGCCCACCCAGGGGTTACGTGGTTCTAGGTAGATGATGAAATCGTGTGCAGTGGAAAGAGATGGGATGGGGATCGGGGGACTCCAAGTTGCAGGACTGGGTCCGCCACCGTCTGTGTGGCCGCGGGGACGCTCCCGTACCTCTCTGTGTGTGGAGCCTGCCTCTGTAAAATAAGGCCACTGGCACTGGGACACCTACGTGGAGAACTCGGACCTGGAGAAACCTCCAGGTGCAATTTCCTCAGTGCAGGTGCCGGCATTGGAACCTCACAGTGGCCACCATTTTAAAGGTGCGTGAGGGGCAAGAGGCAGAAGAAACTGGACACTTTGAGCCAGCTCGGACCCATGACCTTGGCAAGGCCACAGCAGGAGTGACACAAGAATCCTGGTGTCTCAGTCCTGGGAGTAGGGGACACAGAGGGGGTGGGAAGAGTGTAAAGGATTACCCAGGGGACACCCAGGGGGTGCGAGGTAACTGCGGAGCCTCCTGGAGATGCTCCTTCCTGCCCCTCCCTGCAGGCAAGGGGGCTTTCCGCAGGAGGTACAGTCGCACCCAGGCCCCGGGTGCCAGCCACAGAGCACAGCTCACCACGGGCACTGTGGCATGGGCGGCAGAGACAGCTCTTCTGCAAAACCCAGACGGGCAGCCAGCGCTCCAGGCTCAGAGGGGACAACAAAGACTCAACCAGCACGGGGAAAGGGGGAGGGAAAGTCTCGGGAGCCCCGAGGGCACGCACAGGAATGCCTGCGAGTTACTCTGCGAAGCGGAGAAGAACAGGAATGCAGACTCTCAGAAAGCATGAAAGAGGAGGCTCTTAAGCCTCAGAAAGTCAAAGAAAGCTCAAAATCCAGTCTCTAAGAAAGCAGGGTTAAAGGTCAGAGGTCTGCGTGAGACATTCCAGGGCCTGGGAAGGGATGAGTGAGTCAGCCTGAGGAGGCTTCCCGACCCCAAGGGAGGAAACCAGACCGGAGGGAGGAAACCAGACCGATGACTGAGGTCTCCGGGGGGCAGGGGGGCTCTCGATCTCCAATGGCACTGGACACAACCAGCGGGACGGGGGCCCGAGGACCACCAGCGACAGCAGGGACCCAGAGGCTCCGCAGCAGCACTCTGCTCCGGGGTGGGGGCTGCTTATCCTCGGGTGCACGCTGAGGAAACTCGCTGACATTCAGGGGCGGGGGGTTGATAGCTATTCACCTGCATCTACTTAAACAGACACTTACCTCCAACTGCCGGGCTGGTATGTTTCTAATCTGGTTGGTCTTCCTTTTTAAACAGTAAATGACACAAAGGTTTTCCCCTAGAAGGAGGTGGTGAGACTCCTGATTCGAGAACAAAGGAACCGGGTCCTTGCTGAGTCGCCCCCCCCAAATACAGAGTCCGTTACGGAGGGAGGGCTGTTGAGTGCAGCGGTGCCTGGACGGTCAGAAAGACCATCTAGAAGGTTATTGTCTGAGCAAGGACGGCGATGAGATAGGAGACCCTGGTGCGGACACAGGCAGACACAACAAGGGCTGTGACCTGTGCAAGCCGTCGGTAGCAGGGTGTGGGCAGCAGGCGCCGGCCAGGGGCAGCATTTACGGCAGCATTTAGCAAACCAAAGTGAGGCTGCCCCTGCCCACCAAGTTCCCCCTGCTAGAAAAACAAAACCTCAGGAGGCTGTCCCCATGCTGTCTGCTGGACAAACGGGGAAAGCACACAGAGGGCCACTCTGGTTTTCACGCCAACAGCAGGGGCAGAACAGGGGGCCGACAGCCGGCACAGCCCCCACCCAGGGTGCACAAGGGGCGAAGGCCTCCAAGCTGTCCCTGGAGAGTGTCCCTCGCCCACTGCCCCACCAGCAGATGGGGGCACCCTGAATGCAGCCTCCCAGGCAGAGGCCACGCAGGGGAGTCTGTGGAGATCTCAGACAGACAGAGCGCCCCTCCCACAGCTGCTCCCTACTCTCCGCAGCCGAGCATCCTCCAACCTTCGAGCAAACCAGCGCTCCCTCTCCCCAAACCACGGACTCAGTCACTTTGGCTGGTGCAGGTGAAGCACTTTGTGGCTTTGAGGTTGCCACGCAAATGCACTGAATTATTTACCATTACCGTTATCATGAATTTATCATGAGCAACCAAGACTTCCAGTGCTGTAAAAAGTTAAGGATGACTACTTAATACGTATTTCCCAAGTCTTTCTGCTATAAAACATTTTCCCCTTGTTTCTCGTCTCCCCACGAAGTCCCAGTAATGGTTCCTGTGCCAGAAACTGTTCCTACTTTCGATGCAAAGACGAGGGAACTCTTGGTTTTCCTAATTCGTGCTTCTCGTCCTCAGCTGCTGCTGTCTGCCAGGTGCATTCAGCAAGGCCGCGTCAGGGCGTGACACAGGAAGGCCCCCCTGCTGGGTGAGGAACCCTCTGGGTCACACAAGCAGGCCCCTGCCTCGCTTTCCTGATAGGCAGCCCCCCCACCCCGACACACGCACACAAGTTCACACTCACTCATCGTGACCACACAGGCCCTGGCAGACTGCACGCTGTCGTGTCCGTGAATTCACGTTGGTTGTAAACCACAGCCCTACGTCGCTTCAATAGCTACGTGAAGCCTGCAGGTAACTGCGAGTGAAAGACAAAAACCGACACAAAGGAGAAGTCTCGGCGCAGGAGCAAGTCCTGTACGTGGGCCGCCGTGGGGTCCCTTTCACCATGACACTGCCTGGCTGTAAAACTGCAAACCAGGGAGGACTGAAAAATACCACCATTTCATTCTCTGGATAATTAGGTCAACCCTCAAGGTGTCCCCCGGGCTGAAGATAATTTATTTAATCCTGGCACACGTGAAATCCATAAAGGTTTGTTCTTGGTTTTTAAAACTTTCCAGAGGCTTCTAGTACTTGCTGTGGCAAGAGAAACCACCTAGATTGCTCTGCAAAGATGGGGCCACAAATGACAGCGCCAGAGAAAGACAGCAGCTGAGGGTTAAAAGCCCATTACAATTTCTCACTTGTCCAAGTGAAAACATCAAAGCTTTTTAATAAGTCACAACCAATTCAGAACAGTCTGACACGGCCCTCGTCCTTCCTCCCGTCAGTCCCATGAATAATTTGTATTCTTTGCAACCTTATAGCTGAAACTTACTTTAATTTTAGCCAAGTACGAATTTAGGTGCCACTTGCTTTTCCTAACAATTCTGTTCCGCCCGACTCAGCATTTCCTCCCCAGAGCAGAAGAGGAAAGAGTTTCAAGTCCCCCCGGGGGGACACGGAGGGCACAGGGAGGAAGAGACAGGACTAGGCGCGTACCTTCGAGGGCAGAGAGCTGCTGCTCTGCCTCCAGGTAGAGCTGGGAGAAGACCGGCCGGGGCACCAGGCTGTTGGAGCGCAGCGAGGCCTCGATGGAGTTGTGCAGGACCTCCTCGAACCGCGTGGCCTTCAGCTGTCCGGCGTAGGAGTTTCCCATCTTCCACAGGCACGCCAGAGCCTTCTGTTCAAAAGGGCATTTCAGCTTCGGTTAAAAAGGCTGACCCGCGCGTGAAGCCCAGAGGCCGAAAGGGAACCCCTGCTCCAAAGAGAGGAGGCGAGGGTGGGTCTCAGCTACCGCCAGCAGGAGCCGGGGCAATTACAGGAAGTTATATAAGTCACAGCTTTCTCTAACTTCGCCCTCGGATGGCAGCCTCTGACACCTCTTGGAACCTGGCGCTAGGAATCAGTCCTCTCCGGGTCCTCCCCAGCTTTTCCCCAAGCTGTGACCCTGCCCCAAGAGACCCCAGACCAATGGAAGAATAGCCCCGAGCCACTCTGTGTGTGTGACAGCAGCTGACAGCCCGGTGATCCATGACAACCGGCCCCCAGGTTTTAGGACTCCTCAGCCTCCCCGTGCTTCCCAGGAAGCAGGCTACAGACTTCCCATCATTGTCTTTGCTGCTAAAAGGCCGATTATTAACATTCTTCCTTTAAAATGGTTTTTGGTTTATTACACTCTCGTTAGACAAGTGACACAGAATTCTATCGGGAAATTACAAAAGAGGGTGGAAAGCGAGGAAAATCACAGATGTTTCCATTCCCCAAGATAAGCACTGTGACTTTTTTGGGGGGGTGGGGTAGCAACTTGGTTCTGATACAATTCACACACCATACCATTCCCCCACTGCAGGTACCCATTTCAAAGGGATATATTCTCAGGGTTGCACGAACTTCACGTGATAGATTCTAGAACCTTTCATGCCCCGAAAGGAAACCTCACACCCCCTGCCTGTCACTCCCAGCTCCCCTCCCCCAAGCCTCCAGCCCTAGGCATCTGCTAATTTAGTTTCTGTCTGTCTCTGCAGATTTGCCTGCTCTGGAAAGTGCATGCTGATGGGATCATACAGTGTGTGCTCCTCCGTGAGGGGCTGCTCTCAGCACAGTGTCTGCGGGGTTCCCCTGCCTGGCAGTACAGGTCAGTATTTCATTCCAGCCGTGACACTGTCACGCACTCTTCCAGACTTAATTCCCTTCAGAACTTGGGGGTGGGAGGGAGATGAGCGATTGTGATCACAAGGTCATAATCATTCTGGAACGCAACTATTTATTCGACATTCTGAACCTGATGTCAGCATTTCACCCAGTCCTCTTACAACCGCTTTGAAAACGAAGCATTGTAAAGGCTGCATCATATTCCACTGGGTGAAGGAGCCGATACTCGCTCAGACTTTTCTCCCGGGAGACACACACGGTTAAATCTCTCAAGTTCCGTTCTCCCCAAGATCTGCCACTGAAGTCCACAGTTTTTCCCAATGCTTTCTACATATTTTCTATTTCATTAAATTTAGCTTTTATGTTACCCTCTATTTTCTTTTGGTTTAATGGCTTGTACTTTTTCCGAACTTCTTAAAATCCTTACTTTATCACCACTTTTATTGTCCTTCTTACTTCTTTAATAATGAAGACATGACTATCCATTTTCTTCGGGGCCCCTCTTTTGCGACAGCATGTGGGTTGAGTATAAAGTATTCTCCTTTTCATTTCTTTTTAGATACTTTATGATCTGCATTCTGATTTCCTCTTCAATCTGAGAATTACCCAGAGTATATATTTAATTTCTAAACAGTCAAGGCATGGGGAGGAAGGGGTCAGCCTTATATTATTTCTTTCGAATTTATACTGGATTATAACCATGACTGTAGTGTTAGAAACTTTTTAAATTTGTCAAGGGTTTCTTTGGGGGGTACATCTAATAGATTTTTAAAATATACTATCAATATGAGAAAGGAGATGTATAAACCCTCTCCAAGGGATGAAAGGAGCTAAATTGTTCAAATCTCCTATGTGAAATAGACAATATTTGTGTATTTCTTGTCTACTTTTGATTTTCTTTTTCTTGACATTTTTTAATACTCAGCAAAGATTTTTTAAATTATTGATTTGAGAGAAAGAGAAACACTGATGTGAGAGAGAAATATCGATCAGCCGCCTCCCATCTGCGCCCCGACCGGGGGTCAAACCCACAACCTTCTGATGTACGGATCGGTGCTCTGACCAACGGAGCCAGCAGGCCAGGGCTATACGGCTGATTTTCAGCGTAGAGTTTGACTTAAAACGCAGCACCAGAAGCCGGCTCTGATGCGGTCACAGGACAGCAGCCTCCTGGCTCACTCACAGTGGCACACTAGCCACACGGGTGGGGAGCCCGGCTTCGCCCGCCAGGCACGGTCTCGCACTGAGATGCAGGGTACACGTGGGAAATGCCCCTGGCCCTTGTTGTCGGTGGCAGAGCCATTTCAAGACGGGACCCCTGGTGCCCTTTGGGAGCTCCGGTTCCCTCCGGAAGGTAAAGAGGGCTGGTGTCGCCTGACTGATTTTCTGCCTCTGTTGTAAGGAAGCCTTTCCTCTTCCAACGTAAAGTAAACAGAAACCGCCAGACACGTCCTGCTAGGGGCAATAACTCCTGAGCACGGCCCCTCGGTCAGCCTCGGCTGCAGCCCGGGGACCTGAGCTGTGGGGCGCACTGCTTCAGGAATGTGCCCCAACAAAAAGAAAGCGCTCCTGAAAGAGAGGGCAGCTGCGGGAGCCGCCTAACAGCCCAGCAGCACCAGCCCCAGGGCCCCCTCGTCTGTCTGGCTTCCTGGCCTGCTGCCTACGTTGGTCCATGAGTGAGGGCTCACTGGCCGCATCTGGGGACACTTGCATTATTTTTGATTCAGGCTGCACTATTTAAAGGCACCACCAATTAATAAGATCAGAAATGTCCCCTACTTCTGTAGAGTTCTGTCTAAGGAGTTTAATACACACAGAAAGTTGACACCCGGCCCATTTGACACTGAGCCCCGGCAGATTTACACACAAAGATTGATGGGGACATCCAGACCCTACGTTCCCAAGGTCCTGCTCAGCTCACCTGACAGCTGACTGGCACCCGGAGCCCAGGGGACTCCACCCATTAAAGCAGATCAATGCCTAATGTGGATGGAGCCACACAGAGGAAAAAAAATGCAAACAACAACATTCATTGGCCAACTTCTCTGGGCAAAGCACTGGGCAGGCTCCCTCACTCAACATGTGCGACAGCCAGGAGAGGATATTATGAAGCCCATTATAAAGATGACACGTTCAAATCCTGGAGATGATAAGTAACCTGAAGTAACCTGAAGGAACTCTTATGGAAAGATAGGAGATGGAGCCGGGGGTGGGGGTGGAAAGAGATGGGGGGCGAGAGGGGACAAACATGAAAGAACAGCAGCACATTTCTCAAACAAAGTGGAGCGTTTTGTTTTACAGCCCTGAGCAAGCATCAGAGCTTTCGTGTCTATAAGCAAACGACAGAGAAAATGCGCCCGCTCCCTGTCGCATGCTGACCTGAAATCACATGGAGTAACGACTGTGATCGGGATCGGGAGCGGCGAGGATCCTCGGGAGCGGCGTGGCCCTTCCGGTCAGTCCCCACTGGACCACAGTCGCCGGACCAGCAGTCTGGACCGTACAACAAGACACCAGCCAGGTGAGGAGGGGGGTTGGGGGCCAGAGGGCAGAGCAGGCTGAAGTGGAGGCACAGAACCCCCCACCTGTCCAATGAGGAGCCACAGGTCTAGCTCAAGGTCAAACACAGAAGCCTAAACCCTCCCAGCACCTCACAGGGCAAAAGGCCTCCGTCCTGGGTGGCTCTGGCCGTCTCTGCACTTGCACGTGCACTTGGCCTGGGAACTGCAGGCGTCTCCCACACCCGACCCCTCGGGAGGAAGACAAGGGACAAGTGTGGCTATGGGAGGCGGTCCGCTCGGCTGAAAGGGGCTGCATGGGTTCTGCCAGAGCAGAGCATGGGGGCGAATTATTGATAGACTGATAAAAACTCAAGTAAACAAAGAAAGCAACAATTAACACTGCAGGGAAAACACGGGGTTGTACGGGAATCGAAGATCTCATTAGCACACACCCAAGTCCACGCGGAATGCCGACTCAGCCGGAGTTCCTGCCGACCGCTCCGGGAGGGCGTGGAAAGGGGGGCGCTGTGTGCGGGCGAGGCTGTGCTTGGAGGCAGGGAGAGGCATAAAAACGCTAAACTCGCCCACTCCACAGGAAGAATTAAAAGATGAGCCAGAAGTAAATAAGGGATTGCAGCCCTGGTTATTATTTGTAAATAACAAGGTAAATTCCAGAAGAGAAAACAACCAGAGTTAAAAGCCAGTTGCCTCTAGGAAGTAGAAGTGGAGAGGAAATAGGCTGGAGACTGATGTTTTTCATCTTAAAGCTTAGAATGGAATGGAATGGAATGGAACAGAACAGAATAAAACACACCCCTTGGCTCATGCATATTTAAATGTATTAAAAGCAGAAGGTTACATTTAAAAATAAATGAAATGCAGGCATGAAAACCAACGGCGGACAAACAGAATCTCAGGAGCAGGGCAGCTGAAGGTCACGGTGCAACGCACACTGAGAGCGAAGGAAGGCCGCTCCGCTGAGCACCACCTAATTTAACCCTGGCAGCAGTCCTCCCTGGTATTATTTCTGTCCCTAACTTTATCCCTGTTCCATCGATGAAGACACTAAGGCCCAGAGTGGCCTGTCTGATGACGCACAGCTAGCGCCTGGCCTGCAACTGAAAGCCCATCTCCAGAGAGTCTCTTCCATGAAAAGCAGCGTTAAGAAGCTTACACCGGGCCCTGGCTGGTGTAGCTTAGTGGATTAAGCGCGGGCCTGTGAACCAAGAGATCACGGTTACGATTCCCAGTCAGGGCACATGCCTGGGTTGCCTGGGTTGCAGGCCAGTTCCCAGCAGGGAATGCACAGGAAGCAACCATACATTGATATTTCTCTCCCTCTCTCCTTCCCTTCCCCTCTGAAGATAAATAAATAAAAATTTAAAAAAAAAAAGAAGCTTGGAGGGTTGTGAATCTATACATACTACCATCCCCTTCCCGTGCACAAGACACGGCCCGTTTCATGGGAAACCATGGCGCGCCTCCGAACTTCTAAGGGACAGCGCCGGGAAGCTGGCCTCTGAGACTAAGCAGGCGCTCTGAGGCCCCAGCAGACCCCCTCCTGGGGCGAGCGTTCTCGCTGTGGCCCCGGGAGCCCCTGAAGCCCTGCCGTTATCCTGGGAGTTCCTGCCTGCGCACAGAGCCCCATTGCAGGGCAGACCTACTGCAGCACTTACACACACACACGCACACACACGGCAGCCTGCATCCAAAGTGAGTGTGACCGCGATGACATTGGCACGTCTGTCCTGCCCACCTTATCCAGTCACTTTAACTACTTTTCTGGGGGTGCTTTGTAATGCAAAGACATGTGTCATACACGGTGGTCCCCGCATACAATTTATTAATCGAGAAACATACGTGGATAAAGAGAAGACTCGAGTGTGAATTCAAAAATAAGAAACATATTTGCCTAGTTATCTCCTATGGACCAACCACTCAGGTGACGAAAGGATTATCTTCCTCTGGCAGGTAAACAGACTTTGGTTTAAAAACATCTGCTGTCTTCCCATCTGTATTACCTCCTTTAGCATCGTAAAGCCTCAGAACATTTTCTATAATAATCAAAAGAACAGCCACCAGTAATCAGGGCCACTTGTGCGGATGCTGCTGTTGGAGGACATCTGTAACAGTATGTCACCCTCATCACAGCGCCGGGACACACGCGCGTGGTTCTCGTTTTACCCGGGAGGAGGCGGAGGGACTCGGTGACTCGCCTGGGGTCACACACTTGGGCGCAGGTTTGGAATTGGCCCATAAAGTCGCTGCGCCTGAGCCTCTTTGCTTTCCTGAGCCTCTTTGCTTTCGGCAAAGCTGCCGACTTCCGAAATGGGGGCATTTTCCCAAGTTGTTTTAATGTCACTCCCTCGCGCAGCCAAGCTAAAACTTTTGGTTAGAAACCGGGTGGCCTTCAGTTCTTTCTTAACCGCGCTTTCCCTAAAAGGCAGGTGGGGCGGGGGGCTGCCCTGACAAGAAAATGAAGCTTCAGTAAATGAAAAGCCCATTTAAAAAGACATTTCCAGGCGGACAAAGAAACCAAGAGCATTCTAAGAATGTCGCCTGAAGACCAGTCTGCCAGAGACGGGGAGGGGGGGAGCGAGCAGGAAAATAAACAGGCAGGGGCCAGTGAGGCCGACCTGGTCCCTGTCCCCTCTCCATAAGCCCCAGCGGGCCCTTCCCCGGAGATTAAAGCAGAAGAATCCAGACTCCAGCCCATTCAAAGAAAAATATGCTAGCTCCCGCCTCTCCTTGAAGTGACTCCCCCCACCCCGGCTTTCTTTCTTTCTTTTTGTAAGACTAGAATATCAAAAGGTTTGCCCAAGAGGCAGAAAATCCACTTATCCTAAAAGGCCCACAGACACAGGAGCCCTGCCGAGCTGTATGGGTCCGGCTAAAATCTGAGCCTGCGATCACTTTCCTGTCGCTTTCATCAGTCACATCTGTCTAAGCCCCGATCTGTCAGCAGCAGCCACTGAGGTCCCGAAATGGACCAGCACACACTTCCGGAGGCCACGCCGCTCCGGGTACCCCTCGGTGCCGCACGCCCGTCACCCTGCTCCTCGGGATGAAGCAGCAGCCTCCTCCTGTGCTCACCGTCCAACCCAGCACCCCCTTCCCCAGTGCCCACAGAGGCCTCCGTTCACCCATGGACAGTCCCTAACACCCCGTTTCCTCCATAATCTGCGGGCCAGATGGTAAAAAGCATGTACTTTGAATAAGACCAGTAGGGGCTTAACTCACGGCTATGTTTCTTTCAAGCTGTGTGGCCTTGGGCAAGTTACCTAACCTCTCTGTGTGTCCATTGCCTCATTCGTAAACCAAGCCTAAGAAGGACCACCTTCCAGGGCTACAGTGAGGGCTAAAGGGAGGAACATACAGAGGGCTGCTGACGTATAGTAGATCTCAATAAATTCTAGTTTCCTCTCTAAAATTGCGATCAATTTGCTCATGATTCTAATTTTGAGATGCAAGCCAGAGACCTTGACTTAATTTGAGTCATTGTACTCGGGTGGAAATGATTAAACTCCTGGCTTCCGTTAGGCGTTGACCAGAAAGCACTTGGCTGCTGCCTGCCCTGCCCCTGGTATCTCCTGAGCTCACCTACTGTCTCCACTCCAAGCCAGGCCGGAGGGGTCCTGCCTGTGGGCATCACGGTACAAGACACGTCCTTTTGGTCATTCCTCGGGGTCACCCTGCTGCTCCATGGGCCTGCTGGTGCTGGTTGCTCCTTCTGCTTGTCCTCCAGGAAAATTCATTGCTCCCACTTCTTCCCTCTGCCCTGCCTCGCCCGGCACTTCGCTGGCACCTCACTGGGCTCTGTGTTATTCCCCCTGAGGCCACAGAGAGCATCTGTGTCTCTCACCTCCTCGGGGGCTTGAACTGCCGGATGCAGTGACCAAGCCCACTCATGTCTCCTTCCCCACGGGGCCCAGGACGGTGTCTTATAGAAAGCAGATGTGGCAAGGGATGGCTGGAGACTCTGCTAATTACCCCCCCCACTGCCCCAGATCCTGCCACCTGGGCCACTGCTGGCAGGAAGCAAAGTTGCAGCTGGGGGCCTTCAGGGTCTCGGGGCCAAGGTCGGGCAGCTGGGTCTGTCCTAAGCAACCAATCCACAGCTCTGGCCTGTTCTGCGCCTCCTCTAGGGAAAGCAGAGAGAGCTTTCCTCGTCCTGACTCATGGTTTTGCCTTAAACAAAGTTAAATCATCTCATCTGGATACACAGTAGAAACACTTCCCGCCTGCTGGGAGCACTTAGTGGAAGTGAAACAGACGCAGGCAGCGAGGAAGGCAGGCAAGCAGGTAAACGACACCACGCAGCTGGCTTCAAACAGACAGCAGCGGAAAGTCCCATCTCCGGTTGATCTCCGAGGGCCCCGGGAAGAGCCGAGTCTGGCAGGAGGAGTTTGCCAGCAGAAAGGAAGGAAGGGCCTTCCAGGCAGAAGGGGTCAGTGGACCCAGGCTTGCCCCGGGGTGACACGCAGTGTGTGATTGCAAAGACAGGTCCTCGAGGATGCAGTGGCCTGAGGGGGCTGGGGCAGCACAGGGACAAGGGGCCAGTCCAGGCTCGTCCCTGTGGAGCCAGGAGAGGACTAGAAGCTGGCGGAGATGGTATGTGACCCATCACTTAGCTCCCAGAGGAAGGCCTGTTGGAGAACACTGCCATACGTGTGACCGAAGAGGACCCCCACCCTGCCCCCCACAGGAGAGGGAGATGGGGCTTCAGAAAGAGGAGGGAGTCGGTGGCATCACCGTGGTGGTGCAGGATGAAGGCTCGACGGGGCAGCCAAGGAGCTCAGTGCATCAAGATATTGGGTCCCACCCGCCACCCCGTTCTGGCTGAGCCTCCTAGGGGCGACACCTCGCTCCTAGGGTCCCCACTCATCTTTCTCCTCTGTCTCTTTCACCCTTGCCTGGAGAAGTGACCATGGTGGTGAAGAAAGAGGGCAGGCTCTGGCGTCAAAGGCTGGAGTTCAAGTGCAAGAGAGACCATCCCCACAGCGGCCCACAGGCCGCTCTGCTCTGCGGTCTGCCTCCCTCCCAAACCCTGTCCGAAGCACACCTGTCATCCCAGACCCTCCCACCTGAGCCTCCCTCTCTATCTAGAAGACAGGCTTCCCCTAGGATCCTGCTCACCTTTCAGGGCCTCACAGGAAGGCCCCTGACCCAGCCTTACCAGAACACCCCGACCTCCAGCCCAGATAGGAGCTGCCACCGAACCCTGTTCTTTCCTCCCCCAACATCCCTACAGCAAAGCGGAGGGACCCTTCAGCCGACACGTGAGTGCAGCCACTTGTGTCTGAGGCCGAGTCCAAAGATGGGGAAAGCACAAGCAAAGCCCTCCCAGGGCTGCATTTTTGGCCTCACTCTGTAACATCAGCAGCACGGTGGGCCTCTGGCCCCTCGGGAGTGGCCAGCCCGGAATATATGATGTGGCCATAAAGACATTCAGGCTGCAGCACGGTCTCCTGTAAACCCTTTGACAATCCTCCGGGCAGGAAACGGCTTTCTCATGTAGATGCCTCCGGGTCTCCCTGCAGCTCATAAACCCCACAGGTGTCTCTGCAGGAAGGAAAGCCAGGCCGAGGGCTGGACTTCTGTCCAATCTGTTGTCCCTCCCACTGAGACCGTCCTGCCTGGGCCGCCGCCCGGCCATCTGTTCACAGAATGCGAGACAGCGCTTCCTCCGGGGGTCCTCAAGCTCTCTGAACAGAACTACAAAGCAATGTCATCACCACCCCCACCACCCCCACCTTCAGAAGAAAACCAGGGAAGATTTGCAGGGAAGAAAAAAAAAACTACTGAAAAACGTCTCTCCAGAACCAACTAGGCAGGATCCAAAGCGGTTTGTCTATCTCCTTGGCACATCACTTTATAATTACACTACCACTGCCTTTAGATGCCACTGCAAACAAGAGAAATAAGAAACCTGATTCATGAGGTGGATTCACTTGGCTCACTGCCCCTACCCCCACCCCCGCCTGCGCCTTACTAAAAGTGAATGCTTTGCCACCATTCCGCTCAACACAGGCCCATGCCATCCTTACAATTAAGCAAAAAGTCACCACAAACTTCTCCACCCCCCACAGCCGGTGTCCTGCCCCGGAGTCAAGTGCACAATGCACCTGGTCATTTCGGGTGGCCCGTAAACGGGCCAGCCAAGAGCGGTGAGGCGGGAGTGTTTGCAGAGGCTGCCTCTCATCACATGGGAGCCCTTATGCCCCAGAGAAGGGGGCCAAGCACTAGGCTGGCCTGACACCCAGGCTCCCTGGCCCCATCCCAGGCAGGCAGAGGCAGCCAAGCCAGCCAAGGAAAAGGTTTCCAAGCCATCATCTGCTCCCGAGGCCACAACAACCAGGAAAAAAAAAAAATCAGCAGCAGACCTTCCCAGTTGAGCTCCATCCGCCTCAGGCTCCTGCTGGGTCAGATGGCAAATGCCACAGTTTTCCGCCTTCTTAGCAAGGCAGTGTTGTGCTGGGTCAGAATGCTCTCCCCGCAGGTACATACTGATCTGTCAGTCTAACCACCAGCAATTAAAGCGAGTCTTTTTAAACAACATGAAAGTTCTGTTCTTGGAATGGAACCACGTACTCCCGTGCAGAGAACAAAGGCGCAGGGGAGAGCAGGGCTTTGCCACAGGGGACAGGCAGCCCGGCTTGCAGGCACCGCAGGTGTGGCGCCGACCCAGGGGGGCGCGTGGCCCTTAAGAGAAGCGCCTCCGTGAACGCCTGGGGAGACGCCCGAGTCACAGGTGCACGATGTTCCTACACTGCTGTCGTTTAAATCATTTCTGCCACCACAGAAATCAAGCCCACACCAGCTGTGGTCCAGAGCTTCCTACCCATTCCTGCTGCAATTAACCCTTACGAGTCCAGGGATCCCGCCCAAACCCTAGTTGAAAAGGGAAAGAAAATAATAGAAGCCCATTCCATTTCTGCCGGAGGCCTTAAACTTTTTTACCGTCTCGCCAGGGTCTTTTATCTGCCTGCACAGATGACTTGGACAGGACCCAGGGGGCCCATGTCACCTACCCGTTGTGACAAAAGTCAAAGAGCTGGATTATTCCTGTCTAGAAACATCTCAGCTGTTTCTAGGTCCCCAAAGCACCAGGTGCTGAAGAGTGGAAGGAGGTACCCCCCATCACAGACCTATTTACTCCCTCCTGGGCTGAGTATTGTTCCCCCAGAAAGAGCCACCGGGGACCCCACCAGCCACCACACAGTCACAGCAAGGGCAGGGGAGCGACCCCGGGTGGTTCTGCTCGGGAAAGGCTAGGGGAGTCAAAACACACCTGGGGCGCCCTGCCGTGGCTCCACTCACTGTGGAGACAAACCAGGAGGGAGAGGACCAGGGGGGCCGGGGAGGAATGGCCGTGCTGGGGGTGCCCACGGCCTCCTGCCTCTCCGAGCACTGCGTGATGGCAGGAGCCTGGAGGTACAGGAATGCCCACGGGAAAGCAACGCCCAATGTGGCCGCCAGTGTCCCCGTGCACAGACGCTCTGCGTGCAAAGAGCTTTTAAATGGTGCGGATAGCCTCGGGATATGACACTCAGAGAGAAAAAGATTGCACATCGTTACGGAAACGTAGAGCTGAAAACACGCAGATACTCACATATATGTATGTGTAATGTAACACACGGTTTTACTATATACAGATGTGGAAATAGAGGGAGGGAGAGGAAGCAGCTGAGTTTTTAAGAGAATGGACTCTGGACCCAGGCTTGGGTTTGAATCCCAACTTACTGCAGGTCAGACCTTGAGCAGCTTACTTCATCTTGTGCCTCAGTTTCCCCAGTCTGAAAATAAGGGCATAAAGGTACCTGGTGTTAGGGTCGCTGGGTGCACTGCATGAGTTACTATACGTGCGATGATGCTCAGCCCAGTGAGTGGCTCAGACATAGTATTTACTAGGTAGGCCATGATATTAGCAACATTGTCCCTACTAAGATTTCAACCTGTGAGCAAATAAATAAAGTGCCTAAAAGAGATTGAAAAAGTGTCCACTCTGGTTGCCTCCGAGTGAAGGAATTCAAGATTTCACTCATGCTTCTTTAACTCTTCCTGTGACTTGCTTTTTACACTGACACAATTATCATAAGGAGCAGAAAATTAGGAAAGAAGGGTCCGTCTGCGTTAGGTCTCCGCTAAACAGCTCTGGCCTGACTGTGCTCTCCCGTCACTGTCCGAAGAGGCTGGTGGTGTGAAGGGAACAGGGGACAGCTCCCC
>CM052543.1:144159795-144184287 GCA_028533065.1 Trachops cirrhosus
GAAGGGCAGAGCTAGAGTCAGGCCGCCCACCCTGAGCGCTCGCTGCCACTCACCCCCACGACCCCCGTGTGGCCTTGGGCCTAACAGTCAGGGCCCGTGCAGACAGGGGAGACAAAGTTGAACGAGAGTGTAGCCCCCCAGCGAGCGCCCCCCCCCCACCCCCGCATCTCGGGTCCTCCGGGAGCACGGGGAATGAACCTCCGCAGACCTCCGCGGCCCTGAGTGGCAGCATCATCCTTCTCCTGTTCTTCCTGTGAAGTATTTCAAACTCACCCCACCAGGGAGAGTCGCACCAGGAGCCCCCGGTGCCCAGGAACCAGCCAATCCCAAGGTGTCGCCACGCTGCTCCAGATATATATTCACGTAAGAAATAAATCAAAACAAATCTCCGTCAGCCACAGCTCTCCCTGCTCCCGCTTCCTTCCTCCCCGCCCCCGTGTCCCGGCAATCTTCCGAAGCACCCCATCCTTGTTTTTATAGTATGGCTACAGCCACATGCGTTCACACACTGCACACAGCACCTTATCAGCCTTGCAACTTGCTGTGTGTTACCGTGCTCTATGTTCTACCTGTGAAGGGTCTGCCTGTGAACAGTTTAGGCCGTTTTGCTCAACACGATGTTCGTGTGACCCAGCTAATCACACACACAGCTCCACCTCGTCCGAGTCAACGGCTCCATAGTGTTCCGGTTGTGTGGATCTGGTACGACTTTCATACACGTGCTTCTGGTGGGCATTGGAGTCGACCCGGCTCTCTGTGACTGTAAACAGGGCTGTGGTGAACACCCGTGGAACTGCACTGGTGTTTCTGGGGTGCCGCCCATCTTTCGGCCACGCGGGCGGAATGTGCATGGAGCAGCTAGGCTTCATCAATGTCGACCTTAACCCATCCGCTCAGTGGTCCAGGCGACCGCCGTTCCTAAACCAGTAACCACTGCACGAAATCCTTACTTTCTGCCCCTTACATTTTGACAGCTTACGTTTTATAAAACTATAAAATTCTATAGAACATGGGTCAACAAACTTTTTTTAAGGCCCAGGAGTAAATATTTTAGGCTTTGCCAGCCAAGAGGCAAAATCAATGCTATTCTATTATACAAGTCCTTATAGAAACATTTGAAACATAACCTTTTAAAGTGTAAAAACCATTCTTTACTCCTGGGCCACTTTTAAAAAAGAAAAAAGCAGGCAGCTGAGCAGATTTGGGGCCGGGTTAGTTCACCCTCTGGTAGAAGAAAGTCATTCCAAAACATAATTTCTTTCCTTGAAACCCAGCACTGAAAAGGAAGTTACTTTTAATAAAGACAAAAAACACATTTTGGCTCAACCTAAGAATCAAAGTGAAAATAGTGTTACTGCTTGGGAAAAAGCTTTAGGGAGAGTAGCTATACCTTAGTTACTTACTGCAATGACTCTGGGAAAACCATTTAATTCTATTTTTTAAAATCTATAATAAATTTTAGAAATAAATAGACTCCTACCACTTAAGAATTAATTAGACAAGACACGAGAGTCAACAAAAAGTTGTGTATTGTTTTCATGCTTAGTGAATCATCCTTCGCCTCTAGCCATTGATGTAGACACCAACACACAATACAATGAGTTAGATTTGTTTTTCCTGAACTGAAACTGACCCACTTATTTTGCATGTCTTAATTGAACTTGAACCAAAACTTGAAAAAGTAATTTCAAGATATTTTCTTAAATGAGGAGAATCAGCCTAGTTTAAACGCTGACAAGAATGGGACCGAACGAAAAAACTCTGGTGGCCAATCTGAAACTCACAAAGGGGCTGTCGCTCTCGGAGCCCACGCCGGGAGTGGACAGACCGTGGGGCCGGGGGTCAATGAGACACGGCTCCTGGGCGCATGTTTCTTTGACCAGGGTCGTTCTAAAGAGCCACACCCATACACTTCTCCTCACACACACTCCCCTCACAGGTGTGTGCACACGTGTCACACATGCATTCCTTGCACACACATCTGCTTCCTGAAACCCAGACAGCACACACGCTTTAACATCCATGCGGCTTTTCATCTCCTGCATTCTTTCCACAGACACCAAATCTCTCCCTCTCCCTCGTACACACATGCACATACACTGTCACACCGTTTCTCCCCTTCACACATGCATGCTCCTTGCACCCATATTTCCTACCATTTCTTTGCAACACGCATTTTTCACACAACTACACCCAGATGCAAACTCCTGTCACGTATTTGCATGTGTGTGCATATTTGCGTGTCCGGCCACATGCGTACCAACATACTCTCCTTCATGGCACCAACAGCGTCCTCCAGCGGTCACATTCACCGCAACCGCCCAACCAAACTGCGGCAGCGTGGCCCGGCATGATGCCTTCAGAAGCCCTGTTTGTGTCTGTGCAGTTGTTTAGAATCATTGGTTAGCAGCACGCCACTGGTTCCTATAAAAGGGGGACCTCTAAATGGCTGAAGAGTACTTAAAACACGTTCTCTTCCAACCATGTATCTCTAAACTATAACCCAGTTCGTGTTAATCATCACTTCCCGTGGGGAAGATGCTTCTCTGGCTTTGTAAATGCTTAACCCCAGCTTGTTTAAATCATCCCACAATGTGAATGGGGAGGTATATTCATCTGCTCGGGCTGCCACAATGAACTACCACACACTGAGTGGCTACATCAGCAGACATTTATTGTCTCAGAGTTCTGGAGGCCAGAAACTTAAAATGCAACTGTCAACAGGATGGGTTCCATCTGTGCGCCGTGAGGGAAGGACCTGCTCCGGGCCCCTTCCCTTGACTCGTAGGTGGCTGTCTTTGTATCACCTTACCTCTAGAGTATTGGTGACCGAATTTCCTCTTCTTTTTTTTTTTTTTTAAGGTTTTATTTATCTTTGAAGTGGAAGGGAAGGAGAGAGGGAGAGAAACATCAATGTATGGTTGCCTTTCATGCACCCCCTGCTGGGAACTGGCCCGCAACCCAGGCATGTGCCCTGACTGGGAATTGAACCATGACCCTTCCGTCCACAGGCCCACGCTCAATCCACTGAGCTACACCAGCCAGGGCCGAATTTCCTCTTCTTATAAGGACACCACTGGCATTGGACGAGAGGACAACTTAATGACCTCATTTTAGTTGGATTATCTCTGTTGAGACCCTAACTCCAAATAAGGTCACATTCTGAGGTACTGGGGGTCAGGACTTCAATGCACGGATATGGAAGGGGGCAGGGGAGGGGAACACAATTCAACCACAACAGTAGGATCTGGCTTGTTTCTGCACATGGTGTAGACCAGAGATGCTAACCCCCACCCTGATCAATAGTAAATCTGTGGCCTAAAGACTTGGGAATTCTTCATCTGAAACCTTAAACTGAAATCTGACTACACTTCCTCTACTTCATTCCACCCCCGTTTTACCAGGAATAGTGCATGACCGTCCAAAATTCAGAAGCCTGATTCAATGGACTCTCTACAGTATTAAATAAAACTGCTCCACCTGGTGGGGAGTCACGGCACTACCAGCAAGTGATACGCCAGCTTGTACCTGCCCTGCGAATGTCATCTTGGCAGGTACCAAATTAGACAAGGCAAGAGTCCCCGGGGCAAACGAGTTTAGTGGAACAGGTGTACCTCTGTGGGTAGTTCATGGGAGGTGAAAACATAAGTAGAGCAGATTTAACAATCAACAAGACATGAGCAAACAAACTAAATTGTGCTCGTGAAGAATTCAAGTACACCGGAATGCAAGAAATCAGCTTCAATGGAACGCTCTTTAAAAATGAGGGGCAGCGTAGTCGCACCCTGGCTGTTCAGCACTGCAGCTTCCCCCCAACCAGAAAAGGTGAAAGTCATGCACAAGTTCGAGAAGATGCCCTGTTCCGATGATGTGCACAGAAGCACTGTGCATCGCTGTGCCGATGCTGCGACCACATTTAAAGGCCACCCTCCTAGTCTCTGGTGGCATTTACTGGACAGAATCACACTGGACTGAAGAAATGCAAGGACAGAAACAATATTGCTGTAGTTATCAGCATCCATCACATTTAACCTCATCATTCTCTCTCTCTGCAAACACCTCCTGGGAGTTTATTCCAAGCAACACCCAGGAATGTAGGATATCATGTATGTTACATTGTGAACATGTATAAGTTACTTAGGTTATCGTAACGGATCCCAAAATTCATGAGCATAGCATCCTGACACGTCAGAGTGTCAGCCAAAATGATTAGGAAAACTTTTGATAGCATCAGAAAATAACTTGTTGTTCTAGCAACTGTAGCATTTTGATGGATATCTTCTTTTTATCCAAAAGAATAAGGATGCTTTTGTCAAAGAAATGTATTAATACAGCGTGAACACTGCTGTTTCTTTAAGTGAAAATTTGCTTTCTCATACTTTCACACCCTTAGCTCTTGCTAACAGGAAGGTAAATTGATATAACTTGTTTGGAGAACAACTTGAAAATACCCATCAAAATCACCAGTGCCTGTGCCTCTGGCCCAGTGGTCTACTCCTAACCACTCCCCTTTCATGTGTGCTCGCACCTGTGTGAAATGACATCGACACACGATTGCCCCACATCCGGTGCTGCTTGTGGAGGCAAAAATTGGGAATAACCGAAGCGCCTGGGACATAGAACAGTGCTGTGTAGGCATCAGAAGGAGGAGAAAGACTTTTGTTGCACCGTTAGGGAAAAATCTGCAAGATATTTTCCTGGGTTAAAAAAGCAAGAGACTGTATGATTATTAGTGTGTAAGCAAGAAGAAGGAATAACATAGATGAATGTTTGTGCATAAACATCCCTGCAAGCATACATAAAAAAAATGCAATGGTAGCCTCCAAAGAGAGGGTTTCACTGCTGAGATGGGGGGAGAGGGGAATTCCTCACTGTTTATGTAAATATATCTATTCAGAAATCAATTAAAATATTTTTGTTTATTTTCTTTCACCAAAATTTCTCAAAGTTCGAATGATATTTAAAATTTTGGGAGTGAAGGTGGAAAAAGGTATAGAAGGGGTAACCAGTGACAGAAAAAAATAAAATAAAAATTTTGGAATCATAAATCTGAAACCAGTGTTCTAAGGTCTAATGCTTGGCAATTTTCTTTTCTTTTAGGAAAGGGTATTGTAGTTTATCTTTTTTCATTAAGTAAATGATATGTAAATACCTTACAAACGATTTCAAGTTTGCTGACCATATTTATTTTTTTCAACACAATTCACATGAATTTTAATCATGCCCCTACATACAGAAAAGACAAAGGAAAATATTCAAATGATCCATCTGAACTATTACCAATGAGGCTTTGCTTTGATAAAATCTTTAACAAATTCAACTTGAACCCTGCAGCTCTGAGTCAGCTGAATTATCCCCCACCTGACGATGGGAATACATACAGGTTTTCCCAGGCGCATTCCATGGCAACTAAACTCAGAATTCCCAGTGCTGACTGCATGGCACACTTTCTCCAAAATAAAACCACTTGAAACCGACAATATTCAAAACATACTGAGAAAACGAGTATCATGCAGCCTAAAATTCAAGCAGAAGAAAAAATAGAAGTTGCTAAACTTAGCAATAATTTGATAATGTTGAATCCAAACAAAATCTGCTGTATGGTACACTTAGAAGATTTAAGACAAAATGTTGTATTTTCATCCTGTGTTGTCCTGTTTTGCAACAGACTTTAAACGACAAAGCAGCACGAAAAAAAAGACTCTTTTTTCCAAATGTGATTTGGTTAGTTATAAGGTAAGGTGCCCACTGACGGTAAAATGTTATCAGGGGCATCAACCCAGGGGCTTCTCCGACGCCATGGGGAGGAGACCGGGGCCTGGCCTCATCAGGGTTCGGGGGGGCTTCCAGGGGAAGGATGTCTAACGTAAGGAGTTTGTTAGAGGAGGCATCAAAGGAAGAATGTTCTAGGCAAAGAAAACAACGTGAGAGAAGACACAGCAGTGAAGGGAAGATTTTAAGGGATTGAGTGGAGATTAATGGAACCGAACCAGGGAAAATGATGTAACCCATGTCCCACGAAAAGGTGGTCAGGGGCTCCCGACTTCGGGGACGCAACTCCTGCCCTCCAGAAGTGTGATGGGGGCGGCATGCAGGCAGGCAAGTGGCCAGCGTGCAGGGGACGATAATACAACACAGTACCTGGGCACATTTTAAGCCCAGGAGTGATGAGATCAGATCTGTGCTTCAGAACAATTTCTCTGCCAAGGAGAGGTCAGCAGTTACCAGCAAAGGAGGGGCAGTTGTTTCTTTCGACAGTGTATAGGGTAGAGTTCCTCGGCAGTGGTAGGTGAAGAGATGAAAGGCAGGGAAATGAGTTAGGAAGCAGTAACAATAGTCCAGGCGCAATGACGAGGAGGGCAGGCGCCCCCAACAGGAATCAGGAGGAGGGGAAGGCTGAAACCCCTTTTTGGAAACCGAGCTGACAGGCCTTGGAGAGGCCCCTCCCCTCCCTCTGTGGCTTTCCCTCCGCAGCTCACCGAGGCGAATGGCAGCAGCGCCCCCTTCCCACCCGTCCTTGCGGACGGGCTTCCCCGGGGATTTGCCCTTGGGGGTGCACGTGACTGCAGGAGGACTCTTTTGTTTCATTCTGAGGCAGATATTGTTGCTAAGTGGAGAGACCGAACCCGTGTGCCCGCACCAATGACGTCCGTGGGCAAGCCTTGTCCTGGCAGCTCCCTATAAAGCTAGCTAGTCACGTTCCGAACAAAAACTCGGAACAAAGAGTTAACTGCACTGCTCTTGGTTCCGTCTGAGGTCATTTTACAGCCACTTCCAGTCACTGGAGTAGGAAGCTTCGAGGCTTGATTAGAAAACAGCTCCTATGAAACTGTGAAGTTCCTGTTCCCATTGAAGATGGATCGTCCACTGGGCACTTGACGGGCGCTATCTCTAATGCAACAGATTTGCAGGTTTACATAGACATGAGGGTCCTAAAGGTTAAGTTACTTGCCAGTCGGGGGCTAATAAGGGTTGACTCAGGACTGGCTCCAGCTGAGGTGGGCCTCTTCCTGTCCCCATGCCCCTCCTCTTCAGTGTCCTCCCGGCTCTCCAGAGCCCCTCTCTTGCACGTGTTTGTCCTCATCGCAATTCCCTAAAAAGCCTGCTGATCTGGAAAGTAAACGACCAGCTCTGCTAAGTTCTTCTTGATCTGAGGCAAGTCACTCCCCTCGCGGTTCTCAGTTCCGTCCCCTGTGACGTGAGAGTTCTCCTGAATGATCCCCAGGGTCTCTTCCTGCCCTCACGTCCCATCACCCCGACTATGACCCACAGAAAACCAATGCGGGACAGTCCTGCGACCACCATTTCTCCTCTGCCATCTTTTACACATGCCCTCTGCTGCCTCCAACTCTCACGTGTGGCAGAGACACGGAGGCAGCCACGGACCACGGAGACAATGTCCAGTGCAGCCCTGAAATCTTACGTTTCCCAAGCCAGTCTCCTCTACCGTCCCCCACCCCTGCAACCACCCTTGTACAAATATTTACTGGGCGTCTGCTATGTCTCCCGAATCTTCAACCCTGCCATGGCCCCTTACTCTCAGCGGGTGACCTTGGCTTCGCAGAGTGTGAGCTCACTGGACTTCCCGCCCAGTAACAGGTATTGTTGATTTCTGTAGGGCTGCGTCATTGCACCGACTCTCCCTGACCACCCCCATCCTGACCCCACACCCCACTCTCACTTGCCCAACCCCGTTTCTGGCTACAGAAAATCTGGCCCCTTTTCAGGCATCTTCTCAGGGACCGATATACCAAATTAATTAATCAGTTGTGGTGTCAAATCCTGCCTCTACCACTTCCTCACCAGGACTTCAGGTAATTTTTGTAATCTTGCTGACCTTCCTGATCTGTAAATTGGACCCCAAAATGCCCATCTTTCAGTTTCAATATATGAATTACATGAGAAAATGTATGCAGAACATTTAGCACATAATGTAAATGTTTAATTAACACCTTATTTATAAAAGCAGTCACTCCTAGTCTGCAGAGCTTGCCTTCTTCTGGACTCTGGCTGGTAAAGTCACCTTTTAACTGCCTGGGAAATTCTCCATTCTGCAACAAAACCCAACATGCTAGAGACTTCCCCTAGGTTATCCTTCACTTCAGTCATTCATTTAGTAAATGTGTGCTGAGCCCTTACTATTTCACCAGGTACTGTGCTGCATGCTGGAGACAGAAAGATTAGAGCATGCCTCTGTCCTCAAGAAGTCTAGTGTCTGGGGAGGCGACCTCCTCCAGAAGCATCCCCTGCTGGGCCTCTTGGACTAGGCAGGAGCCTCTGGTCTAATCACCTGGCTCAGTTGATACCCTCCACCCCTTACTTACCAAACTCCATGCCTTTCTGTTTCTCGACCTATGCTTGCCGCTGTTGTAAGGAATCTATATTCATTCCTTCATTCATTTAATCCTCACAAAGGCCTTGTGAGGTACCTACGGCCATTATTCCCATTTAGCAGATGAGGAAACTGAAGCACAGAGCAATTAAGAAACTTGCTTAAGGTCTTGTAACTGAAGAAGGACCAGGATTTGAAAACACACCTCTGGGTCCAGCATTACATGTTCTGTTTATCTGTCTCCTCCTCTGGAATTTGAGATTGAGTCTGTGAGGATTTGAAATAAATAGCTCCTGTGCCCACCGCAGTAACTGATAGAACAGGCTATCAATAATTTATTCATCAAATGAAAGAGAAAGCAAGGAAGAAAAAGGGAAGAGAGAAGCATATAAGTGAACAATTTCACAACGGCTTGGTCACCAACATCTAAGCATTAGCCCTGGGCAAATGCCTGAGAGGTGCAGGGGGAGCCCCAGAATAAATTAAGGTCTGTACCCTGGCTGGTGTGGTTCAGTGGATTGAGCGCCAGCCCGCCGGGTTCCATTCCCAGTCGGGGCACACGCCTGGGTCCCCAGTTGTGGCCGTGTGACAGGCAACCGATCAATGTGTCTCTCGCACATTGACGTTTCTCTCCCTCTCTCCTACCCTTCCGCTCTAAAAGTAAATAGAATCTTTTAAAAATTAAAAAAATATAAATTAACATCTCGGCCAGCTCCGAACTTTCAGACACCAATGTCGTTAGTGTCAGCAATTCCAAGGAACTTTGTGGTTTCCCGGGTGCCTGCTTGGGATACTTTTTTTTGTTTGGTTGGTTTGATCGGGTTCCGTACGGATTTCCCCCGCCCCGCCCCGCCCCTTCCTCTGGATTCCTGCTCCACCTCTTCCTTTTCCTCTGCCGTCCTCGCGTCGGCGCCGCCGGCGGGGATTTCGCGGACTCCCGCCCCGGCGCGAGGATAGGAGCGTGGGGCGGGCATGCGCACTGGCGACGGCGCGCTGGAGGCGGCGCACTGCGCATGCGGGAAGATGGCGGTCAAAGCTCCCTAAGAGTTCCCAGTTACCCAGTTCTGCTGTCCGCGTGATAACTCCCGGGGCCGTGGGCAGTGGCTTGTTCGTCCGCAGCCAGGCCCAGCCAGGGGCCTCTCCTAACAGGCCGATAGCTCTGTTCGTGCTTGGCTTCGGGAACGGCGTGTTGGGGGCGGGGTCCGACGCGACCGGGAGAAAGCGGGAGAACTCGCGGGGGGCGAGGGGCGGCCGGCTGGGCAGCATGAGTCAGCAGCGGCCAGCGCGGAAACTGCCCAGCCTGCTCGTGGACCCGGCGGAGGAGACGGTGCGCCGCCGGTGCCGAGACCCCATCAACGTGGACGGCCTGCTGGTAAGTCCCGGGGGCGGCCTGAGTCCTGAACGCCCGCAGCCCTGGCGCGGATCGGGATGGGGTCCGGTCTCCGGCGCAGCCGTTCCTTCCCCTCCGCAAGGAAGTTGGGCTGAATGTCACTGGGTCGTGAGCTCCCCCAGGGTGGGCCGATGGCGGCTCCTCGGTCTCCTTTGCTCTTGCACCGCTTGTTTTTCGCTCAAACTCTTGTATTCTTTCCGCACCTACTCTCAACTGTGTTGTCATCCTTTTTGTCATTTACCTTGGGACTACACAGCAGTTATGGAGACAGTTGCTCAACTTTGCGTCAGAAAATCTCGTTTTTGTACTTCCACTCACTCTCAGTGCATCTCTGCAAGCTCTCAGTTTCTCTTCGCCATCCCCTCCCCTTGTCCTGCTTACCTACAACAATGTAAAAGCTCGTCCACACTTCGCATTTCCCACCCCACATTCAGCAAATTATCTTGCGTCCTGTTTGACGGAGAGAAGTGGGAGCTTGGGCTCTCTTCCTGCAAAAGGTTACATTTCCTCTGTTGCTCTAGACTAGATGCAGTATCTTGTCCTTGGTTCTCAGGGCTGCTGGCGAATCCGTCGTTTTCCATCTCTCCCCATATTTTCAGTTTCTGTATTGGTTTTTCCCTTAAATAGTCAGTATGCCCAGTCCCCATGGGGACTCAGTGCTCAAAAGTAGTTAGACATTATCTTATTTAATTTCTCAAGGCAGCCCTAAGAGATTATTATTCTTGTTTTACAGTTGCCAAAATAGACCTGGGATTATCAAGTGGCTTGCCCATGGTTAGACAGTATATAGAAAAGCCTAAATTTGACCTCACAGTGTCTGATTCCATACCATAAATTCGTGACTACTTAAACTGCATCCTGTATTCACCCCCATCTTAAAAAATCCCTCGCATAATTCTGTATGTCCTTCCACCTCCTCCATGTGTTCCCCTGCACAGCCAAACTATTTGAAAAAATTGGTTTGCATTCCCTGTCCACTCGCTCACCTGTCATCACCACCTCAACCCACGGCCTGGGGAGCACAGCCCTGTGACTGTTCTCACCAAGGTTGCCAACAACATTGTCAGTTCCAGCGGACGTTTCACTCCTTGTCTCCGAAGCTTTGATATGTTTGACCACTCGCTTTTGTTGGAAACTCTCACCACTGAATGGCTTCTTTACACACACACTCTTGGTGCTCTGTCTGCTTATCTGGTCTCTCCTTGTGCTCCTTGGCAGACTCCTCCCCGTCCCGTTCCTCACCTGTTGATGTCCACCTTCCACACACATTCTTCATGCAGGATGTCACTCCCCACCACCCTCGTGACTTCTGTTACCATCTGTGTTGGTGGTCGTCGTAATCTTGGAGAATATGGTGAAAGCTCTGAGCTCTGGCTATGGAAAAACCACTTAATATCAGAATTTGCGCACATCCCTTGAAGTCTTAGATATTCTTTTTTTCCTTTTTTTAATTATTTTTACGGTCTTAGATATTCTTATCCACTATTAGTTTTAATTACCATGTCATAATAACTCCCAAATCTATGAATCCAGCTCAGAGCTCTACAACTCTCTACTAGATATCTCTACTTAGATTTGAAACTCATGTGTCCAAAATTGAATTCATTCGCTTCTTGCTAGCGAGCAACAACTTTGCTGTCTCCTAGCTTGCTAAATGCTGACACTCGCACCGTATTCCTGAGCTCCTGTGCTGGACATCATCCTCGCCTTTCCCCTTTTCCAGACTGACCCCTCCATCTTCCCAAAGTGATTAAAACTTAATCACCAATACTTGCCACTTCTAACCATCACTTATTTTTCAAGTTGTTGCATCGTTTTCCTAACCAGTATTCTTGCTTCTAGTTCTGCCCCAATTTTTCTGTATATTTTCATATTTTGGGGGGCCCTTACATATCCACATTTCCCTTTCCAAAAAAGCTTTAAAAAAAAAGACACACTTTTCCTGGTCATGTCAGGTCACATTTATAGGTCACTTGTCTGAGCCTTCCCTGACCTCCGAACACGGGGTTCGCACAACACCCACCTGCTGTGTTCCCAAAGCCCCCGGTACTCACTTGCCTCCTTTTTGAAGTATGTGGCTCTCAAGTCCCTCCGTGTAGTGACTGTCCATGTCATTGTCCTATGTCCGGCATATTTGGTGCCTCTCACAAAAAGATTTGGTAAGTAGTCATTGAGTGAATGAAGTAGGTACTCTGAAAGTGGGAAACATTTGAACGTATGGCCATTTATCCTCCTGCCTGTGAAATGGCAATTCGAACACCTGTCTCAGTGCTTTTTAATGGGCTGGTGGTCGGAAGTATTTTATAATTAAATACATAGAAGTGCATTGCTATGCAAAGATTAGTTATGCATCTGGCTGTTTGATGTTCTCTGGGTAAATGGCTTGAAAACTGGATTTTGAGAAGGGAGAAAATAATGTTCTTGGTGGTGGAACTTAGTCTACACGTTGAAAAACAGGGAAAACTTAAATGATTGAGAATACAGTCACCTTGGAGAAATACAGTTATTTTCAAAAGGTTCTTAAAGGGATATTCCCAAAACAAGCAATCAGTACAAAGTAAAATCTGCACAGAGAAAATTTTAATTAATTTAGAAGCAATGCTTAAGACTTTAGCCCCTAAAACTCACCTTTTTTGTTTGTTTCTTGTTTGCGAGCTCAGATTTAGAACACTGGGTCTTCAGGTGGGGGATGTGGAGCGGTGGCGCGGCAGCTGGCAACGCCCGACCCGCCCATCGGGAGGGCTGGTCCCAGGAGCTGCGCACTGCGGTGGCCATCAGCGGTCCTTCCATTTGGGCCGTGTTTCTTTGTCTCCTCATTTTGGTGCCTCCCTGTGTTTCTGTGCGTTAGGTGGAGCTGCTCTGACTCCGTCTTAGCGCACCTGCTAAGTTGTATGGGGTGGAGCCTCAGGTGATTGCAGGGTGGGCCACCCGGGTCACTGCTCTGTCGCTGTGTGGGGGGGAGGCTGGGAGAGGGGACAGTGCCGCTGCCCGACCTCTGGAGCTTTGCCTGGGGGAAGCTGTCTTCCCCACTCACCCTTCCCTTTCCCCCCATTTGCCACCGGTGCCCTTTCAGCTGTTGCCCTGGTGCTGAGTCCCAGAGCAGGTGGGTCTGTGTGAGTCCTAAGTCCATTGCAGGCCCTGTAAGGGGACGCAGTTTCTTCCACTGCCCCAACCCCCACTGGTTGTTACAGCCAGAGGTTATGGGGACTTATCTTCCTGGTGCTGGGGCCCTGGGTTGGGTGGTCTGCACTGGGGCTGATCCCTCGCTCCCGAGGTGTCCCTCCCGTTTTTATCCACCACACGTGGATGTGGGACTGCCCGTCCCGGTCTCCACATCTGCGCATCTCCACGTCTGCACACCTCCATGTCTCCACCTCGCCTACCCGTGTGGATGAATGTGGTTTCTTTAAATCCTTGTTTGTTGGACTTCCACAGAGCTCGATTTTATGACAGTTCTGGGTGAAGTTTGTTTTGTATCTAGTCATATTTTTGCTGTAGAGGCATTTGCCTACGCCTCCATCTTGACCGGAAGCCCAAGAGTCCTGACGGGCTCTTATAAGACCGCTTAGTCTCGAGCAGACTTGTTGGTGATTGTGCTGCAGTTGTGTAAGGGAGTGTCCCTGAGCTACACACTGAATTAGCCGGCAGCCTGCCGTGTACCCTGCAGTGACTGGGGGGGAGAGTGTGTGTGTGCAGAGACACAGGACAACAGATGAGCCTTTGGGCAGTGCGGGTGAAAGGGGCATGGTGGTTCTTGGCGCTCTTTCTTTGTGTTTTCTGAAGGCTGAGAGTGTTTCAAAACAGGGAGTGGGCATCCCTGAGGGGCCCTCCCCGACCCTCAGCTCGAGTGGGCGCCCCTCCACACTCCACCTCCTGTCCCTGTTTCCTCACCCACTTGAGGGCACAGAGGCCCGCCACTCTCTCCAGGGTGGGGAGCACTGCTGATCTGAGGGGTCTTGGTGACGTGGGGCCAAGTGCAAGGTGGCTGTGCATTTACTTTTTTTTAATAGCTCCCTGACTCTTGTGCAGGGAAACATTTATTCTGAGGTTAAAGTCACTTCAGAGGGAGAGGTCCTATCTAGTCCCATCTGTTCCCAGAAGGGCTCCTTGCCTGCGTGTCGAGGGCAGGTCACCAAAGTCCGGTAGCTGGGAAGGCTTGCCAGGAATGTTGGGGCGTCTCTCCAGACAAGGAGCGTTGCACGAGGACTGGGGAAGGGGCTCCGTGTTCTCTGGGCGATCCTTACAGAGGGCGGTGCCCGCCAGGGTCTGTGCACGCTCACTGATTCGCACTGATTCGCACTGCCGAGTCGTTTATCCGTCAGGGCCCCCGCTGAGAAGGTGCCGGTTCAGTCTCCATTTCCGAGTTTGTAACAGGTACTCACCGAGTGCCCGACTGCGCCCGGCACTACTCTGGTTCAAAAAGGAAACAAATATGTGGCTGCATAAGATTTCATAATTCACAAAATTTCCCATTTAGTCTGCACATTACCTTGGAAAATGGACAATAAAGTTATATCGCTGTATGGTGTCGTAGATAAAGGTCAGGACCTGCCGGCATCTAGGAAGCCAGTAATTGGTGGTCCCGACCGGGTCTTAGGCCAAGAACTGGTTTGAATGTGAAGGAGGTGAATGTATCGTTGCTGGGGCACTCCGGAGGCTCCAGGATTGCAGCCCAGTGGGGTTTACGCGAACGGGATGTCTGCCCCTGGCAGGCCACGGTGCTGTTGTGAGTCCTTCGAGGTAAGGACGTGTTTTCATATTCAAAGAAAAAGGGGCGGCTGCTGTCGCGGTCTGTTTTCCTGCAGATCTCAGCACAGCCGCCATGTAGTGCCCCTGCTGCCTTCGTAGCAGAGACTGAAGGGGAGAGAAAGTCACCCTTTCCACGTTACCAGGCCTGATTGAAGGGGTGGTGCAGAGCGGAGAAGGTGCCCTTCGAGAAAGCGTGCAGAGCAGGTGCTTGGCAGCCTGTTCGGAAACCGCTGAGCACTGCGTCCGTAGGACTCGACCCGGCTGCTGTGAGTCTGGGACTGAAGCCCCTTTGCAGCGAGGCCCGGTGGGCGCTGCTCTGCTTACCCTCCTGCAGCGCCTTCTCAGGACTGCGCTAACAGCAGCAAATTTATTCTCACCGTACAGTCATTACAGTAACGTGCTGCAGGTGTGCGAGTAGCAGGTCGTGGGCCAAATAGAAAACCCATAAGCAGGCCTTAGTGTATGCAGCAATTCAGGATATGTGTTTGTGTGTTTCTAATCGCCGTGGTGAGGATGCGTTGTTTTTCAAGAGCCTGCTAGAATAGTTAGACTCTGTCTCGTACCACCATAGCAGAGGGGTTAAGTGTGAAACTAGCAGTGACACTTGGTCACACCGGCCGGCCGAGGTTTGTCTTTAAGAGGACCGCCCTTGAGTGTGTCACGGCGGGTGCGTCTCTGCAGGCTGCCCTGTTATCACTGGCTGCAGGCACAGCCCTGCTCCCCGACAGGCACACCCAGCTCTGGCTTCACACACCCCGAGGGTCTGTGTTTCCCTTTAAATTCTAACAACTAAATTAACTTACAGCAGAGTTCTGCTTCGGTGAACTCATTCCGTATCACGTTAACTTGCTGACGGACACTGTGATCTCGTCCCAGACCGTGGAGACCCTGTGGCAGGGACCTGTACCACGTCTGCAGCTTCGGGGCAGCTCGCCCTGCCTTCGGGCTCTCCCACCCCGCCCTGCCCCACCCCACCCCACCCCACCCCAGCCCGGTCTCTTTGCTGTATTTCCCCCGTACTCACATCCCTGCACCACGTGCTGAATATGTCACATGCTTGTTCCGAAACCTGGGATGCGTCTCCACTGGTTATGACATAAAGCCCGGTTCTAGCACAGCCTTCAAACGTGTGCTTCAGGGCCCCGCTGGGGGTCCCCTTCTCTGAATCCTGCGAGTCCCTCTCTGGGTGCGTCCATTGTAGTCCTGTCGGCCCTTCTCTCAGAGCACCTGATGGAGTTACAGCCAGTTTCAGGCCGATTCTTTCCCTTAGGCGAGAGCTAAACCTGCCTGATGGAAGCCTCTGTGGAGGCACAACAGCTTGTACTCTGTCCTGAACATAAGGCCAGTAACGGTTCCTGTTTACATGGCTTTATCCAAAGGTTTTGTTTTATTCATTTTTGTGTTTGTTTTTTGTTCTCAGCCAAGGACATGCTTTTTGATTTTGAGAGAGAGGGGAGAAAGAGGGGGAGAAACATCTATGTGAGAGAGAAGCAGTGATGATTTTTTTTTTTTTGTACACGCCCCAGCTGGAACCGAACCCACAACCCAGGCCTGTGCCTGACCAGGAATCGAACTGGTGGTCTTCCGGTTTGCAGGACAGCACTCAGCCACACCACCAGGGCTAAAGGTTTTATCTTTTACAAAAACAGTTTCTCAACGTATTGTAAATGTTACTGCCAGATTGTGTAAATTCTCGTTCCCTCTGAACGGCTGATAAAATGGTGAAGCATTGAGGGTGGAGCTGCCACTAACTTCCTGGTTGTTTCGGGAATTTAGAAGAAAGCATGTACGAACCCGAATAACAAAGTTTCTAGTGGGGTAGCATGCATTATTTTCCGTCCTGCGAAGTGCTGCTCTTTTTGCTTTAACTGTCGTGGGAATGCGTGGCTGCCTGTGAAAGGTTGTGAGCAAATTTTTGGGAGCCACTTAGACTTAAATAGCAAGAGGTGAGCATTTTCCAATGCAGAGGCATCTGGCGTCTGCCCTGGGATTTCTGGAGTCAGGGAGTGTCTCGTGTTCCTCTCTGTCCTTAGGGTCCGATGCAGTCAGCAGACGAGTGTTCATTCAGTGGTAGGTTCTCGTATTCTCGGTTTCTCCCTCACCACTCCCCCCGCCCCTTTCTCAAATTATAATCTATGACATTGTCAGAAGCGATCACAGAGTAGATAGAATTTGGAAGGAGGACTGATTTTCTTACACCCAGATTGTTACCCAGAGTGTGTGCATGGGGGGAGAGACAACTGTGTGTTACCTAGTAAAATGCTGTTTGTGGGCATTGTTGTTTTTTAATTACTAAGTTAAATTTCTGGTGTTTTCTCTTTTTTCCAGCCATCAAAAATAAGGATTAATTTAGAAGATAATGTGCAATATGTGTCCATGAGAAGTAAGTTGATTCCTGAATAGGTTTTAGGTTTTGTATTGGGTCGGCCAAAAAGTCTGTTACATTTTTTTCCATAAAACAAAGGACACATTTTTCATTTTCACCACTGACTTTACTGACTTGGATATTCTGAGGATGTCAGCTCTCCCCCGCTATTGACGTCTACGGGGGAGAGGCCGGGGTGCTGCTAAACACCTTCCAGTGCGTAGGACGGCCCCACGGCAGAGAATTATTGGGCCAAATGTCAGTAGTATCAAGAAACTTCGCAAACCACTTTTGACACGTTCGGTCAGTCCACAGCACCTTCTCCATACACTGTGTAAAGCTGTTTTTGCATTTCAGCTGTGTTTTTACCTTTCTTGAAATAATAAAGCATAATATGCCAAAAATGGTTGCTTATCTTTTTCAATATTATAATCTTCAATATTAATATTAATATTAAAATGACCACTAAAATTCCCTAGTTTTGATGAGTTTTTTAAAAATGCACACCAATACAACAGCTGTCACAACACAGTCTAACAAAGTTGTTTCAAATGGAATTAAAGACAACTGAGCACTACTAGAGCCTTCGTACGGAAAAAACTCAACCAACTTTTTGGCCAACCTAATAGTTTGAACTTCTTGTGATTGAAATGATTTATTGTAAATGTACATCAGTTGATGAGCGACTTAAGTAATATTTGTTATTTGTGCACCAAACTGTAAAGCTTGGAGTTTCCCGGGTGGGGGCCGAAGGGCCTTGGCCCTCTGTGGTGGCTGCCCGGAGTCTGAGAGCAGGGTCCTGCACCCTTGGGGCACCTGAGGCAGGTGCACCAGGAGCACCTCCCGGCCTCCTCGAGTTCCTGTGCTCGGGCCAGCTGTGGGCCAGTGCTCAGAGTCAGCTAAAGGGGACAGGAGCCGGTTGCTGTAGTTCCTGTCCCTCTGGGAATCGTGATAGATGCCCCACCCTCCTTTCCCCTTAATTTGGTCCTGTCCCCAGTGGACACATGGTGCATCCATGCCCACATAGAAAATGTTAATGCCAGACCTGAATTTTTCCCCAGCCCTTGTCACAGCCCACCCACAGTCGGTGTCCGGGTTTGGCCTTGGAAGGGCCCCCTCTGTCCCATACCACCAGCGGGGCCTAATGTCGAACCGTTGCTGCGTCTACCATGTGCGGCCCTGTTTTAAGCTCTTTGCATGGCCTCTCACAACAACCCTTTGTAATGGAGGTGTGAACTGTCCCTATTTCACAGATGTGTAGACCGAGGCCCCGTTGGGGCTCAGCCCCACACCTGTCTGGCGGAGAGACGGCTGCGGCTCTGGTTCTCCCACTCCCGGACAGGAGCAGGGGACCTTGGCCCCAAGCTCTTCCCGCTGTTGACTTCTAGTGGGTAGCCTCTAGAAGTCCCAGGGGGCTTTTCTAACGTGGAAACGGGACTGTGGTGTCACTCACCGGGAGCCTCCTCGGTGATGCCCTGTTACCCCCGGAGAAGGCCCTGCCACTCCGCTTATGCGGTTTCACTGGTTTGTGTGAAACTGATAAGCTGCTTCACTCCCTTAAAAGAAACGAGGTGGTAGGGAATGGACAGACAGACAGACAGGGCCCTGGGAGGCCAGTGCTGCCCACTCCGTGGGAGCAGTGCCGACCGTGGGCTCCCCAGACGTGCCCTGCCCTCCGGCCGTGTGCTCCTTCCACACGTATGTCCTCTGCCGTCCTCAGCGGGGCGTCACTCCCCCCCGTCGGAGGGGAGAGCGCCTTCCCATCCACCTTCCCCTTCTCTGTCCCCAGAGTTCTCTCCAGCCCCGGTGTATTCTCCCTCGGGCGGCTCTGAGCGCCTCTCCGAGCACCCACCTCGGGGTGCTGGGCCGAGTTCCTTACTCGGCTGCTGGAGGCCTTGGTTCTGAGGGCCTTCTCAGTCGTTCTGTCCCTGCAACAGCCCTCATGCTACAGGTGTGTAACTCGTGCCCGTTCTCCACGGTAGGACTGGACAGGAAACAGCTTCTGAGCTCGTGACGCCGTGGCCCTGTTAGTGATGTAGTGCGACTGAATGTGTGCTTCTTAAAGTTAGAATTACCAGTTGGCAGTCTCCTGGGGTTTACTGTAGAATTGGGGCTTACCTATAATTTATTTAAAGTTCATTTCTTTTTAACCCTGGTTAGTCTCAAGGACAGGAATGGTCTGCACACAGCAGACATTTACATGATAGAATGTGTGCTTTCGTTCTTGGGATGACCACCAGCGATTTTGCAGCCGCCCGTGGCGCGGCAGGGGTTCTGGACGGGGCAGTTCTGAGTGCAGACAGAGTGGGAGTTCTCCTCACGTGCACTGTGCTGGGGGAGTAGGGAAGGAGAAAAACCACATGTTCCACACTAGAAGGACAACTCAGTTATTTGTGAGTTTATTTCATCTGCACATCAAACCGAACATTTTTTTAGTGTCAAGTTGGGTGGGGTGGAAAGAGTGGTGATATTTAGTCCTAGCAGGGCCTCCCACACGGCCCCCAGTTGAGGGCCGCACAGCCCGGAGAGCAGGGTTCACAGCACAGGTCACAGCTCCTGTGCCGGTGCCCTTTGGCTTAGCGACGCCACGTGTTGTGGTGTCTCCAAAGGCAGGACTCACAGGTGCATGCAAGCGTGTGGCTCCAAAGCGATAGTGCTGTGCGCAACCATACAGTGGTGGGCCGTCTGAATTTCCAGTGTTGGGGTCCGTTAGCACACGTTCCATGCAGTTAGATATTACGCAGCTGAGAATAATGTTAAATATTATGCAACATTAACAGAAAATACCTTTTTCCAGTTTTGCTGGGACATAACCGGCATCTGTCACTGTATGCGTGTAAGGCGTGTAGGGTTCGATTTACCCAGACTGTGAAGTAACTGCCGCAGCAGGTGTGGTTAGCACCCGCTGCTGCCTGCAGACCTAGTTACAGGGGAAGACCTCTCCATGTGGTCTCCCTTAGGACCCACTCTCTCGACAGCTGTCCTCTGTGTCCATCGCGCAGCGGTGGTGGCTGTTGTCGACTTGCTGTGTGTCACCGTCCAGCGGGAGGGCGTGTGTCGGCAAGCCAGGGTATTACAGTACTGAGTTGAAAACAGCATGTTAAAAAATAGTTACATTCCTGTATTCTTAGAAACTACATATAAAGACACGCATGCATGTACGTGTGTGGAGAGGCAGAGTGTATATAAAAAACCAAAGCGTTAGGCAGGTAAGTGAGGGGATTAAAGAGATTTTTTTCCCTTTGTTTGCTTATCTGTTAGTATAAGGTAGTGAATGCTGTAAAAATCAGATATGCCACTTTCCCTTGAGGTATATCCTAATTGTCCTAGTAGAAGTCTAATTTGAGCTCCATAAAAACTGGACCAGACAGGGTCACACTCCGACATGTGTCGGAACATTTAAAACAGACAAAGCCAGGTCTCTGCCTTCGCTTCATCAAGAATTCCTTAACTTGAAGACCAAATGAGAAAATCAATTTTAAAAACCACTTCTAATTTCGTTCCTTAAGTTTTGTAGATACAGATGCAAATTCACTGCTGTGTCCGATGAGGTGCAGTAGGCCTCTAAAATTCACATGGCTCGCACCCTGGCTGGTGTGGCTCAGCGGACGGGGCATCATCCTACAAGCTGAAAGGTTGCTGGTTCAGTTCCCAGTGAGGGCACGTGCTTGGGTGCCTGCGAGAGGCAACCGATCCATGTTTCTCTCTCTCCCTCCCTCCCTTCCCCTCTCTAAAAATAAATGAAATCTTTAAAAAAAATTCATGTGGGTTGCATGTTCTGAATGTTCCTTTAAGTCTAACACCTTTGTTTACCTGGGATAGGTTAATTCTTATCAAGTTTGAAAAACCTGTTTCATAGAAATTAGCAGTGATATTTGGTCAGTGTGTGCATTTTCTATAGGTGTCTGTGTTGACTGAAAAAGAGGAAATAAATGATTTTTTCATGAGTTGAGAAAGAAATCCTATTTAAAATTTTACAGCTGGGTTTGTTTTGTTTCCCAGAAACTCTGAAAGTGAAGAGACCTCGTTTCGATGTGTCCCTGGTTTATTTAACTCGGAAGTTTATGGATCTCGTCAGAAACGCGCCTGGGGGCATCCTCGACCTGAACAAGGTTGCGACCAAGCTGGGGGTGCGGAAGCGGAGAGTGTACGACATCACCAACGTCTTGGACGGGATCGACCTGGTGGAGAAGAAGTCCAAGAACCACATTCGGTGGATGTAAGTCGGCCCCGGACCCCGGGGCCCTGTCCTTCACGCGGCGTGGCAGAGCCATGCTGCCTGCGCTGAAGTCCCGCGTGCTGGCGTCCGCTGGGTCCCACTGCGGGGCCACAGTCAAGTGCGGCTTCCTCCGGAAAGGGCTCTGTGACTTGTTTTCACCTTGTCTCCCTCAGTCCATAAACGTTTTCCTATTGAACAGTCATAGACAGTAGGGTATTGTGGGTAAGTTAAGTGGAATGTGGTTGATTTTAAGGCACTCACTTCTCAAAATACTCCCTCAGTTCCCGCTGGTGTCGGTAACGGGGACGCCAGCGAAGGCGGTCGGCCAAGGGTTCTCGTGTGCTAGTGCGGCACGAACACTGTCCCCTGTCCCTCGGGTCAGCTTCCCACTGCTCCGCAGGAGGCGGGAGTCTGCCTGCCTCCCCACGCGAGTACGACGCAGCTGGGCCGCCCGTCGCACTCAGACTCATGGCCCCACGTGGGAAAAAGTCACAGACCTAATGTCTGAAAGGCAGTTGGTACAGACTTACCCTGTGTCAGGAAGGAGCACGTGGAGAGAGCACCTTACGAAACAGATAAGTGTGTGTGTGTGTATGTGTGTGCGTGTGCATGTAAGAAGAAAGCCATTACACTTACAATAGGCGAGTAATTTTGGAACAGTTCCAAACATACGGTGAGAAACAGTGTCAGCATATAAGTACATAGAGACCTTTCAGCCAAATGAAGAAGCTACCAACAGAGATCGTAAAATGATTCTAAGTCATTAACTTAGTTATTAGGAAGAGGGAGCTTACAAAGGAGATGTTTTTTCCAGTGGTACAGAAAAGCAGATTGAATTCTCACTTGAATGCGTTTACTAAATAATATTAAACGGCACTTAAAGGGTTAGTATCTGACTGTATTCTGAATCACTGAGGGGGATTAGATTTGAAAACTAGCAAGCTACGGATAGTGGTAACAGCTCATAAAGATTGAAGAAAACGTGAATACCAGTTGTCACCCAGGTCATACCATGTTGGGCTGCACAGTAGTAACTAGAGAAAATGAATCGTTTAAGAACAGGGAATGTAGTCGTCACATCCAGGTAGAACCAGACAGAGTGTGCACACCAAGGACGACTGAGGACTCAGGGTTTCAGCAGAGGAACTGTCCTTCAGCCAGCGTTCCTTGTTTTTCGTGTGTAGAAGTTAAAGGGACGATAGGTTATAACCTGTCAGGAGCCATTCACTGTGTAGTAGCGCTGGAGCTTAACCTGGGCATTGATGACGCTTCCGTTCAGCCGTCATTTCATGAAGCGTTCCCTGCTTAATTAAGCTTCATTAAGCTTTCACTGCTGTTAATTTCTGTGTCGTTACAATATGTTTGGTTTTTTTTAAGTCCCTGTGTAAGGGCCTAGAAATAGGGACAAAAACCAGGCTGTGCACAGGAAGCTTGTGTGGCAGGCTGCACCGAGGGAGAGCAGAGGTTGGGTCGAAGTCGCACTTGTCCCTGTGGGGGACACCTGGCGCAAACACGGGGGACCCTCCAGTGGCCTGATCTGCGTCATACTGTCACTGCGCCGAGCCAGGTGTTCCTGGTGGTGACCTTTCTCTCTGGTACTTCCACAGAGGATCCGATCTCAACAACTTTGGAGCCGTGCCCCAGCAGAAGAAGCTGCAGGATGAGCTTTCCGACCTGTCGGCGATGGAAGACACTCTGGACGAGTTAATCAAGGACTGTGCCCAGCAGTTGTTTGAATTAACAGATAACAAAGAAAACGAAAGATATCCTTTAACTGTACCTCTTTAAAACTCTTCTCCTTCCAAAGCAGGTTACTTTAAATAGTAGAGTTGGCCTGGGGATTTAGCTAATGCATATGTGAGGAACAGAGACCTTTAGAAGTGAGAGTAAGTAAAAGTTTAGTCAGACAGCCTCACACCTACCCAAACGACGCAGAGCGTAGGGACACAGCTAGCCTCTGGCCCTTGGTGCAGGCTATGTGCCCTCGGGGCGCAGTGACTGCCAGGGCTGACGTTGACTAGTGGGGCCTCTTGCTCGTTTTCGTAGTCTGGCTGCTATGATAATGGCAGTAAAATAGTTGTTGGCTACTGTGAAATTCGTATCTTCCCAAATCTGTTGATTAACTTTTATTTCTGGAACAGAGTGAATGTCCACTGAAACGGCCTTTACGCTGCAGCTCCGAGACCACAGAGCCCGAGGCAGTGCGAGGCCGAGCCACTCGAGCCCGGTGGCTCTGGGGTCACCGATTCCGAGCTGTCCCGGGCTTCCAACTTACACAAACTCCACATCAGCCTGAACTCTGATTCCAGCAGCTACGGAACGGGAAATAAATGCTAACATACGACACTCGATCAGAATGGGAATGATTATGATTAAAGGCACTTATTTTATTGAGGGAGTTAAGTTACTTGAATGTTAATGGGTCGTAGGCAGAGGAAAGAAACACGGTAAAAGTCAGGCGTGACGGTAAAGGAATCGGAGAACCGGAGCCCAGCAGGTGCTCTGAATCCAGCGTTCAGAGCAGCCCAGTAAAGCACTTCGTTGGTGCGGTTTGGGGCGACACGGTAAACAGGTGCAGAAATTGGGGTATGAGCTGGACAGGCGTTTGGGTGTGAGAGATCCCATGAGTCGGCGCCAGTCCTGAAAAACTTGTTCTCCGTGTTTATACTTTGTACAGATTTTTTCCACCTTGAATTTGAGGGGGTTTTCACCAAAATAATATTTTTCCCCAGAGGTTCTCATAGACTTAGAAGTCAACGGGGAATGGGATGGGGTGGGTGGATTTGATACCTTACGAGTCATGTTTGTGTTAGGAATTCAGAGTTTATTAATATTTCTCTTCAGAAACTGTCATCAAAATCACAGTAGTACAGTTTAAAGGAACTCTTTTCTTTCTTTCTTTTTTTTTTTTTTTTAAGATTTCACCTATTTAGAGAGACAGGTAGGGAAGGAGAAAGAGAAGGAGAGAAACATCAGTGTGTGGTTGCCTCTCACACACACCACCCACTGAGGACCTGGCCTGCAACCCAGGCATGTGCCCTGACTGGGAATCAACCTGTGACCCTTTGGTTCGCAGGCCTGCACTTAATCCACAGAGCCACATCAGCCGGGGCGGAACTCTTTAAATTGAGTTATAAATATTGTAAAACACTAGTAAAGTCTTAAGAATTGTTCATAAAGTACTAAGAATTATGTATGAAAATGTTTTAACTGTCCTCCTTATTTGTTTATATCCCATAAAAACGTAAGACACTCTGACGTTACTCTTGCACTCCTGTATCACAAGAGCCAGGGTGTCTCCCCCAGAAAGCAGACCTCTGCTTAGAGATCCTTGACTGGTTGCTACACTAGCTTACGTGACGTACCAGGATATCCACAGCATCCGAGCCTTCCACGAGCAGATTGTCATTGCAGTGAAAGCTCCAGCAGAAACCAGA
>CM052543.1:144184387-144362512 GCA_028533065.1 Trachops cirrhosus
CCCCCCCCCCCCCCCCCCCGTTAAAGATAAGGGCTGAAGCTTGGAAAGATGGCCCCACTTCCTCGCGGTCACACAGACGAAGCAGAACCAGGATGCAGCCCCAGATAGCTTGGCTTCCGAGTGTGTCCTTAACCCGGGAGTGGGCCTCAGTCTCCAGGTTCCCGAGGGGCGGCCTGGTGTCAGCCAAGGGTCTAGGGAGTTAGCGCACGGACCAGACTCAGCAAAGACTGGTGAATACACTAGAACGTAAGTCACATGTTAAAAATGAGAAGTAGCTGCCCTGGAAATGAAAATACTATCAAGCTGCCAGCTTCTTAACACACTCCTTCCCTTGAAGGAATGTTTGTGTTAAAGGATAACTGTCCTCAGAGGATTGCTTGGTGCTGGTGAGTCCAAGGAATGTGGCCGTTCTGGCGACAGAGCAGCAGTTCTGACGGCCCACGGGCGCTCGTGGTGATGTCGTCATTGCCGTAGGGGTTTAACCCTCAGCGTGGGGAGTTCCTTGCCACTCACCTCTCCTTTGTCCCCCAGCAGACCACTGTCCAAGGGAGGGCCCCTGTCCTCCTGGGCGGTGTCTCATAAGCTGATGAAGGAGCAGCCTGCTTTCCCTCCGTCGTACACTCAGGCCGAGACTTCTTGGGGATGTTTCCTAGTTGGTTTGGATTTAGAGATATTCTAAGCATCCTAAGTAACATTTATATGTGAGTCATTCCACAGGTATTTAACCGATCTCCCCCCGCCCTTTTTTAATTAACTGCCAGTGTTTTAACGCATCTTTATTTTGGGGCATGATAGCCCATTCTGTAGTGACTGGCAGGCTTGTGGTCTTTCCCTTCGACTGTGATTGCCAAACCTTGCTGAGCCGTTTGGTGGCGCCTGGCTTTTCAGAGTCCCGTTTAAACGCCGGTACACCTGGGCCCCTTGGGCAGCCCTGCTCGGAGGCAGAAAGTAGGTGGGGTGGCAGACGGGAGCACGCGTGTGCAGTGCGGCCGCTCCGCCAGGAGAGACCCGGGCGCCTCGTGCTGGGGCGGCCCCGGCCTTCGGGTCCAGCGCAGCCTGCCGGTTTCCCGTAAACAGTGCTGCTGGGATGTGCTCTGTGCCCGCTTGTGTAGCTCTTGGCTCCGGCTCCCTCTCTCTGCGGGCAGAGTGTGTGGCTGTGACGGGTGGGGTAGCCCCCGAAGCCAAAGTACTTCCCGTCCCCCTCTTGCAGACGGAAGGTGTTTGCCAACCCCAGTGGTGCTGCATGTGACGTCCTCGGCTGGCTGCCAGTCTGAGCAGCCTGTCGGTTTCTTCTGTTGCCCAGAAGTACCTGTCGAGTCGCACGGTGTACCTGGCCTGGCCCCGGTGGCCGAGTGCACGTGCTCTCCAGCCCACCGTCTGGTGCCGGGGCTGTAGAGAGGCGGCCCGCGAGGTTTTGTGACTGAAGGGCCGCGTCTCCCTGGGCTGGCGGGGGTCACGGCGGGGTGTGCAGCCCAGGCCCACCCGCACGGAAGCGGGGGAAACGGGCCCGCAGCCGGGCCCGCCGCCAGGCAGAACTCCTGACGAAGGAATCACTTGCAACTGGAGCAAACTCTCAGTAGAGGTTCCCAATCTCCCGGTACCTGGTGGATTTTAGCGTTTTACCTTACACGAGGTGCTGTTTCGTCTCGATGTCGTCCTCCTCCCCAAGTGGACTAAGAATGCTCCTCCCTGTTCGCGCCTCGGTGGTCTGGAGATCTGAGCGCAGCCTGGCCGTTTGGGACTGCAGGGGTCTTCGTTGCTCTGTCGTGAAAACACTGGTTCTGACACTCGCCTGCGGGCGCTTGCCTGCGGGTGTTCTCCTGCGGGTGCTCACCTGCGGGTGCTCTCCTATGGGTGCTCACCTATGGGTGCTCGCCTGCGGGTGCTCGCCTGCGGGCGCTCACCTGCGGCGGGGCCAGTCTGCTCCCGGGCAGAGGAAGGCAGCTCCGGAGCGCACGCGGCCGTGGCACAGTCAGTGGTCAGGTGGCTGGTGTCAGCAGCGCGGACTGGCAGGCGGGTTGAACGTGACTAAAGCCCAGTACGCGGTTTCCGCAGACACACGGTAGCAAGGGAACGGTCCGGATTTAAATGTTCAGGAGTTCCCCTTGAACTGCGGTTCTGGTGAGAGAACACTGTGCGTGCTCGGTGCTCTCCCCGCTCACGCTGCTGTCGCGTGTCCCCCGCCAGGACTCCGTCACGGTGCACATCCGGAGCACCAGGGGGCCCATCGACGTCTACCTGTGCGAGGTGGAGCCGCGCCGCCCCCGCGGGAAGGGCCCCGAGGGCGCGGGCCGCTCGGCATCGGGCAGCGGACGCCCGGACAGCCCCGCTACAGGTAAGCGCGCCCGTGTTGTGACCTGGGGGCGTTAAAGACTCTAGTGGTTTCTAACTATGTAGTAGTTTTTAAAAAAGAACTGGGGTGACATTCGTTAATAAAATTGTGTAGGTTTCTCAGGAAAGAAACGAAGATATGAGTAAGTGGAAGCATATACCCTATTTTATGGACAGGAAGACTTAACGTCATTAAAATGTCCAAGTTACCCAAAGAAATCTGTAGATTCAACACAATTCCTATCAAGATACCAATGGCATATTTCACAGAAAACAAACATTCCAGAAGTTTATAGGGAACCAGGAAAGGCCCCGGGTAGCCACGGCAGAGGTGGAGGAGTCACGCTGCCCGGGGCCCGCCCCCACGACAAGGCCGTTCTGAGGGACGAGCCCAGTGTGGGCGTAAGAACAGACACAGATCGGCGGGGCGGGGAGTCCGGCACAGCCACGTCCTCACAGTCGGGTCGGCAGGAGGCAGGAGGCAGGCACGCACAGTGGGGTAGAAACAGCCCATCCAGTCGGTGGTGTCGGGGAAACCGGACAGGTAATGCACAAAACAGGAGTGAGACTGGCCCGGCTTCTTACACCGTACCTGAGAACAGACTCGAAGTGGATTAAAGACTTGAGTGTTAGACTCGAAACCATGAAAATCCTCGAAGAAAATGTAGGCATAAAATCTAGGACATTTCTGGTAGCAATATTTTTTCTGATATATCTTCTCAGACAAGGAAAACAAAAGAAACACTGAACAAATGGGCCACATCAAACTAAAAGTTTTTGGAAAGCAAAATAAATCAGCAACAGAATAAAAAGAAAACCCGCCGAATGGGACAACATACGTCCCAATGATAGTTACAAAAATTGCACGTTGTGGTCCTGAGATAGTTTTACTCTTCCTAGCTATAGATACACAACTCTGAAAATTACAGGGTAATTCTTAACGTAGTTTGGAATATTTCTAACAACCTTACAGTGAAACGCCCTGCTGTCTTGATAAGAGTGAAGACTGGGAGTCGAGGTTGGCCCCGTTGGCGCGGGGGTGGGGAAGCAGGGGGCGGGGGGCTCTGTAGAGAAGGCTGTCTGTCGGCCGCCTTGCCAGGCGGGCCCTCGGGTGCCTGCTGGGCTCTGGTTCGCTCTTGTGACTTAAACCATTGGCCTTACGTCACTAACATAAGGGTATGGTTTTTGACCAGGGTTCTTCCTTTTTTTTTGAAGCAGTTGAAATGTATGTTCTGTTACCTGATTGCCTTTTAAAGCCTCACTTAGAAGACCTTTCCTTTTCGTTACTCTTCAGAGGAAACTCCTCCACAGCCAAGTGAAGAATTGCTGGAAGTGAGCAACTGACAGCAGGATCCGAGGAGGCTGCGCTGCGTTCCGGAGCGTCCGTGGGCGTCCGGGCATCCGGCTTGATTCTCAGAGCAGTGCGCCGCGTGAGGTCCCCTCACTCTCCGTCCGCGGCAGCATTAAGGCCGGCAGCGTCTTGGCGTAGTTCACCACTTAGATCACTGCGATTGCTACGGTTTCTGCATTCGAAGAAACTTCCTGTAATTCACTGCTTTTTGTCAGTGAGACAGACACCCCGCCTGCTCAAGCAGCTCCACCCTACAGGTCACTCACTGCACAGACGGCCAGGCCCGAGAGGGACAGCGCTTTGCCGGCCCTGCCCTCCTTCAGCGGTCACGCGCCGTCATCACAAAAGCAGCCGTCTTACACGCGTTCGGGTCTGCAGCTAGCTGCTGGCCACTGGGGGTGTGCACACATCCAAATGTGACGTCTTTGTACATATCTGTATAGTGTTTAGACTACATACGTGCATCTGAGTGAATCGTTCCACTGTTGTATAGCCAAAATAATGTACATACGGGAACTCAGACAAATGCTCTAATTTCTGTGGTATCTGTAATTTATTAGAATCCTCTGGATGAGGGTTAGAGACACGTTTTTTTCAAACTTCTACGTGTAGGAGTATCATAAATGTGCTACACACTTTAAGTTCGTGCGTTTGATTACAGAATTTCGGTTAGATCCCAGTGCTAGAATCGGACCCCCAGCTACCCACAGTTTTGTGTCTGCGCAGACCGGTGGCACGGCCCAACCCTTCAGGGGCAGGTGTAAGTGCCATCGGTAGTGGCTTCGCTGAGGGTAAGACGCAGACTCAGTTACAGTGACAGCTGGGAACCCGCGGACTTTGTGATGCTTTTCTGTGCGCAGCCTTGCTCTTCAGTCGAAGGGGTTTACTCGAGAGTCGGTTGTACCCCGTCCCCTCCAGCTCTAGCCCCCCTTCCACGTACCTGGCTGTTCTACCTCACCGGGGAAGCCCTTCGCCGCTCTGTGCCTCAGTCCACTCCGTAGTGTGCCGTTAGACTGTGAGCTCCTTGAGGGACTTTGTCTTAACCGCCGTTGTGCCCAGAGCCGTGCACACGCCTGGCACGTAGACAGCGCTCAATAAATGATTGGACAAACCAGTGAGTGAGTGAGTTGTAAAACCACACTAATAGCACTCGACTTGTCTACCACGCAGGATTCTTGTGAGCATCATCTAGATTTATATGTTAAAGGTCTCACTTTCAAAGAGAAATTTGAAGCAACTTGAAATTAAGACCATGGATAAAAAGATTTAAAATAGGAATCAAAAATTAAAATATTGAAAAATAACGCTGTGTTTAGGATTCACGTACCTCTGTGCCCCAGTGGCCCTTGCCAGTCCTGTCCCTCTGCGGCACTCGCCCTCCTCCCCCCCAAACAGTCCTTGCCAGCTTTGGAGCCTGGGCCGTGGGCAGGAGTGAGTGAGTGAGTGAGTGAGTGTGTGTGTGTGTGTGTGAGTGAGAGAGAGAGAGAGAGAGTGTGTGTGTGTGTGAGAGAGAGAGAGAGAGAGACCCGGGGTGTGTGAAGTGGGGCGAGCAGCTGTCAGTGTGCGTGTGGTGGCCAAAGCCGGAGGGGGTGAGGGCCCCTAAAGGGCACAGCAGGAGAAGAGGAAAGGCCTTCAGGCAGCCACACTGAAGGGGAAAGAGGGGAGCAAAAGCCCCTCCTGAGAAGGAGTGATGGGGGGAGGGGTGTAAACAAGGCGGTCCCCCCAAAACCCGCAAAGGAAGCATGGCCCGAGGTGATGGCATAGCTCCTGAGCAGCGGCTCCTTCCTTGTGGGACGCGACAAGTGTCCTATAGGACAGGCTAGTCCGAGGAAAAACGAGATGATGTAAACAAAAAGTTTTTGTAACCGTAGATGTGTTACATAAAGGGGTGTTTCCCGTCACTCGATCTGCGGGTGTCTGCTGGTGTCTTCGTGCAGCTGCTCAGCAGCCCCAGAACTGGCTCCCAGCCCTTCCTCCCCCTCCGTCCCAACGGGTGCCCGTCTCTGCCTGTGCAGCGGCCTTTCGTGCCCCTTGACCCTGTTCACACAACCCTGGGGTGCTCCCATGGTCCCTTCAGGTGGGCGCCCACACGCCCGACCCAGGAGGCCTGCGCCCCACCCCAGCCCAGCTTTCCCATCTTGTTACCCTCCACGCCGACGCTCAACCCAGACCACACCGGTGGGGTCACTGTGCCTGAGACCCATCGCCGTTTCCCACCCCCAGGCCTTCGCTCACCTCCTCTGCCTGGAGTTGTCTTCCTCTTCTCTGCTTCTGCAGCCACGTCGCCGTGCTGGAGCCAGCTCGAACCCTGCCTTCCACTTCTCCACCAGGTCCATCCACACCGGGCCTTTGACAGCCTCAGCTTGCGGGGGTTCCCCACTGGTGTCTGTGCCCTCGGAGGGTAGGGACCCTGTCTCACGGGTCTGTGTCCCCCGTATTTCCGTGGTGTTCATTAAGCGTTTGCTCAGTAAGGAAGGTGACCCGAGTCCATTCATCCCAGTTCCCAAGAATTTAAAAACAAAGCTTGACTTCTCAAAAATACAAACCAACGAGCTGAACTTAACACTAAAAGAAAAAAATTACCCTCTCCCTCTTCCAGGTTTTGTAAGAAGTTTCAGCACACGTGCCTGATTGTCCCTCGCCTCAGCAGAAGAGGGACACCTTTGTGCTGGGAGCACACTTGTCAGGAGGGAGGCTGCAATCGCCAGAATTCTGTCCCCGCGTGTCCCTCCCGAATCCACTGTGGACTGTGGACGTAAGGAGAGGCTAAGGGATTTGTGTAATGCTTGCCATCTAGTGGAGAAGTAACAGGTACTGAGCCCTGGCTGGGTGGCTCAGTTCATGAGAGAAAGTACCCCAAGGTTGTGGGTTCGATCCCCCGGTCAGGACATACGAAAACCAACCAGTGAATGCATCAGTAAGTGGAACAATAAATCGACGTTTCTCCCTCTCTAAAGTCAGTGAGTTTTTAAAAAAATTATGAAACAGCTACATTTCTTATTTCAATTATGCAGATACTAGAGAATGGCATTTGTTAAAAAATTTTGGATCTCATTCTGGTTGATAGTTGATTAAAGTGAATTGATACTAATTTTTACATACTAAAGTTTAAATGGAATAACTTGGGAAGAAAAGTCACAGCTGTTGAGAAATCAGCATGAAAAAGGTAATATAAAAAAATAACAAAAATAATAACCCTCACCTGGAGAGGTTCCAACTTTCTCTCATCAGCTTTTGAAAGACAAATACCATATGATCTCACTCATATGTGGAATCTGATTAACAGTCTGAACTAACATGGAAAATGGGGACAGACTCATAGATGGAGAGCAGGCTGACAGCTGCTGGGGGCGGGGTGAGGTTAGGGGGCGGAGGGATTGGGCAAAAAGGAAAAAGGCCTCATGGACACGGACAACAGTGGTGATTGCTGGGGGCAGGGGATATAAGGGGACTAAACGGTAATGGGAAAAATACACAATGAAGATTAAATTTTTTGAAAAACCCAATAAAGATTAAATTTTAAAAAAGAAACATCAGCATATCTCAGCTATGTCACATTTTCTGCTCTTGTCATAACCCAGCCTGCAGAGACCTTGACTGTAGACGCCCCACAGAACGTCACGTTGGTCCTGTGACCAACACAGCCCCGTGACGTCGGGCCTGTGGCCAGAGAGCAGCACTTACCTTAGATGTTCTCGTCAGACCTTTGTGCGAAGGGCGGTAGACAAACCCATCTCTCGGTGCCAAGTACCGTGTCCATCAGGGCACAGTAACGGAAGTGAGTTAACACAAGGAAGCCGCAGTAACGAGAGGATACTTTGAGGTACCAGATACTAATAATTCAGGAAGCAGCTACCACCCCAGGACAAGGTAGGGTTACCCTGACCGGGGAGCTCCGAGGAGAGGTCCCCACATCTCTGAAGGAGGTGCCACACTGATGCTTGGGCCTCTGATGGGGAACGAGACACCCACCGGCCGGTTGGTGCTCCACCCTCTGGGGTAAGACCTCCTGGTGTGCACACCACTAGGGGGCACAGCACTACTGCGGGCACTGGTGACGGATGTCCTCCAGGTCGCCTTGGTTGGCGCTTACACCAGCGTACACAATTGCCAAAACCCACTGATCAACACAACTAAGATCTTTGCATTTTATTATTAATAACTCAATTTCTTAAAAAAAAACCTTTAGCCATAGGACCATTTACAATTTACTCCAAAGAAAATGAAATACGCAGGTATACACTCAGGAAAACACATATAGCATCTATATGCCAAAAATTACAAAATGCTGGTGAGAAAAGTCAGAGAGGACCCTAACTGAATACTCTTCCTCAAGGACAGGAGCAGCGCTGGATCTGACTCAGGCCGAGCAGGGGAGGGAGGCGGCCCAGGCCCCTGGGGAGGAGACACAGCATTGGGAGGCGGGCTCATGCTGTGTTCAGCGTTTGACGTCCATGCGCTGATCTGATTTCTCTCATTTTGTGAAATATTTTTTAACCTCCGATTGGCTTCGGTGGCTCCATTAGGATAAATAAAAATGTGCTGGTGCTGGAAAAGATCAGGCTTACCAGAAATACTGAAATGTCGCTCAGTTAAAACCCTTTTCAAAGTTGTTTCCGTCTGGCACGCGGTTACTTATTCAGGCTGTAATCTGGTGAAGGACACCGACCTGCTATTTATAACAGGGCCGTCGACTGCTCCGCACTCGTCAGCTTTCGGAAGGAGCTGAACATCGTGTCCAGTCCTTGGCAAAATTCTTTCAGGTGCTCTCGTGAGAGCTTCAGTCGAAAATACCCTCACCAGCCAAAGTGGTTGTCTATGGACAGGTTCTCATTTCCTAGTTAACTGCGGAAATAGATTTCCAATCTTTTTAGAAAACCGTTTGTACCAGTTACACTGCTGGGTTTAACCTGGCGCAGAAGAAAAACCGGGCGGTCGGGAGACGTTACATCATGTTTGGGCCATGACTAGGAGCAATTTCAAGCAACACCTACATCTGATCTTACGAATTGTGCTGCATTTTATTGGCTACCGTCATTATCTATGCACAATAATGGCCCTTTTATTATGCCCTTATCGTGTGCCACCACTGGAGTAGGGGCAGAGACAGGTGTCTCTGCACGTTATCTTATCAGGGAGGTGTTGCCACCGTCCTTCTGGAAATGAGAAAGCCGAGGCTTGAGAGGCCACATGGCCTGCCTGCCCACAGCCACACAGCGGGTCAGCACGAGAGCCAGGCTTGGACCCGAGACAGTGTGACTCACAGTCCCCAACCCGCTTTAAAAACAAAGGTGACAGCTGTGCCAGGCTCTGTGATGTAAGCATCTGGACCTCTCTGGGCTCCGTGCTGGAGCCACGAGAAAAATGCCTTCATCTTTGGACAGTTCTTCAGAAGCTGTGGCAGATACTAAGTATCAGATTGTGACAACCAGGCTACCTAGTTCCAGTTCTTCCGCCGCTGATCAATTCTTTCTTGCTTTGACCAGGACGGATGGGTACAGATGCATGCAGTGTCGTGAGACCAGGTGACAAGAAGCCATCTGACTAAGCAACTAAGCAACAGGACTGGTCTCTGCGTTTGGCTTTGCAGTGTGCTGACCAGGCTATGGCAGGCGGGCTGAGCGCGCCCGGAACTGCCATGGAAGCGTGCACGCCGCGTCTCCTCGGAGCTGTATATATATGCACAGAGATGCGTCCCAGGGTAGCTGTTTAGATCTTGATTCACATTCTGTTCGGGAATTGGATTTGAGGTATTTCCGGCACCCTGACCCAAAATGACGTCACAGCAAATCTGGAAAGTTACCGCCAATGCATTGAAATATGGCATTTTGACCCCCCTTCGCATTGTATCAAACAATATTTCCAACATCTTATGAAAATAGGCAGTCCAGTCATTTTTTTTAAAACAGTTCAGGAAAGTGGGGCAAAGGGCAAATGGGCGTAGAAAAAATAAAGCAGGGGAGAGGTTGGTATGCAGAATGTGCTCTGGGAAGTGCGAGTCATTCCACCTCATCTCAAAAATAAAACAGCACAGCCCACTTTCCTGACAGCGTGGCTTCTTGATCAGGAATCTCCATCTGTTTTTCCAGCAGCGGAACTTCTTGTCCTTTTTCATACTTTGTTCTTTCTCCCCTGCCTTAGGAAACATTCCACTTGGTTTCTGTCCGCTGTTTCCCTCTCGGGCAGCCTTCCACGGCAACCCGAGCCGGTGAAAGCTTACTTGGGCTTTTTTAAACAAGGGATTGGAGGGAGCATTTGAGGACTCATTTGTCAAGTCAGTGGGAACATCTTCTCCGGGCAAGCTCACGATTCCGATTTGGGACTCGGAGCCAGTGATCAGCTGTGTTGAATTCTCACATCCAGGCAACGTCAGCATCAGGCCTGCAGTATCTTTAGGAGCTTGCTGTGTAGGCCGACGCCAGGTGGATGAGTCGTCCCGGGGAAAACAGCTCGCTTGGCATATGTTGATGAAGCTACAATCTGGCGCGGCACCAAGACCTTTCTTCTAGAAATAGCTGTTACCAGGACAAAGGGATTGACTATTTGTTGGACAGTTGTATGAAGAATCACATGCTCATTTGAACAGGCAAAATTTAATATGAAGAAGTGTTAACTGGAACAGGAGATTGGAGTGATAAAGGATTGGCTAAAAAGAAGTAAACTTTAAAGAATACAGAAATAGCAGATATAAAGAAGAGTCATTACACCTAGGACTCGGATCAGGAGTCCAAGGTAAGAGGCTCCTCCCAGCCCTAGGCTGAGGTCCAGATCACACGGGAGCAGTGGGGTCGGGTCTGTGCAACTCAAAGGGTCCCAGTGCCTGACCACAGAGTCAGTGAGGGTAGGAACGTGCTTTACATCTTATTTGGGGGCTAATCTGTTATGCAGCAATGGCAAAAATTATAAAGTTCTTCTGGGTCAGAGTGAGCTGGCCATCTGATTCTACAACTCATTTACACCAAAATGCATGAGTTCATTATATTTAAATCCTCCCTCCAGCCCTGGCTGGTGTAGATCAGTGGATTGAGCACGGGCTATGGACCAAAGGGTCACCGGTTTGATTCCAGGTCAGGGCACATGCCTGGGTTGCAGGCCAGGTCCCCAGTGTTGGCCATGTGAGAGGCAACCACACCGATGTTTCTCTCCCTCTCTTTCTCCTTCCCTTCCGCTCTATCTAAAAATAAATAAAATCTTTACAAAATAAAATAAAAAACCTTCCCTCCAATAGTATACTGCTTTGATCTTCCTTCTCTTCTGCCAAGTATCACTGCAGAAGAGAAAGCCCAATACTTTTAAACTTGTTACACTGCCTTATGGCTCTATTTGACCTGCTTTCCCCCCAAAAGAAACGATTTCAGAAGTGTGTCACAGGTCTCATTACTCTGAGCAGTCTAAGAAAGACTTAATAAAGCAAGATGAAAAGTAAACCAAACTCATTTTTAGTGAGGCATAGTTGACCTATAACATTGTATCAGCTTCGGACGCACAGCTAATGATTCAGTACCTGTACATACTGTGGAATGAATGATCACCACGTGACTCTAGTGAACATCCGTCACCTCACACGGTAACAGTTTTTTCTTGTGATGAGAACCTTGAAGATCTGCACTCTTAGTCACTTTCAAATATGCAGCCGGGTCATTTTTAATTCTAACCCAATCTAAAAAGGAAAGCACCAAATAACCCCCTGCGCTCCAGCAGCATCCAAGAATGTGGCCAGGTCATCTTCATGAAGCTTTGCAGTTTGGAACTTTGACTTAGTAGAAGAAAATGTACTTGCCCAAAAGATGCCTTTTAAAAAAGCTCTCCTTTTTAGTTTTGGGCCATAAAACCATTTAATAAAGAAGATGGAACAGGCAGTGATCTTTAAATTCACCCAGATCATAAATTCATATATCAAGAAAGAGGAAAGAGCCCCAGCTGGTGTAGCTCAGTGGATTGAGCGCTGACCTGTGAACCAAAGGGTCACTGGTTCAATTCCCAGTCGGGGCACATGCCTGGGTTACAGGCCAAGTTCCCCGGTGTGGGGCGTGCGGTGTGCGAGAGTCAACCAAACATTGATGTTTCTCTCCCTGTCTTTCTCCCTCCCTTCCCCACTGTCTAAAAATAAATTTAAAAATATTTTAAAAAAAGAAAGAGGAAAGAATTAGGGGCCCATAAAACCTGGGTTCGAAAACAAGCACTATATCCATATATGGTCTGTGCTGTCTTGGACAAGCTGCCCTCCCTGAGCCCCAGTTTCTCCCTCTGTCAAGCAGGGTTAGAGGGTCCCTGTCCTGTTTCGCCGATCAGATGCCGTGAGAGACAGGAGAGCAGTTCGTAAACCTGCAAGACAAGACACAGACGGCTGCCTCTCTCCACTAAGGACCACCTTGGAAAACCGGGAGACAAGACCACGTAAACCAGAATTCTATCCAGGCAGTTCAGGGCAGTATCAAAAATAATAAACAAAAAAAAACTAAACAAGACCTCCTCCAAACATTTTCATTCTTTTTTTCCCCGTTTAGTCCTCACCTGAGGATATATTCATTGATTTGAGAGAGAGAGAGAAACATCCATCACTTGCCTCCCCTATGTGCCCCAAATGGGGATCGAACCTGCTACCTAGGTATGTGCCCTGACCAGGAATCAAACCCCCAACCCCCTGGTGTATGGGACAGTGCCCCAACCTACTGAGCAACCCGGCCAGGGCTGGACATGTTTGTTCTTGACCAGCACTGCTGCGGGCAGACACAGGTGTCCATACTTACGGGTCATGGTGATAAGGGGACTGGGCACTGAGGGCAGCCACCTCACTGCCCCTCCCCACAGGTCATGCTCTGCTTTGAGCAAGCTCATCTTCCACTGCAGCTGCCAGAGGGCTTCCTTCCCCAACCCCTCCACTTACAGAAGGAGCGGCAGCCATGGTTGTTTTGCAAAGATGCAAAGATCAGCTGCGATTCCTAAGATCAGCTGCTAGTCCTCTTTGGGTCTTACACCTCTTTCTGGCTGTGTGTCCCAACGGCAGCAGCCCTGCCTGCTCCTGCCGCTCTGTGGATGTGAATGCTAATGTTCTATTTTATCCTGGCCTGCTGAAAGGACCCTCAGGGACCAGCCGAGCCCACCCTGTCACAAGTGAGAAAGGGGAGACCAGACCGGGAGAGGTGCAGGCTCCCGACTGACTGTCACAGGTCCCACAGAGCAGAGCTCCTCTTTCCCTAATTAGTTCCCCCCACGTAGTCCTGCATCAAGCCCGTGCTCCTGACTCTCACGGCCGGCCAGCCGCCTGCTTGACATCTCCAGCTGGATGACTAATTCATTTCTTCTTCGGTTTAGCTTGTCTGAGCAGAACTGCGCTTCCACCCACCCATTTGAACTTGCCCCTCCCCCAGTCTGCTCAATTTCAGGTAATTGCCCAGTTACCCAAGCCAAAACCCCAGCATCACGCTTGATTTCTTTCTTTCTCTCACTTCCCTATTCAGTTCACCGGCAAGGGAGAACTGAAGGGCTCTACCCTCAGAATCTATCCGGAATTGGTGCTACTCTTACCCCTTCAGGGAGTAGCAGCAAGCCACCATCACCTGTCACTTGGGCTTCTGTGACAGCCCAGACTAGATTTCCTGGCTCCGCACTTGTTCTCCTTGAGTCTCCACACAGTAGCCAGAGTTAAAACCATGAATCAGATCACATCGTTCCCCTGCTGGAGGGCTGCAGTGGCTGCTCCTCTCATAACGACACCCGAGCTCCTCGCCATGTCCACTGAGATGCTACCTGCTTCTACCACTGTCTCCCTAACTCCCTCTGCTGTCATCACAGAGGCCTTCCTGCTGTTCCCAGAACCCAGCACGCTCATTTCTGCCCCAGGACATTTGCACTTGCTGTTCTTGCTCTTAAAATGCTCTTTACCCACACCGTGGCATGGATTATTGTCTCACTATTCATGTTCTGATTGAACTGACCTTGACCACTCTCTAGAAGAGTGTCCCCACCAGCCACTCCAATCCTTTATCCTGCTTTGTTTTCCTTTTTAGCACTATCTCCACATGAAATCATATTATACATGTGTTTACTGCGTGTCTTCCACACTGGTACTTACGCTCCTTCAGGATGGGACCCTAGTCCGTCTTGGCCTTTGCTTTCCCCAGGTGCCTAAAACAAGACCTATCACATACCGATTGCATATCACAACATTTATTGAATGAATGAATCAGCCAACTAGTACGCAAAATTTGGGACAATCCCAAATTTCTTGAGAAACAACTTGTGAACAATACGCCACAGGTGTGTGTGTCGTTTCTTAGCTCAGGGTTCTCACAGAGACAATTTTATCTCATGAATCTCTATGATTACAAAGGAGAGCAATGACAGAATATTGAAAATGCATTTTGTAGAAGGAACGTGCTAACTGGGCCTTGGGATTCCTGGTCAGCTCTTTGTTTTCCTGTGGCACATTAAGGCACTCCCACCAGCTCAGCCCCAGGTGCTTCCCCGGATCCCGTGGCTCCCAGCAGAACAGTGGGTCGATTCAAAGCAGTGAAGTGTCCCACCTGTGAGACCCGATTTAGAGTCTCTCCAGACCCCGTGTTCACAGAGGACCTCCCACGAGTCCTCGGCAGACAGGTCTCAGACCTGTAGGGGGAGCTGACGGCACACATCCGTTCTGCAGCGCCTTGGGAAACTGGGGTCCAGAAATGTAACTATTCCTTCAAGTGGAATGGATTAGAGAGGTCACTGGATTTTATAAACATCCAAGATGTTCCCTTACTCCTGCCAGAGTTTGAGGAATTGAAAGATTCTTTAGACTCAAAATGTCAAGTGGTCAAATTGGGTTCATACAGCCCATATAACGCAGGATTTTATCGCAACGCTGGGCCCACTCCCTCTTCATGGGCGTTTGCCCACAAACATGGCCAAGGCAGTGTCCCCAAATGTTAGTTGAGAATGCCCAAGAAACACGCTGTTGAGATTCTGCCTGGACCCTCCGAAAGCCAGCTCTCAACATCATACAGAAATCCTCTGGGTTTGTTAAGAGAACCCCATAGCTTCGCATCATGCAACTGGAGATCAAAAGAAGGTGACCTTCCTGTTCAGTGATCTCAAGTCGCTAAACAAAATGAAAGTCATTCTATTAATAGTTTATTTATGACACTATCGCTGGGTCAGAATTAATTCTCAAATCTTGCTTCTAAATGGTATTAGGTAGGGAATATTCCGGTAATTTAGGGACTGGCTTATTTTTGTCTCTTCACGCATCACCTGCAGTCAATCTCACCCGAGGACTGATATCTTGTGGGTACAAAATAGCTTTCAGCAGCTCCTGGAGCTTCTTCCTTCACATCCAACAAAAACAGGAGAGTCTTCGTTTCAGCATTTCCGGCCAAAGGCTTGATCTTCACCCTGATTGGCTGCTCAGAGTGCATGGTTACCGCCGAGCCAATCACTGTGCCTGGGGGTATGGAGTACACTCATTGGCCAAGCCAGGTCCTGTGTTCAACCTCTGAAGCTGGGAGGGAGAATCTACTTCCTTGGAACCACGTGCCTCCCCAAAGGGAGCAGCAGGGATGGATGCCTGGAGACAATCAAACGCTTATTATATTCACTCTCTTCTGGGTGTCGAATGCTTATTATATTCACTCTCTTCTGGGTGTCGAATGCATTTGTCAGCAGTTCTATTAAGGCACCAAGCATCCTTTTTACATATTTTATTCCAGGATCTGTACCTCGCCAGAAAACTGCTTGGGCTCAGAGACTGCCTTCCTCATATTGAGGTCTCCCTCTGAGCTTTTCAGACAGTTGGTGCTTAATAAAGTTTTGTTTATGTGAATTGCATTTTTCAAAAGGAAATGAAGACGTTGTTCTCATACTTTTAAATTCCCAAAGGATCCGATTCTGTTGTTTTCTGCGCATTGATTAGTCCCTTCTCCAGGAAGTAAGGCTAATCTCAGGCCGAATTAGAGGCAGTCACGTGCTGTAACCTGATCCAGCCAGAACATTTTAGTCATTTCAGAACGAAGTTGAATGTCCATTGCATTTTTGGTGAGTGAATGTGTGGATAGTTATAAATAGACACAGAAAAACACCAGGGCTGTGTGAACTTGCTTGGCGAGGACCCCGGATTTGGACCCCCCCAAATATAGCCTGCTGACAATTTGCCACGGGCATTTTTTTCCACACAGTTCATCATTTCTAGCATTCTGAACAACCATTCTGAGTATTTGTTCAGCAGTACTTGCCGCCCCGCCCCCCATTTTGGCCAAATGTGTGGCTTTTTCAAGAGAGATGACTCTCAGGCACAGATAAATATATGCCCGGGCACTTGGCTATAATAGAATTCTCTATCGGCAATTCTATCTCATGCCCGTGGGATTGGTTTAAATCTGGAAGTCTCCAGAAGACCTCCGTCTCACTCTCCTGCTCCCACAACTTGAGCCAATGGCAGGAACTCTGAGGAGAAGGCCTAGGTGTAGGCTGCAGACGCCGTTGCCATCAGATAGAGCCAGACAGATGAGCAGCGTTCGGGGAGAAGTCCCCTGACCAGAGCCGGGGTCGGGAAAGCCTGCAGCCTTGCGTGTCGAAGCCCCCTGCCTCTTCCCATCACTGTCACGCTGGTGTGCCACCTGTGTTACTCTTCCTTGCTCTCCAGGTCTCCAAACCCCACCCCACTTTCCAAGTCCAGCCTCACTGCGGGATTTCACATGTCTGATGACAGCTGGTCCAGGCGTTCTCCAGCACAGGGTTCCGTCCATGTGCAAAAGGTCACCTGGGTCGCAGAGTTTGAGGTCAATGTAGATGTTCCCACGTAATCAGTGAGGGTCTCGATTCCCAGGCTAGACCACAGAAGCCCATGGAACCCAGACGTGTTAGTGATATCCCGGGTGAGACTCTGGCGTCAGCTTTTGAAAGAAAATAGACTTGACTGGCATCTTCAGGTAGCTCTTCCCCCTTGTCCTTGACCCTCTTCCTCCTGTCTCACATGCAAAGAGGGTGGACGTGCAGAGGTGAATCCCCAACAGAACTCAGAACAAAAGCCACACCTTCTTGAGTAGCTGTAACAGTCCAAGACTGCCTGCCTCTACCCTTCTTTACAAGTAGAAAAAAGAGAAAGAAAAAAGAAACCTGTTTGAATAATTCACTATAGGCAGGTCTCTGTTGAATACAGTACAACTCAGTCCTAAACTGATTCATGATCGTTATTTTTGTAGCTTCAGGGATATTGACTCCTGGTTTTACACAACTTGGAGCAGAGATTTCTTGATCGGTCAGAACCCCTGATAAGCCCTGCTAACCCGGTGTTCCTCCCTAGTCAGGCCCGGTGGAGAGGATGGCTGCAAAGAAGCGTCCACGGAAGCACCTGCTGGATTAAGAGGCTGGAATCGGGCAGGAGAGGCCCTCCAAGGACATACTCCTTTTTTGAAATGGACACAAACTAAAACTGTCCTCAGTGTTAGACAGAGGGGCCGCTGTCCTCACTCTCTGCTCTGCGGTAATCCCAGCCCACCCGACCTGCCTATTCCACTAGCAGTTTTCTGTCTGCAGGGAACTTGGAGCTGCCGGCTCCACCCCAGGTCTTGCTGAGTCAGGCTCCACCCACACCCTGCTCCGATGGGAGGAGTCTTGGCGCTGTGGATGCTTCAGCGGGGCCACTGGTTGGGCTCTCTCCACAAACCCAGCCCAGAGGCTGCAAGGGCAGGGTGGGGTCTGTCCCCAGGAAGGACTCCTGGGCCTGCAGCAAAGCCTTGTGCCCAAGCACTGAGAGTTGTGTGCCATATCTGGTCGCAAAATTTCATCTTTCAGCAGCACAGGGCTTTACAACAAAGGACAATGGCTTTGCCAAGAACCGAAGACTGAGTCTTGCTCTGGTGCTGGAGAGGAGAGAGACGGATCAGAGGTGATCATGGGCAGGAACAGCCTTAATTACTATTATTATTTTTAATAATTCTAATAATACAGTTAGTATCACACTTTTTTCCCAGAGCATTTTCACCTGTATTAATTCACTTCATTCTCACACTGTCCCTCTGAGGTTGGAAAGTCGGGCTGTTACGTTCTCATTTAACGGAGGCTCAGAAAGGACTGCTGACTCCATAGGATGGCGCAGGAAATCAGAGATGGTTCTCAAACTAACAGTAATACCGACGACAGTTATGTCATCCCGGCTGCCGCAGGAAACAGATGGCACTCTCTAGAGAGGTGATTCATGGGAGTATAAACGAAGGAACTATTTACAAAGGGGTGTGTGGCGTTAAGGGAAATAAGACAGGATAGTGAAGCAAGCTGAGGCCAGTCGGAGCAGGAAAACCCCTGCAGCCCCCTGAGCCAGAGCAGCAAAGAGAGGGACCTGGGTCCCCAGGAGAAGGCCACCAGGCAGGAGCCATTGTCAAATCCAAGCAATGAATACTCCACGGCTGTTTCCTCCTGCCCACTCCCATTTCCTGTCTGGGCCTCCCATTGGCCAAACCCATCTGGAAGCCAGAGGGCAGCTCCGCCCACGGTGTGCAGCCCAGAGGTCAGCTTCCCACATCTGAGAGCAGGTGGAGAAGAGTGTGGAGCTGATCTGGTGGGAGATGAAACCATCCAGCCGCACTCTGCTGTGCCTGTATCACGTGGCAGAAACTACACTTGGGGACTTAGACAATGGTCTCATGTCATCCTGGTTAGATTCCTGTGTGGTGGCTATGAAACCTCAGATTGCCAACTCGCCTGGGGTGGGGAGTGAAACTCTGTTTTTCTATAATTTCTCTTAATGTTTGTGTGGAGCCTCCTTTCTGATAGGTGGCCGGTACTTTTATCTTGGGCAGTTCATGGTTTCTTCAGCCAATCCTGGATCCCCGCACGATCTAACTCCCAAAACATGCACCCCAGGGGCTTCACCCACACAGGTGAAGTTCATGTACATGACTCCAGGGTGCCCAGGGCACAGTCGCTTTTACTGATGCTTCCACATGGACGTGTCTCAAGGCACGTGTGTTCCCATCTGGTCTCCGTCACTGGGTCAGATTCACGAGTGCCTGTCCCACCTTTAAGATCACTCTCGGTCCTATTGTCTTTCTACCCTGTAGGGAGCACAGGGATTTTTGGCTGTTGCCCACATGTGGTGCTGGCCAAGGTGGTGGCGGTGTCGTCACTAAGGGCTATCTCAGTCCCAAAGCATGCAGTGGTCTTTCTTCCACCTCACTCCTCCGGACCAGTGGGGGAAATTCTCTATGAAACTTGTCACATCAGGGCCCCGCTCTGGAAGAATGGCTGACGCCCTCTGTGGAGCCTGAGTCCCAAATGGGCCTGGAGTTTCTGCTCTGCCCATTCCCCTAGGGGCTTGGTCCAGAATCCTTTTCTCGGGGTCACGTGGCAATAACTATCTAACCCTCTTGCTTTTCCTTCTGCTCCCTTTGCATGCCCCACCCCCTGACTCCAGCCTGTGGGCGCTGTAAGCAATAAATAGTTTGGGGTGTTGGAAAAATGGCTTTCAGTAATCAGATATGTTTCCATTTGTGCACAAACTTGACGCCTTAAATCTTTCAAGGATTAGGATTTTGAGTTTCAAAATGCCTAGATATTTGCAACCCAAACTTTTTTCTTTTAAAAAAAACTTTTAAAACTCTATGCCATGGTGACCATGAAAAATTTGCAAGTAGCACCCTGTCCCCAGGATAGGAAGCCTCAGCTGCCCTCTGAAGGAGAAGCAGTTCACGTTACCGGAAGTTCCCAGAGTGGGCATGGTCGAAGCTAATGCAGAGACGGATTTCCATGGAGCCGATGAAGCCGAGATATCAGGCCCCTCCCTTGCAAGGCCCCCTTTGTGGTTTTCTACTGAGCAACATTGAAATGGCCGATTGCCATAGCAGGTGGTAGGGAAAATGATGAACAGGCTCAGGGAAGTGGGCACACTGGAATAGCTATATTCCGTGGGGACAGAAAACCTGCTGGGGATGGTGTTCTGTGGAAAGACGCAGGGGACACATCATTCCCCAAGGCCATCTGACACACAATAGTAAAAGTAGGGTTGCCAGACTGAACAAATTGAAACAGAGGATAGCCACTTAAATTGGAATTTCAGATAAACAACAGATACTTCCTTAGTATAAGTATGTCCCAAGTATTGTATGGGACAGTGTGGTAACCCAACACCTATAATTTCCCCTCGTAGCGACTCAGGAGAATGCTCCAGGCGGGGGAAAACTCCAGCAGTGCAATGACAAGCTTTGGAGAAACAGGGGAGGCAGGTGACAGGGTGCAGAGCAATGGACACAGGACAGTGTACACCACGGAGACAAGGAATAAATGTTAACCGTAGGTATGTCCAGTACAATTGTGAGGCCTACTTTTACTTGCATATTATTCACTGCTTATCTGAATTCAAATTTAACTGGGCACCATAACAAACAACCATGCTAGGAATACAGTCAGCTGACTTTATGACCTCTCTATAGAAAACGCTGTTACAGTTTGCGACACCGTGGATGGACCCGGGGGGTATCGTGCTCAGTGAAATCTGTCAGAGAGAAAAAGACAAATGCCATATGATTTCATTTATATGTGGAATCTAAAGAACCAAATAAACAAACAAAATAGAAACAGACGCATAGATACAGAGAACAGACTGACAGTGGACAGAGGGGAGGGGCGTGGGGGCTGGAGGAAAAAGGGGAGGGATTGAGAAGTACAGATAGGCAGTTAGAGAGTAGTCCCAGAGCTATAAGGCACAGCCTAGGGAACAGTCAGTAATGTCGTGATGACGGTGTATTGTCTGATGCCAAGTGGCTGCTTGAAATGTCGGTGGGGCCACTCGGTAAAGACGTGATGGTCTAACCACTATTCTCTACATCTGAAACTAATCTAGAACAGCACTGAGTGTAAACTGTAATTGAAATCTTAAAAAAATACATAAAAGAAAATGCTGTTACAAAATGATTGTTCTATAAAGGGGCTATCCAAGTGTATGCAGCCAAAAAAAGCAGGGAAAAGAAAGTATTATCGAAGCATACAAGTCAGTTAATAAAATGCTATTTTTCTGGATGTTGTGATGTTAACAGTGTTTGTTAGCTTTTTATTTGTAATTCGATATGACGACTCCTCCTAAGTAAACATTCCCTTTCATATTTAATTTGTAAATTAGTGTTCTTCTTCTTAAAAAGAACCCTCCAAGCTGAGCAAGGCTCAGTCCCACAAAACCTGTAACACCCTCCCCGCAACATTGTTACAGCCAGTACTGTTCTGCCGGAGTTGTGAGGCGGACCAGACAGTCCCTTTTACAGAAAAGATAATGAAGCCCAGAGGCGAAGTGCTTACTCATCCTGACTCCCAACGCTCTTCCCTCCAGGCTCTGCTGTCTTCAGGCTTCCTGGCTCTGTGTGTGTGTTCGTTGGTCCTCCTACTGCCTCCGCCACGCGGTCCCCGCAGGGACCAGCAGAGGGGCACTAAGTGGGAAGAGCCGCCTCTCCAACAGGCCTCTGTTTAGAGTTTCTGCCCCGCAGGCCCTAAGGGCGGGGAGCTGGGTTTTGCTGTGACAGACAGCCGAACAGGGCCAGGCCCACGCCATCAGCTTTTGCAGGACAGAACAGAGCCAGTTAGAGGCCCTGGGTCCCTGCTGGGACCTTGGGACAGAGAACTGCTGGTTGGCTTAATCCTCTGTCAGAAAAAGGAGAGGAGGGTGGTGGTGAAGGATTGCAGGTCTGCGCTTCCTCGTTTCCTGAAACCGCTCGCTCCGTCCCACCAGGAGAGCTCTGCCCCAGGTTCAGGCTGGCCACCGGAGGCCCCTCCTCTCTCACTCCTCTGGCCCTGGGCACCTGGCCACCCCGTCCGCTAATCAAGGCTGTTGAGAATCACTAGAGCCTTTCCTCATACAGCACGAAGAACCCTATATCACCAAATCCAGGGATTCTTGGGTCAGCCCTGGTGGGATGAGAATCAAGGGGAACAGCTGTCATTTTGGCCAAGACTGGGTGTTTCTGCTTTTTTACTTGTTTTTGCTTAACTTGTTGTCAAAATACACTTTGGGAAATCACGGTGAGAGAGACAATATTTCCTGGCCTGTACTGAGTGTTGCCGTGTGCTGGGCGTTGTGCTGAAAGCTTTGCACACTTTATCTCATTTAAACACTCCAAGAACCTTAAAAAATTGATGCTCTTATTAATGCAATTTTACTTCCACAGAAACTAAAATGTGAAAGGCAAGCTGGCACCTGTCCTGCCGGGAGCGTGTCGTGGAGTCAGGGCCCGCGTGGGGCAGTCTGATTTTCCTGCACGCATGTGGCCATCACACCACCCTGCCTCTGGAGAATAAACATGGTTTATAATTTTTAAAAATATTTTATCTATTTACTTTTAGAGAGAGGAGAAGGAGGTGAGGAAGAGAGGGAGAGGGATCAGTTGCCTCTTGTACGTACCCCGACCAAGGACTGAACCGACAACCCGGGCACGTACCCTGATGGGGAATCAAACCAGCAACCTTTCACTTTGCAAGACGACACCCAACCCACTGAGCCACACCGGTCAGAGCTGCAGTTCATTAACTTTTATGTCCTTATCCCACAAAATTGAATCTAGCAGCCTTGGCTGGGGACTCATGCTTTCTAAAAACACTTGTACTGGGCTAGAGACCTGGCCTCCCAAGGGCCGTAGAGATAGCCCCTCCGATCCACTGGGCAGGTGCCAGGACAGGTGGCCGAGTTACCCGACGCCTCCCAGCAGGTTGGAACCAAATCAGACAGAGAGGACCTGGCCTGGCAGGTTTCCAGCGTTCGTGAGTCGTGAAAATTGGGGCACTTCCTTTGACCTGGACAATGGCGGGCCGAAGGAAAGGCAGCCACTAGAAACACATTCAGAAAACAATCCTTCGAACCTGTGTTTCTCCAGGGACGTCCTGGCTTCGACATTGTGCTTCTGGCCGCTCCAGGAATGCCTCCACATTCCTGAGCAGAGTGGGAATTTCCAGGCCCTGTGGTCCTCCTGGAGGCCGCCTCACAGGCAACAAAGGAGGGTCTGGGGGCGCATTCCTCCCTCTCCCTTCGCAGCTACCTCCTCCCACTCAAGGAGCTGCCTTCCAGTTGGCTGTCTCCATGGTGAAGGTGAGATGGTTTCCATGGCAACAGCCAGGGAGAGCTGGTTTCCTTGGTGATGATGAGGAAGGTGAGGCACTTGGGCTCAGTGTATCTGTCCTCTACACCAGTGCCCACCCTGCAGAGGTCATGCCCTGGGCTTCCTGGACTAGGGCCTTGTGTGACAATAATAACAGTTTTACAAGTGATAGACTCTACCCAGGCCAGTAGACCAGCGCCCTGCTTAGGCTCTGGGTCCAGGGTGACTTGGTTTGGGCACATTATTTCACCCGTTGGGCTCTCAGTCATCTCATCTGTCAAATGGGGCTAATAACAAGATCAGCCTCGTAGAGTTGTGAAGAAATAAATGCGGCAATAAATTTGAGCTTATTATTAGATAGTAACTTTCATCGTTATTATTCACTGCTAGCCGTTGTTATCACAATGCAGAGAGAGGGATAAATTGGCTTCAATGAGACCATCGTGGAGATGAGGAAGCAGGAGCCAGGGACAGTGACTGCCAGCTGGAATCCCAGCATTGTTAAGAGCCAGGACTAGAGGGAGAAGCCAGACACTGGGACTCAAGGCCAGCTCTTTCTCCACCCGCCCCCTCTTGCACGGTGGACACACCGGCCACTGCCCTTGATTTCCTGCCCAATCGGAGACCCAGAGAGCTGAGCGCCTAGGCCTCCCTCCTTTCCCACGCCACCCTGGTTTGCACCGTGAGCCTAGACTAAGTCAGCGCTGGCAGCATTGTCAGAGCACTCAGCAAGCACAAGGCAGGGATAACAAATTAATTTAGTGAGGACTTCCCATCCCATAAATGCCTGAAGTCTGGAACGCTTCGCTGTTTCTTTGAATGCATCTGGCATCGCGTAGCCTCTGGCAGACTTCCTGAATCATACAATTTTTGAATTACTAAGGTGCTGCTTGTGGGACCTATGAGTGATGTAGGAAATGATACATCATTCTGGGAACACAACTGCTTCAGGACTAACCAGCCTTGGAATCAAAGCCTACATTTCATTACAGACCAGCAATGTGGTTTCGGATGAGTTCGCTAACCTCCCTGAGCATCTGTTTTCTGATCTGTAAAATGGACCTGTGAAAACGCCTCCTGCAAAATTTGGCGTGAAGTTTAGAGGTAAAACACCTGGGACGTGAAAGTCACTCGACAGCTGGTAGCCTCTCATTGCACACAGATGGTCGCCTCCCATTTCAAGCTCGTTGGTCCTCCGTGGGGGTGTCTGATCCAGGAAGGCCAGACTGTGCCTCACAGGGCGCCGCACCAAATTGAGCTCAGGAAAAGTGTGCTGGCGTCGGCACAGGCTCTCGGCTGGCCCGTCTGTGACGCAGAAGATTGTGAGGGGCCTGGTGACTGTAGCCTGCCAAGGGAGCATCACTATCTAGGTCAGAGAGCAAAGGGACCGCCTAGCTAACATCTGTCCCAGCGTGCTGTCCAAGGCTGGCTGGGAGTGCTCACTTTGGGGGCTGTCCATCAGATCCACAGGGTGGGCCCTGTCAGCAGGTTTGGACTCCAGGGTCCTCCCCAGGACCTTGCCTAATTGCATCAGAAGTTAATATCCAACTAACACCTGCCAATAAAATTGTATGTCCCAGGAATTTAGGATTGAGTCCAAGGAAGAGTTCAGTCAGTATCTTGATATGTTTAAGATGTTTATACAATAAAGCCTGGAATGGACAATTGGCTATTTGCCACCACGAGGCACTGGATCCGGAGAAAGACACAAATGCAGGCATGTACACGTGCACACACATGCAGAAACAGACACATACCTGTGCCTGCACACGTGCATGTATGTTCACACGTGTGTGTGCACTCACATGCAGGCTGATGCACAGATGCAGGGTTCCCAGATCGTGTGTCTGCCCCCTTTCTGGTCCTGGCAACATTTATGACCTTAGGTTAGAGAAATACTTTAAAATATGCCCCACCCCACCCCCATCCCTGCCGGCTTCTGCTGTTAGACTAGGTCAAGTTCACTGCTGTCACTTGCAACCAAAGAATCCTGAGTGATATATTCACTCCCTTTCAGCAGGAGGGCGGGCAGGCTGCAGGCTGTGATGCCCCTGAAGGAATTCAGTTAACCAAGGTTCTATTCCTCAGGCTTTCATTAATAATAATAATAAAGTAACTCCCACCTGCTGGGCAAAAGGGTCATGAACTTTTCTCACCTCACATCCTCCTCAACATAAACACCCACAAAGGCAGGCAGACACCGACTTGAAGGGCCTGAGCAACTGCATTCACTGAGTTCTTGTCTCGCAGGCGCCTGACAAGCTCACTCCCCTCTGGGGACAGAAGGGACTCAGAATGCAAAGGATGAAATGCAGCCGTGCACCGCCCGGCCTGGGTAGCTTTCGGGCTGCGTTAGCTGCTGTGGGCATAGTGCACACAGTGTGTCCCTCTGTGCTGGAAGCTGTCCGGCGACGGCCACCGTAGTCAATGAGAAGGTCGCAGATCCCTGGGATCGCCGCGGGAAAGCAGCCCCACTCGCGGGCCCTGAGAATTGTGGGATCAGAAGCACCCATGAGAATGCCAATAGGACAGCGCCCCCAGAAGCCAGAGCCACGCTGAGGACAGGGTCACTGTGTGGCTAGGGGACGAGGTGCCTTCAGGTGCAGGACCGCTCCCCAGGAAGTGGGTGCTGGTGCAGGCTGGGCTCCCTGGAAGCAGACTTTGAGGAGAGTTTATGGACATGATATTTGTTAAGGAGTGTCGCTGCAACCATCCCCTGGGAAGGGACAGGAAGGAAAGAGGGTTGGGCAGAGGGACAAGGTGAGGCTCAGCAATAACCCCGCTGACCCTACCGGGAACGCTGGAGCCGCGATGACCTTCACAGTCGCCTCCCTTTGGGCGGAGCTGGCCCAGCCTTCCTACCTTCCCCACTGGATGCAGCCAGCCCAGGAAGGGCCAGCCAGCCCCGGGCACTGAGTTTCTCTGAAGACAGCATGCCCAGCTGCTAGGCAAGCAAGCCCTCCAGGCACGGGGGGTCTTGGTGGCAATTCTAAGAGTCCACTAGCGGTAACCCCCTGCAGGAGGCAGAACAGGAACCAATCGGAGGGAGCTGCAGCAAGCCCGATTCCAGCACAGCATGCTGTGGGCACAGCCGCTCACCCTCTGAGCCCACAGCTGTGAGGCATGCACCTACACCCACCCTTGCCCAACACTCGATGAATCCAGCCCCTGTCCTCACGAAGCATGTAGTCCAGCAGTCCAAACAGGGCACAGTGTCTGAGTCACCCAGGCCTGGGAGGCATCAGCCTACAGAGGTGTGGGAACTTCGGGTTTAACGGAACTAAAAAACAAAATTTTAACAACTACAGTTGTCATCAAAATGGGCTAAGCAACATTGAAAAAAAAACAAAAGAAAAAGAATGCTGGTTTGAGCCCTGGCTGGGGTGGCTCAGTGGGTTGAGTGCCGGCCTGCAAGCCAAAATGTTGCCAGTTCGATTCCCAGTCAGGGCACATGCCTGGGGTGCTGGCCAGGTCCCCGGTTGGGGGCATGTGCAAGAGGCAACCGATCGATGTTTCTCTCCCTCTCTTTCTCCCTTCCCCCCTCCCTAAAAAAATAAGTAATTAAATAAAATGTTTTTTTTTAAATATGCTGGTTTAAGTATAGAAAACCTGAATTTGAACCTGGCCCTGCAGGCTGTGCGACCTTGGGGACGTCACTAACTTACACAGATGGCTGGCGCCACCCACGGCAAAGAGCAAGGATGCAGAGGAGGCTGGCTGGTTGGCTTTCTTTCTCTGATAACCACTCAGCCGCTGTAGAGATCGTAAAACTTATTGGTCCAAGCAAAAGGGCCATACACCCTGCTTTTAGGACCTCAGGAAGCTGGGTGCTAGGCAGGGAGCCCCAGAACCCCTGTCAGTCCTGAAACTTTGGAACAAATTGGTTGTTCCGTGGCCAATGATTTCCATTGCCCTTGGTCTAGGGCTCAGGAAGATTTACACTTTTTTTTTCTTTTTTGAGCTCTGGTTTAAATCTGGCCAAGTTCTGCTGGAACTCAGTCATCCTGAGCGACACTGGCCCAAGAGCATCCTTGTGAAGTCAGGCAAGTAGCTATGGCAAGAAATCCTAGCGCGCGCGCGCGCGCACACACGGTCTTATAACAGATTTTCAGATAACCATCTGCAAAACCAGCGGAGGTTCAGATTTCAAAAAAACAGAAAACAAAAAAACAACCCTCATCTTGAAGATGTGAGAGAACCATCCCTCTATCCCTGGCTCAGAAAACTGAAATCATCTTTGCAGAGAGTGGGAGGCGGCAGAATATTTTTATTCCGTGACCTAAAATGCTGTGTCATACACAGAGCAGTTGGAAGATCCCAGGTCTAACAGCCTCATTTTCTCCTGATTTTTAAAGTCGTGGTAAGATGCACACCCCATGAAGTTTACCGCCTTCACAATTCTGGGTATGCATGCAGTTCGGAGGCATTAAATATCGTACATTTGTCGTGCGGTGCGACTATGACGCCCTCCACCTCCAGAACCCTTTCCATCTCTTAAAACTGAAGCTCCGTCCCCTTAGATAACTACTCTCCATCCTCCCCTCCCCCAGCCCCTGGCAGCCACCATTTTACAGCCCAGGGAACCAGAGCCCAGAGAGGGTCAGCAGCGTGTCAGAGATGCACAGGCCTTTCGTGGCTGGCCGAACACTCAGCCCGGATCCTGGGAGCCCCGGTCCGTCGTGTTGCTCTGCACTTTCTGTTAATCGTGGGGCTCAGAGTACAGGGCGTGGCTGGCAGTACCCCCGAGCGCTGCCAGTCCTGACGGCACCCACATGCCCTAACTCACCATCCTAGGCTAGTTCTGGTTTTGCAGGCAGCAAAGAGGGCTGGGGGTGGAGGATCAAGCGTGAGGAGCGGAACAGATGCTACCGTCATCAGCTGGGGCTTGCACGACAGAGCGCCATGGACCGGGGGCCTTAAAGAGTAATGTGGATCATCGCATCCCAGCGCTGGAGGCTGGAAACCCAAATCCAGGCGTGGCCGGGGCTGGCTCCCTGATCAGCCCTCTGCACTCCAGGCGTCTCTCCTCGGCTCGTAGGCAGCTGTCTTCACGTGATGTGTCTGTTTCTGAATTATCCCCTTTTATAAGGACACCAGGCACTTTGGATTAGGGGCCCACCCTACTCCAGGATAACCTCACCTTAATTACATCTGCAATGACCCCGTTTCCAAATAAGGTCACATTCTGAGGTACTGGGAGCAAGGCCATCCATATGTTAATAGGGGGATTAGCCCACTGGAGAGCCCCTCTCCTTCATGAATTGGTCCAGAGAAACAAATAGACCCCCAAGCTGGGGAACTCAGACACCGTCTCATGTATATTTGGCAACTTGACTCATAACATTGCGGATCAACAAGGAAAAGGATGATCTAGTCAGTAAATAACCCAAATAGCTCAGCGTTTCCACTCCTCAGGCATGCGCACTCAACTCTGCCGAGTAAAGGCACACTGCGTTTTGTGCGAGAATGTCAGCTGCAGCACTGTTTATAATACCAAACGCTTTACTCACGGGAGGGCCGAATCGTGTCCCCAGAATTCACAGGCTAAAGTCCTCACTCACCCCTAGTACCTCCCAATGTGACTGTCTTTGAAGATAGTGTTTAAAGAGGTGATTAAGTTAAAAGAAATGCAGGAGGGTGGGCCCTGATCCAATGATTGATCTCCTTATAAGGAGGAGAGATTAGAACACAGACCAGGAGGAGAGATTAGAACACAGACCAGCGTGGAAGGAAGACCATCGATCTGACAGATGTCTTTGTAAGAAGGGGAAATTTGCAGGAGCACACTGAGGACGCTCATGCACGGAGAGGAGAGGACACAGGGAGAAGGGGCCGCCTACAAGTGAAGGAGAGAGGCCTCAGAAGGAGTCAGCCCGGCCGACACCTTGATCTTGAACTCCCAGCCTTCAGGACTGTGAGAGATTCAACGCCTGTGTTGAAGCCGCCCTGTCGGTGGTACTTGGTCACGGTTGCCCTGGCAAATGAATACGGTGGTGGGGTACAACACCGTGTGGAGGAGTAGAGAACACCGAGTTCGACACAGCAGTCACCTCTATGAGGACAGAGGTGGGTGTGACCAACGACGGTTTTTCAGAAGGCGTGGGCGATGTTTTGTTTTTTAAACTATACGATGGGCGCCTCCACGTTTGTTACATTATTCTCCCTCTTTTTTCTGTAAACGCTCAAGAATATGTGAGTGTGACTGCGGCCGAGTGAGCCCTGGTTTCCCTGCAACCGACCACAGAGGGGCTCCAACTATGGACCCTGGGCTCCTCATTTCCGCTCTTTGGCCTCAGGGCTCTCACTGTAAAATTAGAAGAATAACTCAAAGTTTTCCAAAGTGCGTTCCACAGGACACTACTCTCGTAAGACTTTTAATTTATATTCTGCACCCACAAAGGGCTACGTGGGCAAGTATTTTTAGGAAGCACCGGATAATCAAAGATATAATCGCATCGTTTACTGCAGAAACCTCACACGCCTTAATCCGTGAACAGCCAAGGGCTCTGGTGTGTGTACGACGGTGCACCTCTCTCAAAGACCCGGGTTCGTCTTTTCTCTTCACTCCAGTAAGAGCCGATGTCCGCGATGGTTCTGAAGGAACCATCGATCATTCTGTGCATGGGTTACTTTCTATAAATAACCGTGTGTAAAAAGTTTCAATGGCAGACAAACCCAACAGCAGCCTGTGTGACAGACCTTCCTGAGAGTGGCACGGGGCCTCCTAAGGTGCAAAGGGAAAGGCTTCAGAAAAACCTGTTATTTTAGTTTTAAAACACGAAGCTAAAAAGTGAATTGAGCCCTGGCCAGTGTGGCTCAGTTGGTTGGGGCAGGGTCCTGTAAACAGACGGGCCGTGGGTTCGATTCCCAGTCAGGACACGTGCCTTGGTTGCGGGTTTGGTCTCTAGTCGCCCAGGATGAGTAGGGGAGGCAACCAACCGATGTTCCTCTCTCTGTCTCCTCCCTTCTCCTCTAAAACCAATAAGCATGTCCTCGGGTGAGGACTTTTAAAAGGATGAATTGAGTAAAACTAAACCATTATGAATTAACTATGAGTTAGAATAAATTATACATTTACAAAATCCATCAAGGCTTCCTTTTTAACTTGTTACTGGGACTGTAAGACACACACAGAAGAGGGCATGGAATAACCACAGAGCTCAGTCAATACCCACTGCCCAGAAACCCAGCCTTGTCAGGACCCTCGCTGCCCCTCGGGCGCCTCCCAACACCGCTCCCTCCCTCTCCCCCAAAGACGAACCCTGACTCTCTTAGTGGCGCCTGTTAAAAAAAAATTTTTTAAATAAACAGAATCTAAAGTCTGTACCCTTTTGTGTCTGTACCTAGCGCTGGTGAGCTCCGTGAACATTAGGCTCTCACGTGACTGTACTAAAGTAGCAGGATCTCCACGGAGGGCGATTCGGCAACGTGCATGGCAGATCTGAAATAGCTTCATCTCTTTTACCTGCCGACTCCACTTCTAGGACGTTAGAATACCCTGGTGAAGCACGCAGCCATTCAAAATCATGCATTTGAAAGATATTTAATGGCTGGCCCTTATTATAAGATACACCATGATAGGTTAAGTGTCTTCACCTAAGTATGTTTCTTAAAACACAAGTTCTACACAATGTCTGTAGGAAAACATTGCGAAGCTAAATATTGCCCCCCCTCCTTGTTTTGGGAACGTGTGATAATACTAGGACATTAAAGGCTCCAACAACTCCTGAGAGAAGAAATGAATGCTATTTTTATAATCATAAAAGAATATACGCACATGTTAGTACATGCACAGGTGCCTGTACACCTGTGTGTGCTTGTTCTAAAAGAGAATGTCAGCCATCCACAGTCCGTACACGGGCGTGCTGGCTCCTTGCCCTCGTGGCTCCGAGTGTAGGCAAAGCAACGTTTTCGTAACATTCTTCCAGTTCTCGTCCGAGGAGCACAGGAACATCACAGGCAGAAACATCTTCCTTGAGTGAGGCTGTGTCCCGTGACCTCTGTTTTTGGGAAACGCCCCACAAGCATCACCAGTCTGGACAGTGTCTGCGCGTCTTGGGTGACACCGCGGTGCGAGCCACGGTCCGTGCCGTAACCCCAAGTCTCTCTCACCAAGACACCCAGAGGGAGTTTTGGCAGGAGCTTCCCGCCAGGAAAATGCCAGGCTCTTCCAAATCAATTTGTATGCATTCTTTTGTCTGGAAAAGAAAACTATGCAACCGAATACTGTGTTCTTCCTTCACATTATCTGCCAGGAAATTTAGACCCAAACTCAGGACCCCTTTATAATAGCCAGCATTTAGGATTGCTAGGCTCCGAAGCGCCAGAGCCCGAAGACCCCTCGGAGAACATGTGGTCCCGTGCACACACACAGGAACTCGATGTCCCAGCATGCCCCTGGGCTTCTCCCCGGTGACCAGTCACCCTGCCTCCCTGATATATATTATTCCCGTGGGCATCCCTTTGCACGGTTGGTGGGAAAGCTCCTTTGGGTCTTGCCAGAAGTACTGGGTTAGCACCTGTCAGAAGTGAACAGAACAGGAGCACAGAGGTGGTCTTCCAACCCCCCAAGGTGTGGTCAAGCCTTAAAAAGGATGTAGTATTCCTGCTAACCCAGGGGACAGGGTCCAGTGGACTTTGGACACCTGTGGAGAGATGAGCCTTGACTATTGAGGGAGGAGGGACACGGCCTTGACCCCTGACCTTTGAGTGATGGTATATTTAGCCCAGGAGACAGTTTGACAGAGTAGCAAGGTAGGCGTCAACAAGTTTGGCTCCTGGGGTTGAAGTTCTGTGCCACCCCTGACAATCTACAAGCCATAATCGAGTCCTCTAATCTATGGTCCCCGAATGCTAGTCCAGGAGCTTGGGTCAGGGTGGAAAAAAATTTTTTTGGTCTGAAGCACAGTAAAAATAATCAGGATGATATAGTGAGTTCAAAAAAACCTCATTTACTTTTTCCCACTGTGTTTTTCTTACTGAGATAGATTAGACATATAACATTACATTAGTTTCAGGTGTACAACATTAATGATGATATATGTATATAGAAATGGTCACCACGATAAATCTCGTTAACATCCATCACCTCCCACAGTTATAAACATTTTTTCTCTTGTGGAGAGACTTTGAAGATTGACTCTCTTAGCAACTATCACAAATAAGATAGAGCATTGTCAACTATTGTCACCACGCTGTATGGGACAATACATCCCCAGAACATCTTTGCCCGCCTGGGCAAGGAGGCCGACGATAACAGATTATCACTTCATAAGAGTCTGATTGGAGCCGAGCACCTTTCGCGTATTACCTCGTTTTTTTCTCCGCTCAACCGAAGAGGGTTGGAAACCCCGCCTCCGAGAGTAGACCGCCTTGTCCGGGGTGGCAAGGACAGTACGTGGCTCCTCAGGGTGTAACTCACTGAGAATTTGCATCCCCCCACGTTAGCCATGGAAACCCTAACCCCCAAGGGATGGCCTTCGGAGGCGGAGCCTTTGGGAGGCGATTAGGTCATGAGGGTGGAGCCCTAGGGAGTGGGACTAGTGTCCTGATTACACAGTCCTCAGGCAGCTCCCCCGCCCTTTCTGCCCTGTGAGGACACAGCGAGAAGACACCCCTCTAAGAACCAGGAAGTGGGGGCCCACCAGGCACGAATCTGCTCGCCCTTGATCTTAGACTTCTCAGCCTTCAGATGTGCGAGGAGAACGTCTGTCTGTCATCTGAGCCGCCCAGGCCGGGGCACGCTGTCACAGCAGCCCAAACCGACTGAGGCGGGAGGCTGAAACCTGTTCTCACTCTGGTTTTAGGGAGAAGGAGGCAGCCCGGGGCCCAGCAGGCCCTGCCCAGGCCCCACGGCCACCCCAGGCTGTCCCTCATCAGAGCCCTGAAGTTCCCAGAGGTACGGCGACCGTTTTGGGGAAGGGAGCGTCTATCACAGAGACCAGGCCACCCCACGCTGCTACAACAAACCCGGCTCTTTCAGACACGGCAGGGCTTGGAAAGGCGAAGTGGGGAAGGGAGGCTTAGTTTAGCCGGGTTTATTTTTGTGAGCAGGAGAGTGACAGCTATAGAAATATTACAGGGAGTTCAGGGAGTCTTGGAAAGGGAAATATTTGTGCTTTATCACTCACCCCGGAAACGCTGGCGAAGGGCTAATCTTGGATGGATTCCGTCTGCTTAATAGGCGAACTAAGAATAAAAACTGGGGGGCTGGGGAGCGTTTCAACCCCTGACACGTCACACGCCCCACCCCTGAGATGACCCCCGAAGAAGCCCTTTCCCCGTGGCTTCGAGCACTGAGTGTGGTGAAATGTGTCATCGACATTTGTAACCTGGAGAGGAACGCATCATTCCCCAGGGAAGCTGGTGACCAGGCCCCTCCGAATCAGAAGCTGAGTGTAGTTTCTAAAAATCCATTTCTTACCAAGTTTTCTCATTTCCTTAAATGTCTCTTTTCTAATAATTCTACGCTTGGGCAAAGTTGTGCGTTCGATAAATATTACTCAGCCTCTGCCAGGGGACCTGGGGACAGAAGTCAACCTGGGGGTCAGAGGAGGTCTCTGGACGAGGTGAGGCAGGGCCTGGGCTCTGAAGGGTCAGGAGTCCCCACAATGCCTGCCACCTCTCTGTATGTAGGGCCTCCGTGACTAAAGGTTTGTTTTTTAGTAATCTTTTAGAATACATGTCTTACAGTATCCAGTCAGCCTCAGTTGGCATGGCTAAGAAATGCAAGGTTTACGTACTTTTCCCCAGTCTAGTGTGGGAGGTTAGGGGCAAGGCGGGCTGGGAGGGGTCCAAGAGGCGGGGGACATTCAGGGTGGCTGCTGGCAGGGGCTGCTTTCAACTCTCCCAGCCATGGCCCCGGCCGCGCTCCCGACAGCTCCGTGAAGAGGGACACGAGACACAGAACAATGACAAAGACTTTCTGTTGAGAGGGCCTGGGTCTCTGAGAGAAAAAATGAACCTAATTTTACTGAGGTTTCTCGTTTCTCTTTCTCAACTCCCGCAGCGTTTTTAAAACAACAGTTTTATGGAGGTGCAATTCCCGCACCTCAACAGGTGCCCTTCTGAAGCGTGCGATGCAGGGGCTCCGTCTCATCAGGGTCGTGTGGCCGTCACCACGGTCTCCTCCAGAAGGTTCTCACAGCCCCCAGCAAGAAATCCCACTCCTCTGGGCAGTCGGCATCCACCTCCCGCTCCCTGGACCGTCTGTGTGAAGGAAAGGGTTGGCCCCACCGTGGATCAAAATTAGGGGGCCCTGTGTCTTATAAAGGAGTCAGTGAAGTCCCGAGGGGGCGGCACTTGGACTGTGGTCCTATAGCAAACGTCCTCTTCAGTCCCCAGCTCCGAACTGCAGAGATGTGGGGGGACTGAGTGTGCAGCCGTGCTTCCGGAAGGTTCTAGGAATCCTGGTGAAGTGGGGGCAGGGGCGTCTCCGTGGCTGCCAGGCTCCCAGGGCGGAGCGCTGATGCTGCACCCCCCTGGAGAACAAGGGTTTGAGTCACGGGGCAGCACCGAGGGCCGTTCTGCTGACAGAGAGGCCTCTGGACTACGGTCTCTCAGGTTCGAGGCTGACCAGGGCTCAGGCCTGGCGTCCCCCCACCGTCCCCTGTCTGTGACATGGACCAGGTTCTTCTGATCACAGGGGCAAAGAGTCCCCCATACTGGTTACACAAGATGATGTTAACGGGACTGTAGCTGGGGCTTCTGTGGCAGAGGTGGGAGCCAGTTCTCAGAAGGCAGGTTGACTGGAGACAGCCCCTCGGCTCCTCCTCTGTGTCTGCAAAGGCCTGGGGGCTTGGGCAGGGGCAGGCGGGAGGGGCAGGGGTGCCCGGGCTGTGGGCAGAGGAGAAGCGGACGCCCAGGGGCGCCTGGGGGTTCTCAGAGAGCAGGAGGAGCCCTGCCTTCGTCACAGGCGCCGTGGCGATTCCACAGCCTGGCTGTCCTTCTCGGACACTGGTGTGGCAGGGACACCTGAGATGATTGCCTCTGTGGCCTCCTTGTCTCGGGTGGTGGAAAGAAGGGCCCTCCCCTTGCAGCCTTCCCTGGGTCGCTGTGCCCGTCCCGGAGCTCCGCAGAGCTCGGAGGGCCTGGCCTGGCCGGGTCAACGCTGGCCTGCCGCTCACTGTGTCGGGGAGGCCACTTTGTCTCTCCAGATAACAGCTGCTAGATTTTTTCCATCGAAATTTTAAAAAATTCTAGTAGGTCATCGTGTTACATAAATGTAAGCCCTAGTAGAACATTCTGTTACAAAGAGATATAAGGACATTTCAGGAAACCAAGGGGCCTCTGGAGTGACTGGAAGCAGAACCAGGGAAGCTGTCAGAACTGTGTCACAGGGGTCCTGGGGGCCACCGCCTGACAGTGCCATCGTTTGTCCTGAGCCTCTGCGGCTCCATTTGCACATGGCCAGCATAGCCGCCCCGAGCCCGCCAGGACGGGCCTTCCCCTCCAAGGGTCTAGCGGAGCATGAGCAATATACCAAGTTGTGAACTGAGAATCGAAACTTCGAAAGAGAACATCTGACCGGCCCTGCCTGGGTCGTTTGCCTGCCTCTAGCCCAGTTCCCTAAAGCTTGTGTGAGACAAGGTCGCACTGCGTGAGCCCGGCTACGTGCGGGTGGGGTGCGTCCTCAAAGTGCGGGAGTGTGGGGGAAGCTTGTCTGGAAAAGCCTGTTACCTTACAGCGAAGGGAGGCGTTGGAGCTGCCGCTGTGTTGTGTGAGCTGGAGAGTAACACCTGCGTCTCGGAGCACTGCGAGGACAGAATTCGTGGTTTGTGGTGCTCACGAGCACGCAATCGGCTCTAGGGGCCGCCTGGAGGCTGGCGACCAGTCTGGTTGGGGACATCGCCATCGCTAGCCGGGCACCGACCCGCAAAGCCAGCCGTGAGCTCAGCACTCTCTCTGCCAGAGAGGAGGAGCGGGTGGAGGGCTCTGCGGCTCTGCCAGCGGTGGGGGGCGGGGGGGGGGGCGGGGGGGGGGTCCTGGCTCTGGGTGGCTGCCTCCACCGGGGCTGGGCCCTGGGCCTGGAGGCAGCGCCCAGCCGGGGTCACGTGCCAGGGGGCGCCAGCTCCACATCCGCTGCCTTAGAGAGGTGCCAGGCTATTTACAGTCTGTCCCTCAAACACCGAGGGTTTCGATACTCAGCGATGAGATGCGCTCCTCGGAAGCCCAGGCTGGTGGTATAAATAGGCCTCTTGATTTCCCTTCACACGAAGGAGCAGGACCAGCGGGCCGGGGGAAGGCAGACATTCCAGAAATGCCAGCAGAGACCTCAAACAGCACTGAGCCACGCCTGCGAAAGGAAGCCCTTCGTGGGAGGAGACACAGGGCTGCAGAAAGAGACACAGGCCAGCCCGGACAGGAGAGGGACTCGGCCCGGCTCATGCAGGGCGCCCCGAGAGCCAGGGCAGGGGCGGGCCCTCAGCCCCGGGCCAGCTTGCTCCCCTACGCCATGTTTTCTCTCGTTAAAAACGGTGGAATTTTGCCCTGGTGTGTCCGTCTCAGAGGATTCCAAAGAGACCTGACGGCTCAAAGATGAGTGGGGCGAGGGGCTGGTAGTCGTTTTAAACAGAATCATTTTCAAACCAATAGGGAGGAGTCGGGGGGGAGCCGAGGAGGCTCTGAGGCTGGGCTGGGGGTCTCCCGTGCAAGGCCAGCGGGGGTTGTGGGGCTCTGGGTGCAAGTGTGGCGGAGGGTGTGGAAGGTAAGAGCTCCCCCATTCATTGGGTACTGTGAGGGCCTACTGTGTGCTGAGCACTGGGCTAGGCGCCGCAGATGCGACGGAGAACAAGAGAGAGTCCAGCGGGGATTTAGACCAAAATGTGTTCATGTCAAAAGCCCCGGGGGCTCTAGGAGTCAGGGCACAGCACTCTGAGAAGCTCAGGAGGTCGGGGAAGGGTGCCCGGAGAGCAGTAGCCCAGCTGGGACCTGAAGGTCAAGTTGGAGTCTGGTCAGAGGAGGAAGGACGTTCCTAATGGAGAGAACAACACTTGGAAGCCCGGGGACCCTTGGCTGGGACAGGGGGTGGATGCTTCCAGGAGCCTGGGGGTGCAGGGGATCCAGCACAGGGTACGGAGGGAGTCTCCTGGGTGGGAGGGAGTATCCTCCCTGGCGTGGTAGACGCTCAGCACCCGGCCAGGAGTGGAGGAGGTGAGAGACGAATGCCCCAAGGAGGAGAGCAGGGAAGCCTGCAGGGACAGCTTCACCCACGGCAGACTCAGTGACAATCTGCATGCACCCTGCCTCTTGATCGGGAGCTTGGGCTGATGAAGGCAGCTGAGCCTTCCGGCTGCCCCTTGGCCCACAGAGGCCCGGACACTGCCAGACAGAGGCAGGGCAGGCGATGTGTCCGAGGTTAACTGCGTTAGCACAGGCTGGTGCTCGGTGCAGATTCGGGGTCAGGCTGCAGCAGTGGTTGGAAATACCCACATTCCTCTGTGACACATCTCTGCCGTTCCAGGCCTTAAAACACCACCTTCAATGAGGCCCATGCCTCCACGGGGACTAGCCCAGTGCCAAGCAGAGCACAACATGCAATGGGTGTTTGCACTTGAACGTGAACAGGGAGCAGAGAGTAAGCACCCGCCTCTCCGCCCATGTCCTCTCCCGGGCCCTCCTCTTGGCCAGACCACACCGGTGGGCCTTGGTGGGCCACGGAGGGAGGACCCGAGTGGGGTCTGGGCACCGACTATTTATCTGCAAGACCCTCGGCATGTCCCTGACCCTCCTGGAGTCTCAGTTTTGTCTATGGAATAGCATGGTTTATACCTGCCTGTCTGGCTTACGAAGTTACCCCTGATGGTCAATTGATAGATGACGGATACGTATGTATTTAGTAAGTGTAGCACAATGAAGAGACGATTTGCTCTGTTTAAAGATTTCTAAATATCTGCTTTGTTCAGGACGGTGGTCGCTGTCATTAGTGTGGCCTGGTGGGAAAGAGCAGACCACCGTCTTCCCAGAGAGAAGCAGAGCATGTCCCGTCTGCTGACCCAGGGAGCCGCCGCAGGCACCAGCGGGCATCGCAGAGCAGCCCCCGTCTCGGGTCCGCCACGGGCCCTGTGCTTCTCTGCTTGGGCAGGAGCCAGACAGTCCATACCCAGCCCCACACCAAGGGTGGGGTTCCCGGGGTCAAAGTCAGAAAGAAACCCTGGGGTAGTAGCGCTGGGAGGGACTTTGCATCAGATTCGGCAAACATTTGTTCAGTGCCTCCGGTTTGCCCCAGGCACCGGGCCAGGTGACTTACACTAGCCAAATAATCTTCACGCCGCCTGGGGCTGGGCCCTCCCTGTTCTCTCCGTTTCCTGAGGTCAGGCAGCTCCATGGCCAGCCCGGGAGCACAGCCTTTTCCCAACTCTTCGCCCGTCTGGACCCTCCCGCTGCGTAGGTCTCATCCTAAAGGTCACCCCCTCGCAGAAGCCCTCCATGTTCCTTCTCCCGTGTGGCCCCGGGACACTTTACCCAATGACTTTGCAATCACATAGTTCTTTGTGCGTGCCTTATTCAATGTCTACGTCTCCTACTACACTGTGAGCACAAGAGCCAGAACCTGTCTGTTTGGTTCCCCACCGTCTCCCTAGAGTGTCAGAGGCGTTCGAGAAACCACTTGTTGCACAGACTGTGGGAATAAACACCGTGCTAAGGACTCGAACATGCATCGCCTGGTTAGTTTCTATTCTCCGTCATTTCTCATCACTTCTTTATAGACATGAGAGGAGAAATGATGTGTTGGGTGGGACTTGCCAATAAGGCCACAGAAGTTCCCAGAATCTTTCTCATCTTGAAACCACGGAGCCGAGAAGGGAGCCGAGGGCCCTCAGCAACGCCCTGACCCACAGTCCTCTCTTCCCGTCGCACCATTCACGCAGTCCCCAGCCTCTCGGGGCTCAGAGAATTCGTCGTGACTGGAGAAGCCACACTTGCTCCCTGCCCGTTTATTACGTGCCCATCGTGGTTACATTTCGTCTGTGCAAACGTCCAGCTTCACCGCGCAGGTCAGCCCAGCTCAGACGAGGTGGCCTTAATGTCACTAGTGTGCATCGGTGTTAACGGCACCACTTCCCTGCTGGAAATGGCCTCTTCCCTCCCCTCTTCTAGCCCCAATCCTGGGAATTACCAGAGATAACCAGCCAAAGCTCTTACACTAATGCTGGCACGTAGTAGGTACTTAGGAAATGCTGTCCCCCTTCCTTCCCCCACCTGTTAAGGGTGGGCCCTGGCCCCTCATCTTCTCCACGCCAGCCCCCAGGGATGACCCCTCTCTGACCTCCTACACCACTTACTCTTTCCCTTGCCATTGGCTGGCCACCCAGCAAACTTTGAACTTAGACATTTCACCTCTGAGCACATGGGTCTCCAAAGCCAGACCGTGAGCTCCTTAAAGACAGGGACTCAGCCTAGGACTTCACAGCATTGCTGTTCTCGCCCCAACAACACTGATTTCGGGCCTGGCCTTGCATGCAGTAGGTGCCCCATAAATAAGGACCAGGCCTTGGAGCCTGTTAAAGACCAAGGAGTAATGGATGTAGAACAGGCTGGGGAAGAAAGTGGGAGTTTCACTGTGACTCAGCTCCTCTCCTTCTGCCTCCTCTGGGAAGAGGGCCCTTCCAGCAAGAAAATGGTGCCACTAACACCAATGCAGGTTAGTGATGTTACAATGCAGGGTAATGACAGCACAGTGCAAACTACGGCTGGTCTGTTCAAGTTGGATGTTCCTGTAGATGAAACGCACGTCTCTGCCAGGGCAGGGACGGCCCGAGCTGCATGTGTTAAACAGGTAAGCAGCAAGACTGACTGGCTTACTCCGCCGTCCAGGACGAACTCCAGTTCTGCCCTGGGCTCGGTGACCCCGTCGCTGTAAGGCCAATCCCTTTGCCCAGGGGACAGCCTGGAGGATGCACGGAGTTCTGGGGCTGGAGTTGGATCGCAGAGGGGAAATCTACAGCATGTGAGCAAAGGCTGAAGGAGGGGGTGACGAGGGTCAAACCAGGAGAGCAGAATTCTGTCCGAGGGGTTTGCACAGAGCCAGAAATGTGTCTGAAAGCCAGACAGTCAGAAGTCAAACACCTACTAAAACGGGGCACGCAAGGGCAGGAGGGGCAGAAGTGCCTGAGAGAATGGTGAGCCCGAAGTTTGTTTTTAAGGGTGTGGACCTGGCACGGCCCTGTTTGACAGCTCTGCTCCCAGGACACCACACAGGCCTCCCCGGCCTCCCTTGGCTCACCGGTGTCCAGACAGAAAGGGAACAAAGCGATCCACGCACACAGTTCCTGTTTCCTGTTTCATTCAAACTGCCTGCATGCCTTTTCACTCCCAGAACCTCTCCGGGACACTCTGGGCTCAGGCCGTGTCCCCGGCCCAGCCCCTGGCCCTCGGCCAGCTTGCGAGATTCCATCGCAGTCTGGAGTTTGAAATCTGTTGATGTTTTGGTCAACTGGCTGAGCCGCGCTCGCCTCCAGAATCCCCCATTCTGCACGCAGCCCTCTCTTCGCACGGCGCAGCCTCCTTCAGAGGGCAGCGGACTGTGATGGGGACCTCGAACCAGAAGTGGCCTGGGGTCTCCCTCACAGCCTCTGCCCTGGGAAGGATGGCCACAGACACAGGAACAAGTCTGTCAGTCTCACCCAAAGGCAGCAAATGGTTCCTTTTTCACAACAGGGAAACCGCTTTAATGAGCCCTCTTTTTCTTTTTCAAATCAGATTTACAAATCAGCTGATAACAAAAAAAGAAAACATGAAACACGAACATCCATATGGGAGCAGAGCCTTTGGCTTCTGAGTTCCTCCCTCACTGAGGAAATGGATTTGAAATGGGAAGGAGGAAGCGGGGAGGTAAACTTTCGTGTCTATTTTAGTTTTCCAGTGAAGTTCCCATTTCCTTTTGACTTGGTATAAACAAAGAAAGGACGGTTGTTAGTTTGGTGATTACAGAAAACCCATATCTGTAATGTAAATGTGGTTTATCTAAATGCAGATCTAATAAATAACTACACTTTTCCAAAATGTAACTCCTTCTCCTTAGCTAATAATGGGAATAATAGCTATATTATTTTATTGAGTAATTACTATGTAGTGGGCACTACCTAAGCACTTAGCGTACATTAGAATTATTGTTGACTGGTTATATCTGTTCCCCAGAAATCCTATTCCTGAAAATCCATTGCAAAGCAAGTAAGTTGTCTATATAACAAAGGTGTGTGTGTGTGTGTGTGTGTGTGTGTTGTAGCATGTTCACAGGGGCAAAAGCCAGAGACAAAATGAATATCAGTAAACATAGGAACAGATGAATAAAGTATGTTATTTCCACATTATGATATATGCAGCCATTAAGATCAGAGTTTTCCCAGATGACTGACTAGAAATGATTTCCAGAAAGTACTGTTGCGTGAGGACAGTAGGATGCATAACATTGTGTATCATATGATCTCTTTTTACAAATGACCAAAAAGCCTTTTATGTGATTATGCACAGTCACTTAAATGTATAAACTGTAGGCTTATTGTAGCATCGCGGAGAAAAATATGGAAGGTCCATTATTAGTTGTCAGCGTGGTTATGCAGGACGCGCCACCCGCCTGGGTCTGGTAGGGAGCCTCGGTGCGAGTAGAGCAGACTCGGGGGGAGGGAGGTCTTTGAAAATATTTGGACAAGATAATCTTGGACATAGAGTCTTTCTTCTAATCTGGGTTGGGGGTGGTCCTGGGCATTAAGAATTAAATACTAAGGAAGGATGACTTTTTTTTGTATAGCAAACCGGTGAAGTGGGAAATGTCCACTACATGGATATAGATGCGCACATTCAGATTACAAATCTTATCGGGTCAATCCCCTGCCTAAACTCACCCATGGCGTCCCTTGGGATTAGCCCAGCCTTCTGACCGTAGACCCCAGGCCCTGAGCGCGCTGGCTGCATCCACCCTGTGTACTGAGACCACAACCACACTGACGTCTTCCAGCACCTTGCTTGGATCACCGTGTCTTCACACACGCTTCTGCTTCTGTTTGGAATGCTTCCTGTTCTTGTCACCTAGACCATTCCCCTTCACCCATAGACATTCAGCTTGAAAAGTCACTTCTCCCTGGCAAGGCTTCTTTACCCCTCCTTCCTCGAAGGTTGGGGGCAGCCCCCTGCACAGCGCCCCTGTAATCAAGGGCACTTCGTTGACATGTTTTATTGAGATAGCGGTCTGCGCTTCTTGTTTTTGCATTCTCAGGATTTCACACGCAGTCAGCACTTGTTAGTATCTGCTGAATGTCTGAATGGAGAAGATGCATGATTTTACACAAGGGAGTCGTGTTCTGTGATCTTCCAGTTCACATTCAGCAATGCGGTGCGTCTGTCCTGCGTATGGCGTTGAAGCGCTTTACAATCTGACTCTCATCGGCTTTGCACAATAGGTGCACAATAAATGCTCATTAAAATGTCCATGGGAAAGCTTCCTGGGCCTTCCCATCCTTTCCCTACTTTACAACATGCCTTCCTCCCACCCCTGCCTGGCTAACTCCCCCCCATCCTCCCAGGTCCCCCCGAAATGCGTCTCTGTATGAGGTGTCTCTGTCTCCTCTGGACAGAATAGGCAGGCCTCGCTCTGTGGCCCCCTGCGTCTTCCTCCAGCCTCCTCGTGGCTCCTAGTGTCTGTCGCAATGATGTGTTTATAAAACTGGCCGTCCAGCTCAACTTGGATCGTCGACGGTCCTGGCCTTCTGTCTTCTTCCGTTTGTTGTCTCCAGCATCTAGGACAGCCTCTGCCACGTAACGGATGTTTAGCAGGCACTGGCTGAAGGAGTGAATGAATGAGTGAATGAATGAATGAGTGAGAGAATGAATGAATGAGTGAATACATGAGTGAAACATGTTTACACTTTTGCTCTTAGGAACTACCAGGTAAGGCTGCCAAAAGGACTGGAGCCCATCTCAGTTTCCTGCGACAGACCTACGGACCCGGAAGTCTCCGTCGGGGTCAGAGATGCCATCGCAGCATGCTGGAACGAGGTAAAAAACCTGTCTTGGACGTGACGAAATTGAGGTTCTAAATGGGAAGGTCACCCAGAAATAACATAACCATGAAGTTGGCCACGATGTCGAGACGGGTCCCCATGCATTTCAGGGACCCGATGTAACCTCCCTCTGTTTCTGGTCACATGTAATGCACTTTTTATTTCTTTTTTGTTTTTAAGATTTTATTTATTTTTAGAGAGAGAGGAAGGGAGGGAGAAAGAGAGGGAGAGAAACAGCAATGTGTGGTTGCCTCTTGTGTGCCCCCTACTGGGGACCTGGCCTGCAACGCGGGCATGTGCCCTGACTGGGAATCGAACCGGCAGCCCTTTGCTTCCCAGTCCGGCGCTCAATGCGCTGAGCCTCGCCATCCAGGGTCACTTTTTACTTCTTAACAAAATAAAGATGACTCCATAAAATTGCATAGCACTTTATCATTTATGAAGTCTTGTTTAAAAAAAAAAAGCAGAGCAGCTTGTGGTTAAGTACCTTGCCAAGATCACCAGGCTCTCCCTTCAGTGCCCTTTCCAGGATGTGATCTCCACCTGCAAACCTCAGACATCACAATAAACGGTGGTTAAATATTGATTCCAGGCTCAGTCATAGAAAGCACTACATTTCTAATCAATATCACCACTTCCTACTTCTAAGAATTTTCTGAAGGACACCTGGAGCAGACGTGTCAAAGCTTGACGTAGGAGAGTCGATAAGATCTCAGGCAAGCCCCGGGAGGAGCCAGATGCTCGCGTACGTACACACCCCAAGCGTGTCCGTGACTCTGCAGGTGGAATGCCTGGTGTTGCAGGGCACGTAAACCTGTGAGTGTGGACAACATTAGCGAATCCGTAATGCACAGTGTCTGGCCTTGATAAATATTTGCCAGTGAATGAATGTGCCTTACGTTAAAAAATTTCTCATATCGTGTTTCTGCATTTAGCCATATTTCCATAGTATGACTGTTTAAAATTTAAATGTGTTTTCTGAATCATTAAATCTACTCCTTCACGCTGTCATTCAATAAAGAATGAGTGCCACCCTGGCCGGCGTGGCTCAGTTGGTTAGGGTGTTGTCCCGTGACCAAAGGGCTGTGGGTTCAAGTCCCGGTCAGGGTACGAAGTTAGGTCGCTGGTTCAATTCCCGGTCCACGTGTGGGTGAGCGGGAACCCCAGTCTGGACATGGATGACCCCCAGTCTGGGCATCGATCCCTGGTTGGGGTGCCTGTGGGAGACAACCGACCGATGTTTCTCTCTCACCTTGACGTTTCTGTCTCTTCTGTCCTCTCTCTCTGTCTCTGTCTCTAAAAACAGCTTAAAAAATATCCTCAGGTGAGGGCAAAAAAAAATAAAAATAAAAAAAAATAAAGGACGAATGGCTACCAGATGCTGGGCACATGGTTCCCCACGATACAGCAGTGAACCAAGGCCCCTAACCTCGCGGACTGCACATTCCTGTGGGGTAGGAGAGAAGGATAACAGCCAAACGATAAGCAATCTGTTGTATTAGGTGACAGTTGGTATGAGGAAGAATCCGGTCGGAAAGGAAGCTAAGGGACGCCAGGGGCGAGCGGGGCTGAGCATCAAGGTGCTGGGGAGGCTGACATGAGAGCAAAGACCTGGGGACCGAGGAATGAGCTGTGAGGGTATCTCGGGGGCAAATGTCAACCATTTGAGCAAACACATACACTTTTAAAGAGAAAAATTTCCCAAATAGCTTATGGACACTTCACTGCCGTGAAAGAGAGGTTACGGCAGGCGGTTTAACGTTTTCTTGGTGATCTGGGCATCTCTGTGACTACCGGCGCCGGACCACAGCAGGTGGAGACCAGGGAAGTGTCAGAGGACTCTGTGCCCCTCCGCCCAGCCGCCCAGATCTGTTTTTCTTTCGCAGGGATTCTGTGTCACCCAGTCAGCTCTTGTCGCCCGCTGACTCAGGCAGTGTCTCTGTGTCACTGCCCCCCACTTCTCATCTGATGCTTCTGACGTGTCATTGTTTTGTTAGGATTGGGTCCAGAAGAAAGAGACTCCACCGACGGCCCCACCTTCAATGCCAGGGCTGTGCTTTGTGCTGCCCGGTCTGCACACTGGGCGGGGGCGGGGGCGGGGGGCGGGGGGTGCGCTGTGCTTGTTTCCTTGCCCTCGATTTCCTTCCTGACTGTTTGAATGGCAGATGATTAGTCCCCCTAATTTGGGAAACACTGCTCATTAACTCTTCCTTTTCTTTCCTTTTAGGGCTCAGAGACATTTTCTTTCTGATTTCAACAGATTTTCTTACCATGGGGCGAGTTAGAGCATAAGTTCCTCCGGTATGGCTGAGACAGACTCAGAGGGAGGGATGTCTGCGGAGAAGATTCCCAAGATGTGATCCGAGGGGCTCCCGTCTCGGGGAGGGGGCCCAGAAACACAGAGGACTGGGACTATCTGTATTGTTTGAACCAGTGTGCCCCTCGCACACCGCCTAATCCTGGCCCGGGGGGTGCCAATAAGGACCGCCCTTACACTGGACCATCAGAGAGTGGAATAAAAAGCACTTCAACAGACGTTCGTGAAAAGTGTTGTGAGAACACAGAGTAAGGAGTCATAAATCCTCGGGACAGGATTTGGGGAGGGTCTGCAGAAGCGGTGGCACTGTGAGTACAGCTTTGAAAGCTGAACAGGCTTTTCATAGGTGAACATAAGGGGAAGGCTTTCCAGACGGAGGGAACCGCAGGGACACAGCCCGGAGAGGGAAAATACATCGTTCATCGATGAAAAAAAGAGTGGGAGAATATTTAATATTATTTAACCTTTCAAGTGCTTCTGATCTGATACCTAGAATCCTTCGTCCAGGTAGTATTTTTGCTTAAGGCTCTGTTTTCCTTTTCTTCTTCCAAGTTTATATTTCCGTAACATTCACACACACGAGTCATCAACTGTCAACTAATAATTCAGTGGCCCTGGACTTTCGGGTGTGCAGAGGGGCAGTGAAAAGCGAGGCCCACTGAGTGTGGGCGCCCAGACTGAGGCGGCCTTCCCTGGACACCAGCGCGGTGCATATCAGCCCGCCAAGCAGTGCCCCTCGAAGCACGCTGCTGGGCGTTGCAGTTCCGAGGCACGCTGCTTGGAGTCACCAAGCAAACAAAAAAGTCCTTTGGTGAAATACGAGTGTATTTTTTGGAAATACACCGGGTTCGATGAGCCTGAATGAGTCCCTTGCCTCTTGGGACCTCTCGGAGCTCTGGAACTCTGCAATGCAGAGGGGGACCGAGCAGGCTGCATTCCCCAAACTCAAGTGACAAGGTGTGGTTTCTGAGGAGCATCTCACAGGGCAGGTGTCTCCCGGGGACCCTGGAATGGCTCAGCCGGGGGGTGCCGCCCACGTTTCCGAGCTGGAGGATAGCACCACAGACAGAGGAGCATCGCGGCACGACTGCGCAGAGTGGGGCTCAGCGGTCGGGCCACCCTGCTGCACAGACAGTGGAGGGGCCGAGCCCTGCCACCAGCAGTGGCGGCAAGGCTGGCACGTGCTGAGGTGGCCCCTTCACAGAGGCCCAGTGTAACTGCAGGCTGGCGCCGACTCCTCCTCATCTCTGGCCAAAGCCACACAGAGAGCCAGAGCCGACGCCTTTGGCTCCCCAGCCCCTGTGCTCCGAGAGGCCGTGCAGGGGACAGAGGTCAAGCCAGCCCGGATCAAAGGTGCGCGTGTTCCCCTGTGCCCTTCCAGGAATGTTGCGCTGGACAGAGTGGGAGAGGGCGGCAAAATGGGAGCTGCAGGCCCTGCCCGGGGAAGGAGAGGCTTCTAGAACCCCCATCTGGTCTAAGTCCTCTACCTGATATATGGGGAAACTGAGGCCCGAGAATGAGGGACGTGCCTCGATTCACACAGCTCACCACATTTCAAACAACTCCACGTGTCTTGCATTAGTTTTGTATTGTTATTCCTACTGACAATTTTTATAATTTTTCCAAGTGTTTTGACTCAATACCTAGGACCCTTCTTGCTCAAGGCCCATTAAAATTGTTTTTCTGGATTTACATTTTTGCAATAATTTTTTAAAAAATCACTTTCTTTCGATGATCTTGCCATTGACTTTCCTGCAAATGAACAAATTTTTAAATGTAAGTAGGATAATGACAGGCACAAGTTCTTTTGCCAAGATTTGAACAGCTCCCAAAATATCTCTTACCACATGGTTTCCTCGCCCAGGAAATTTCCCCCCATCCCTAAATCTGACAAGTGACCTTCAGCGAAAGGAATCACAAGAGGGACGGGGCAGCTGCCATCCGGAGATGATGATGGTGCTCCCGTGGGCAGAGCAGAAAGAAGCAGTCATCCTCTCTTCTCCTGCGGCTTCCGGGCCGGAGGACATCCCCTCTCCTCCTTTTTTTTTTTTTTTTTTTTTAAAGATTTTATTTATTTATCTTCAGAGGGGAAGGGAAGGAGAGAGGGAGAGAAATATCAATGTATGGTTGCTTCCTGTGCATTCCCTGCTGGGAACTGGCCTGCATCCCAGGCACGTGCCCTGACTGGGAATCGAACCGTGATCTCTTGGTTCACAGGCCCGTGCTTAATCCACTAAGCCACACCAGGCAGGGCCCCTCTCCTCCTTTTACAGTGCTAGTTCCTCAGCCTGACGGTCAAGGCCCCCAAGTCCCCATGGGCAACTTCTTTTCCAGTGAGAGGTTTATTCCTGTTTGCCAGAACCGACTGATCTCTTGTCTCCTTATCCCCTCCGGCCTCCGCTCCCTGGAATGTCCGTCCGTCGTTCCAGCGCTTACCAACTCTGCCCTGGGCGCTTCCCTAAGTTCTCCAGCTCGGACTGTAGTTTCTCTGGAACGCTTCATGCTTGTCCAGGCTGGGTGGCCTCTTGGAGGTCAACTCCAACTCTTTTGCCTTCTAGGAGAAAAAACAGAGGCACAGAATGGGAAAAGAAATCGCCTGAGGTCACACAATGAACACAAGGAAAAACTGGGGTTCAGTTTCCCTGATTCTTGACCCATGACCCTTTTGTGATATCAAGACAGTTAATTCTATCTATTACATTCACTTACCACTTAGTAAAGATTATAATAACCAATATTTTTGTGTCTAATACATTAACATCTTGTCGTTAATCCTCACAGGTATCCGTCCATCCATCCGATCATTTATTCAAACAGCCAATATTTACTGAGGGCCCATGTTCACGTACAGGGCTAGACCCTAAGTATTGTTATTTCCATTTCATAGTGGAAGAAGCTGACACTGAGAAGTTCCATGACTTGTGCTAATTTAGTGAGTAAGGTAGGTCTCAACAGGAACCAGAATGGACTCAGGTGGTCCCCATGAATGCACTCTTTGCAGAGTGTGGGCAGAACTAAGGAAGACAAGGCCTGATGAGGCACCCAGTCATTAGTAGCAGTGCTAAACTCGGGCCACCAGGGCAAAGGAAAGACCCAATATTCCTGGAGCCCAGTGAGAATGGAATGCAGCCAGGGGTGGGGGAGGAGAGGTAGGTTCTGGGTGCAGAGCTGCTGCTAGGGGATGGGCCAGGGAGAAGGGGGAGAAACTCTGTCCTCAACCCCCAGTCTCTTTCCAGGGACACCCTTTGGCTGAAGCCCACCCAGAAGACAGAGGGCAAAGGGGTTCAGGGAGGTGGTCTGTAGAGGTTAGCCCCTGGGGCACAGAGCAGGGTGGACAATGAATGCAGAACAAGCAGAAGTAGCCAGCCTGACTGGTGCCCAGCTGCACAGTGGGTGAGCTGGACTAGGATGCCAACACCACCTCCAGACTCCCAGTCCTGTGCCTTCTTCCGGACCATGCAGCTGGCTTGCATTTATGGCCTCATGTTCATTCACTAAGTCAGGCAGTGAGTAAGTTGAGCACTTCCTCCTTGCCGGGCCCCATGGATATGGCTTATTTCCCTCACCAAAGCATAAGATCAATGAACCCGCTTCCTTATCTCTGAGCTCCCCAGTCATAGTCTGTGATGCATTCCACCCGTTCTGCTGGTAAGTAGAGAGCACCACACAGGACCACCATGAGTTGCACTAAGACAGGCTGCCCCAGAGTGAGCCCTTAGAGCCATTCCCATTCTTTGAGCCTGGGAGGGAATGTTGACACACTCATGCCTAACGCACTTTCATGTTGTTTGGGGACGAGCATGTGGATTATCCAGGGTCCGGCAGAAGTAATGTCTGCTTGAGTGTGGCTGGTAGGGTACATGAGTGTCTTGCACGAGATGCACAGCAATTTGAACATTTCACCTAAAATGTCACGTGGTGTGCTTGAGTGTGATATTCTCATGTTACAAAATTACATGCTTATGATTTTGTAATAAAAGATTTTTATGTAATAAAAAAGGGATGTTTTTTGTGCCGGACCCCATATTTGAAGGCTGATGCCCTGATGCTCTGGGAATTTCTACCATTTCCAGCGACAAAGTTATGATACAGGTGTTTCTCCTCCAGAGGGTTTCCACCCTTCTGGCCTCCTCCTCGCTCTCAGCTCTCAGCTCTCAGCTCTGCTGCAAAGCCTCAGCACCAGCTCTCTGAGGGGTGCGGTGGAGCAGATGAAAGAGGAGCTTGCCCCTGTCCTTCAGACTCGTGGCTCACATCTTCTCGGCATCGGGTGATGGAGGGATGTATGTCAGAGTCTGCGTGGCTTTCCCGTACGCATCCTGCTCGGCCACAGCGAACAATGACTGTGTGCCAACAGCCTGGCCCTGTTCAAACACTGTCAGTGAGAATGTCAACAAGAAACGGACAAGAAATGGAAAGACTTGAAGAATATGGTCACTGGCATTCAGCTTCTGCTGGCTGCCAGAGTATATCTATCTATCATCTATCTACCCATTTTATGTGTATATATATATTTGTTTTCTGGAAAAGTGCAAAAGAGTCACAAAGGACTATCTATTTTTTTTCACTCATCCATTTTTATCTACCTTAAAATACACGTACAGCCTTTAGATGCAGTAGTTAATCTTTGCTACTTTACTGGCGAAGCCTACAAAACCTGGAGGTCACCTTGGACGTCTCCCTTTCTCTCTCATGCCCAAAGACTTTGGATGTGTGCCAAGAGTCAGGCTTGCATAGGACCTCACATACATTTTCTTGCTTTAACAAGAATCAACTCCGTGGATCAGCTCTTACGAGTGAGGAATGGAGTTCAGCGAGGTTGCGCTTGCCCAAGGTCACATAGCCCATAAATGGTGGCACTGAAGCCTGAATCCAGGTCTCATGTGTCCAACTTCTGTATTTTCCATTGGGATCTGCTCCTTCAGATAAAGGGGGGGAAATGGTGATCTCTTCAGCAGTGGTCAGGACAAGAATCTGTTTGACCAGGTGATTTCAGATTTGGCTGCTTCCAAGGATTACTACCAAAAGTACTCATAAAAAATGGTCACAAAAAACCTCTGCAAATACAAGTGTTGTGGACTGGTAGAATAAAACTCTTGAAACTCGATGAGGCTAAATCGCAGTGCTCTGAAAAACAAGTGTTTCCGGTCCGCCAGTGGCGGACCCGCACCTTTCCTGGGTGGTACCTCTCCCGACCAACCACACCGCAGATGGCTCAACTACCCGCCTGTCTGTTAGGAGATTCCCTTGCTTGTTTTTTCCCCCCTGACCTCATCCTAGGCCACCCTCTTCTCCTTGGTCCCCAGTTTCCCCCAGCTCTATCCATCCTTTTAGATGTCACCGGAATTATTACTTTCTTGGAAACGTCCGTGATCCCCACCTGGACTAAGATCCCGTTATAATTCTCTTAGCACCTTACAGATACCTTTGTAGTGCTCGACACATTTGCAATTACTCACCTGCATGATGAGTTGTGCCATATCTGCCCCCCATTAGATCATAGGCCTAATAAGGGTCCACGGGGTTTACTTCGCTGCCGTTTGCTGCTGCTACCAGCACACAAATGTCTTTGCTGGATGAATGAATGAATGAAGTAAAAGGAACAGTGCCCGGAATCTTGCCAGCTTCTGGCACAGGAGAATGAACCACTTGTCCAATCTGCCTAATGCTGTGTAAGCCTTCTCTTATTCGCTCCCTTCAAAAACCCTAAGAGAGAAACCAAAGCTCGGAGAAGTGCGTTAATCTTCCCGAGGCCACACAGCTAGAAAGGCACAGAGTTAGGCTGGAAACGAGGTTTCTGGGATGCTTCTGCAAGTGCCCTCATCACAACCACTCACTGCCTGTCCAAAGGGGGCACCACCCTGACCAGCCTGGGCTTGGATGTGCCGCGGGCCCTCCTCCTCTGTGCTTGCCTCACGAAGGCCCCGACTTCACTCGGAGGTCAAGGCAGTGAGTGGAAGAGCACAAGGGTAACCCTAGTCATCGAAGTGCCACTCCAAAGGCCAGGATGTTTAAAATGCCTTCTCATTTCACAATGAGGCAGACGGTCACGGGAACGAAGGGTTAGCCCTGCATTCTAGTGACCGACCACTTTAACCGCAGCTTTCTTCTCTGTGTGCTTCATAAGTTTTTCATGGCTTGTGATCATAAACCACCTCATTACAGATGGTGGACTGTGGACTATGAAAATGTCTCCCAAACTGGCCTCCTTCAACTCCTCTTGGCCACACTGCTGCTGGGTCCCACGTCACACCCCCATCTCACCCCCGTCATGCCTCTGCTTGCTTGGAGGTGCCCACCGCACAGAGTGACAGAATCGAGAGGAGCCAGTGAAGGTTTTTGGCAGAGAAAGTGTCCCGGGGCCATTTCCATCTCACTAATGGGGACAATGAGGCTGCCAGATATGATGCCAAGGCCTTCCACCAAACCAGCAGGGCCAGAATCAGAGCTGAGCTTTCCAGGGTTCCAGACGTTTCCTGGGATCACTCTTCTCACATATGTATACGAAAGAGGACCCCCCCACACAAAAAAACCCCCACAGAATTATCTTCTGGAGGATCGGGTCCTTGTGGTACATACAGGCTTCCCCAGCTAAGTGAGTGTTCTAGGAACCCATCTGCATCAGTGTTCCAGCTGGTGTTGGTGTGAGAGGCTGCGTTCAGTGAATTTTTCTGAAGACTCTTTCAACGAGTTTGCCCATTTCATGAAGGCTGATTCATGGGCACACCTGCCCACACCACTGAGTGCTCAGCAGTGTTTGACCAGAAACGGGAAGATCCCCCCTCCCTGGTCTCCCACCCTCCTTATTCACCCGATCTCGCCCAGAGTGACTTTTTGTTTTGTTTTGTTTCCCTGGATGAAAAAAGTCCTCAAAGAGAAAGGTTTTGCCAATGTGGAAGAAGTGAAACAAAAAACGGCAGAAGCACTAAAAGGCATCAAAATCGGTGAGTTCAAAAACTGTTTTGAGCAGTGGAAAAAATGTCTCAATAGGTGTCTTGCATCAGCTGGAGAGTACTTTGAAAGTGTCTGAAGTTTGAACATGTAAGAACAAATACAGTTTTTTATAAATAAATTCCAGTTTTGGGGTCCTCCCTCACATGTATATATATTTTGGAGGGACTTACCATTTACTTCCAAGTTGACTTTTGAGCTGTGACCAGCTCTTTCTCCTCTGAGAACCTTTCATAGGATACCGGTGAATAATTTGTCTTAGACGCACCCAGTATCTTTTCATCTGGAGATCTTAAGGAGCCTTAATGACAACCAAGCTTCATTATTTCTGTTTTGTGTACGAGGAAACTGACTCACAGAGGGATACAGCAATTTTCTCATTCATGCTGGGAGTTATTACCAGTACCATGAATGAGACTTAGGATAAAACTCTATTTCATAAACTATTAAACCCTGTATCCTTTATAACAGTGGAGTTTACAAAAATAATGACACCTTTGAATTGAGAGTTCGTGCCTTTATTCTGTTATTAAATCTTGGCTTATGTGGGACAGAAGCATCTTGCTACATTACAACACCAGCTTGCCATGTGAAGCAAGATGGGAAAGGCTGTTAGGTGTTTTGGTGATGCCCAGACCATTCAGAGTTCATTATTTTCATTCATTAATTCATGGATTCATTCCATTATCATATATCTGAGTCCCTATTACATCACTGGAAAATGGACATAGTAATAGTACCATTAGCAAAAGGCTGTTTTGAGAAGTAAGGTAATTTCTACAAAGCACATTGCCTAGCACATAGTAAACCCTCATGCCTAATAATAATTATTATCATTAAGCAAGTAATTGCAAGTACCATATAAAAAGACCAAAAAAAAAAAGGTCCATATAGCCCTATTTATGGGCGGAGAGGGTAAGGTTGCATCTGAAGGGTGGATTAATTCCTGGGGAAGAGGTAGATCCCTCACATTAAAGTTGGAGCAGAGCAGATGGGTCTCAGGTAAACCAGAGAGTGAAGGGAGCTCTGTTCTTTCTGTCTGGACTGTGAAGTGTCCGGGTAGCTTGGAAGGCATTGCTGGGTAGTGGGTGTTAAACTGGCACCAGCCACTTAAAAATGGGCTGGGAATGAAGAAACGGAGAAAAGAAACACAGACAAAATTCATATAAAATGGCATGGAGCTGCTAAGTCTCGCAGATCAAGCTAGTTACGGTGGAATCAAAGCCTTATTATATACAGACAGGTCAGCCTGTTTAAATGCCCTCCACTCTCCATGTTTACTTCCCCATTCTTCTTCCTTAGTATTGGACAAAGTTTTTTATCCAGGTGCGACCTGTCACACCTGTGCTCAGGACACGTAAGGGACAGTGTTAAAAGGGAAACCAGCAACCTGGGACAGGATCACAGAGCTGCAGCGGGAACGGCTCTGAAAAGAGCGAGCACAGGGAGACACTCTTTCTGTGGCTCAACAGGGGATGAGATGAGATTGACATTATTAGGAAACTATTAGGAACTTATTAGGGAACTGCCATTTCCTTACAGTCTCTTGCAGTGTCAGTCCTGACCCAGACATAAAACCTAGAAGATGTAAAGGAAACTATTGGTAGATGTGAATCATAAAAGGTAACAACATTGGCTTGACAAAAGATCCTGAAAACAAAAGTAAGTGACAAACAACAGACTGGAAGAAAAAAACTGCAAATTAGAATGCACATTTTAACATCAGGTTATAAAAGGAGGAGTATCCATAGTAAATACAGAGCTCCTACAAATTAGTAAGAAAAACTGAAGTTCAGTGAACAAAAGATATCCACAGGTGATTTCAGAAGAACTGGAAACATGAGATGCTCAGCTCCAGGAGTAATGAAGGGAATGCAAATTAAAACAAGACACCATTTTGTTTGCCCATCAAATTGGCAAAATTGAAAAGATTTATAATATTTCATATCGGCAAAGGGAAAGGGAAATTGGCAGTTTCTCCTTCTGAGGGTGGGAATGTAAACCGGTAGTCTTTTTGAGGATGGTTTGGCAATATCTGTAACTATTTGAAGCGTGCCTCCCCTTTGATACAATTTCACTTGTAGGAGTAGATACTATTTAAATGTCCACAGGAAGGCAAAAATACAAGAATGTCAACTGTAACAATGTTTGTGACAGTGAGAAAATACTACTAATAACTAATATTTATCTAGGGCCAGTACTCATTTAAGCACTTTATCACAAACATCATAAGGAAACCGAGACACAGAGCTTGTGTTTGGTGGCGGGATTTTAACCCAGACACTCTGTCTCTAGAGTCTGTTCTTAACTACTATGCTCCCTAATCAAGAGTAAATAAAAGTATGTTCCATCCATACTATGGGATATCATACAGCAGTTAAAAAGAATGAGGTAGATTTCTTTGTACAGACATGGAGATATCTCTAAGACATACCAACCAAGGGGAACAATCAAGTTGCGAAACACTATATGGTATAATGCCATATATGTGGGGAAATGATACATATGGGTATATACAAATACACATGTATGAGAATTAATCAAGGTCTTGAATGAGAAGAGAACGTGTGTGGGGGGGAGATATGGGAGAGTAGTTTTTCAAGGTATGTTCTGTATACTGCTGGTTTGTTCGACCTTTTACAAGAATGCATTGTGTATTACTTTGGTAAAACAAGAATTGTTTTACTGACCAAGAAGGAAATAAAATAAAATAAAATAAAAAATGTTTAACTCACATCAAGAGATAGTTTTCTTTTCCTCCACGAAGACAATGATGAGGTCTTGGATAAAGATCTTCTACACTATGGCTTTTTCTAGCCTATGTAACTGACCATAGCAAAAGGTGCCCATTATCTGTATCTTGTGGATCACTACTTTTTTTTTTAGCATAGAATTTTCGCGTCTAGTATTTGTGACTATGGCTTCCTCTTACCCACCAAGTTCCATAACATACAGCCAGTCACTGAAAAAATTAGTTTGGATCCTGAGAACCACATGGTGTTTCTTTTGCTTTGCATATCATATTCTTCTTAGAAAAGAGGGTCTGTAATCATGGATTAGTTCATTATTTTGCCCCCATACAGCAGGAGTGTAGGCTCATTCCCTCCTCTTGGTTTGGTCTGTGGAGGTATGAATGAGTCACTCCACTTACAGTCTGAAGCACTTAACTTTTGACCAGAAGTCGTGGTATTATCTGAGAGGGAAAAGCTCTGTTGGATCCTGCAGGACCTCCTCATGCCTAAGTCCAAGGGAGGGTGGCTTTAATGCAAAACCAAAGATGAGGCTCCTGGAACACTTACTGATTAAAATGTTACTATTATAAGGACAGGGCTTTACAACTAAATTGCCAAATGTGGGCTTATCTCCGACAAGACAGTGAGAATGGTTCTTAAGACATTACTTAATGGGTATCAGATTGTAGCTTTTTTTGGAGTGGCCCATTCAACAGTAGTTTTCAATTATTGAAAATTTAATGTTCTCTTAAGTATCTTTACAGCAAAAACATCCCACTTAAAAACAGCTGTAGTCTCCCTCCTCACAGCTGTTCACTTTACATAGTTTTAAATAGTGCATACAAGCTATTTCATATTTGTTGTTTCATTTAACCTTATTTCCGATACATCTTTTCGTGTGCTTGCCAAAACTTTCATGTGCTTGACATGCATCTTGCATATATGCCAGGATTCTTTGTTAATGTGACAGAGCTTGTTTGGATTTCTCCCCAATGGCTGGACAATTGGGTCCATTCCAGGTTTGGGCCATTATGAACATTCTGAATAGTCCTGCTATAAACATCTTTATACAAGTTCGCCCCCCTTCTTTCCCCCTTTGGATCATTTCCTTAGAAATGTTACTTCCTTAAATGGGTTTACTGGGTCAAAGGGGTTCAATGAACAGTTTTATAGCTCTTGGCACATATTTTTCAGATTGCGCCCTGGGTAGATCTGGCCAATGGCGCGGGCCAGGAATGTGGAGGAGCGGCCCCTATAACTGCCCTTCTGCTGCCCCCCAAAAGTCAAGGACCCCGCGAAGGCCTGCGGATGGAAGCATTTTTCTATCGCTCTCTTGTTGTCTTGTGATTAGGGTTTCAGCCCAGACTGGGAGAGGATTGTTAGGCAGGCGCAGAAAGGTTTTAGGAATTCCAGGACTTGTGCCCTGGGGCCGGAAGGAACTCTGCCAGGCCCTCCTGCCCCAGGACTAGGATTCCAACCGCGAGTCCACGTCCAGTTTCCGATTCCCACTGCACACCCTCCCGGCCTTCCCAGTAAGATCTCTGTGGCCCAGGCAGGCCCCCTGCAAGCTCAGAGCTCTGCAGGCGAGAGCAGCGACTGGCGGTCGCTATTATTTTGGCGCGGGTGATGCAAGACCCGCATAGCTGCGCGCTGAGTCAGCCCGGGCCGGGCGGGGGTGGGGGGCGCGGACCCATCCATCCCTTTACCAGCCCCCACTCCCGCCCCCACACGGCGGCCTCAGGACCGGTAGGGGTGGTCGGGTCCGCCTCGGAGTCCCCGGGTCGTCCGCCGGGGTCCGGTCTGGCGGGAGCAGAGCCGCGGGCGGGTCCCAGTCGCGGGCGCCCTCTCCCCGCCCCTGGCGTGGGGAGCGCGGCGGCCCAAGTCAGGCATCGACCGCACAGACGGCCGTTCACCCTCAGAGAACTCAGAAAGGGGAGGAGGCAGGGGCTAGGAGGGAGGGAGGGCTCAAAACGTAGAAACGCGCAGCAGACTGGAGGAAACGAAAAAAAGGAGGAAAAGGGGCGAGAGCAGGCGGGGGCGAGGCGCGCAGGGGGCGCGCGCCGGGAGGGGCGGGGCGTGCGGGGGCGCGCGCCGGGCGGGGCGGGGCTGCGGGGGCGCGCCGGCGGCCGCGGCCGAGGGGCTTGTGGGTAGCGGCTGCGCGCGGCGCGGGAGTGTGTGAGGGCTGCGGGCTTGTGGGACTGGAGCGGCCGGCGGAGACCACGGGAGCGGGCTGGCGGCGGCCGTGGTTGTCTGAGCCTGGGCGTCAGCCACCCGAGCCCCGGAGGGCAGGGCGGTCAGGGCCCGGCGGTGGCGGCGCCGCTCCCGCTCTCGGAGTCCTGAGGGAGCGAGCTCACGGCGGACGAGCGGACCCGGCGGCGCGAATCTGACTGAGGGGCGGGGACGCCGCCGTCTGCTCCCGGCCTCCCAGGCGAGGCCGGCCCCTTGGACAGCCCCAGGCCCGGGACCGGCGCTGAGACCCGAAGCCGGAGCTAGAGGCGGGCGTGGGCCCGGGCGGAACCCCGCCCGGGGCTGGCGGTTCGGGGGCGGCGCTAGGCCCCGAGGCGTCCGGGCCGGCGCGCGGGGAGCCAGAGTGCGGGCCCGGCGGCGGCGGCGGCATGAGCCGGCCCCCGCCGACGGGGAAAATGCCCGGCGCCCCGGAGGAGCAGCCGGGGGACGCGGCGGGCGCGAGCCGCCAGAGGAAGCTGGAGGCGCTGATCCGAGACCCTCGCTCGCCCATCAACGTGGAGAGTTTGCTGGTAGGTGGCCGGCGCCCGGAGCCCTCCCCGCAAGGGCTGCGACCTCCAGTCTCCCCCTCCGCCCGCCTCTCTGTGCCCCCCCCACCCGGGGGGGAGGTCTCGCCCCACGCCGCCCTGCTTCCGGCAGCCGGGCCCGGGTCGGCGACCAAGTTCCCGGCGTGGAGCGCCACCTTTGCTTCCTGCCAGGGACCCCTTGGAGCTGATGTCAAACCGGCTGCCCGTTCCTTGGAGCCCTGGGAGGAAACACCCCTTTCCTCCTTCCCGCCTACCCTCTGGGTTTGGGGGAGGCAGGGCGGAGGGTTTGCCGTCCTTCAGACCCCCCGAGTAGCCAGTGTGAGAGGGTGTCATGCTGCGAGGGGACTTGGGTCCCAGCAAGGGGCAACCTGATGCTGCCCCCGTTGGGGGTGCCCACCCACCCACCGTGGGTGCTGCCCTCCCTCTGTCCCCCGAGTCTGATGTCTTGGAGCGTTCAGTTGTCTTGGAGCTTTCATCGTTGCCATTTAGTGCACTTGACTTTCTTGCCTTAAGTTTCCCGAGACCGTCGCGCCAGAGCTAAAGCCCCAGCCTGAGCTCTGGAGTGGGGTGGGCCCTTTTCATTGTGCCCCGTCCCCGCGACGGCCTCTGAAATGCAAGGCAGCGGCCACGTCGAGCCTGCTCCTCGCTCTTGATGGAGAAAGGACCGTGCTTTACAAAGTAGAAAGGCGCTGCCGAGCGTTCGCCTGTTCGTGGTTCTGTTTGGACTGACGGTCGTGTTTCGCAGACGGTGTGGTCGGCGTGCAGCGGAGATGCGCTTATGGGACCAGGGGGTGTGGGGTTTTACCTTGGGGGGCAGGAGAACCCGAAGGAGATGCTCTGGGTATTAAGGTAGCCCCGGAGGACTGGAGTCCGGATGGGCGATCCGTGGATTTCTTTTTTTTTTTTAATATTCTCTACCGGGACTCATGTTCAATTCTCCTCCCCGCGGGGAAAAACCTAGTGACCGTAGGGAGAGAAAACCGGCGTCTCCGCCCTTTGCAGCGAGCGAGTGCCTTTCCTTCGGAAGCAGTCGGCCGTCCTTTGAGGTTCTGGGATGGTTCGCGGAGTGACTCAGTGCCGTCGGGCCAAAGGGCAGGAGCCGGCCGCGGCCGCAGGGGCGCCTCTCGCGCTGTGCGGAGGCTCTGGCGTGCTGTGCCCTGTCCGCTTTGCACGCGCGTGTGGCGTGGCGTGTTTTCACGCGAGCGTGGCGCTCTGCACATTGCACGTCTTCGCTGGGGGTGGGATTGGTCACCTGAAGGGCATAGCTTCTCCCAGGCCAGAGCTGGCTCTGGGCTTCCCTCCCAGCATTTTCACTGTGGCATTTTGCTAGCAAAACCTTGACCCAAGGCCAGAAAGTTCAGTTAAAAATAGAACAGTATTCATCAGGTTCATATTCAGTCCCAGATAGAAATTTTTCAGACTTTCATCTCGGGTCTTTACTGATGTTACTCATAATCATTAGGATTATTCTGAGCTTGAACCTAAGCCATTTGCACGTGTAATATACATTATGTTTTATCTTTTTTTAATTTTAATTTATTGATTTGTAGGGAGAGACGTAAACATCGATTTGTTGTTCCACTTTATTTCTGGTTTGATTCTTGCATGTGCCCTGACCGGGGATAGAACCCACAAACCTTGGTGTGTCCGGACCGGATGATGCTCTGACTCACTGCGCTCCCTGGCCAGATTACATTCTGTTTTATTAAAGTGTTTTCTAAATTATTAAAATGAAGGCTATTTTAAAAAATGAAACGTTGTACATGCTCAGCACGCAATTCTGTCCATTCGTTTGCTGACCAGTAATTGATATATATATAGCTACACACTTTACACTTTTGTTGAGGTGACACATTACTGGCGTGACAGTTGACATCAGATTTTGTCATTGCTGTTTTTAGTTGTTTAAATACAGGGTGGGGCACAAGTAGGTTTGCAGTTTTTTGTATGGAAAATAATACAATAATTAATAAATAATAATACGAGAATAAACTGCGTTTCCCGTACTCACAACTCTAAACCCACTTTTGCCCCACCCTGGATATTATTTCCTCACATAGAGATAATCACTGTTTTGGGTTCATATTTTAGTATGTATATGTCTGAAAAAAATATTAAAAAAAAACAAAATTATATGGTACATGTGCTTTGTCATTTTTTTAAACAGTGAAAGAAACTTCTGTAGTCAAGTTGCTTGGTCTCAACTGAAGAGAGATTTTCCTGGCTTAGATGTCATGTCTAGGACATTCTCCATGACCAAGAATGTGAATTTTCTTTTAGTGCTATAATGGTTTTACTTATTTAAAGAAAATTTATTAAGAGAGGGAGAGAAGGAGAGAGAGTGAGAGAGAAACACTGATTTGTTGCTGCACTTGCTGATGTGTTTATTGGTTGATTCTTGTCTGTGCCCTGACCGGGATCAGACGCGCAACCTTGGCCCCTCCTCAGGACTGGGCTCTAACCAAGTGGCCTGCTGGGCCAGGGCTTATAATGGTTTTATTTTTAATGTTATTTTCGTTCCATTTGGAATTCTGAGGGAAAGTGTGAAGTAGGGGTACAAAAATTTTATCAGAAGATTTCACTAAGTATTAGAGTTCCCAAAACATTAATTGGGAGCCTCTGTTTATAGCTCTGTATTCTGGTGATAAAACCTACTGTTTGGGGAGTGGTGCTTGGGGTAGAGGGACAGTAATGGTTATGGATTTGGTCTCCATTTGGACCTCTTGAGTTTCTTCATGGAAACAATACTCTATACTTAAAATCCTGTTTTGTGCCAATATATAAAACATTTATATTTATATATATATTTAAAAATATATATGAGCTGTCAGTGATAAGGTTTACTGGTGAAGAGAAGGTGAATGACTCAGAACAATTTTATTATAGCTTTTGGGAAAAAACACAAAATAACTTTCTGTTGGTAGGTTAGCTTATATGAAGCTTAATCTTTAAATCAGTGTGAAATCATGGTGGCATTCAGGATTCTACCAAAACTATCTCTTCTCATTGTATTCTTAATTGGAGTCATTCTCCCATCTGTACTTTATTTTTTCCGTCCCTTTAAAGTACGATTAAATTATGCAGTTGGTTGTTCCAAATGATCCTCATTCACCTTTCGGAAGCCATTTGAGTCACAGTGGTTAGCATTTCTCTTCGTGCGTGTATTTGTGTGACAGAGAGGAAACACTGAGGTTCGTTTTTGGTTCATCATTGATAATCTTTTGGGGAATGTTTCTATGTCCCAAAATGATTATATAGTTTATTGATTCATTTTGGTAACATATGGGTTGTTTGTTCAGATATCTAAAGGGCTTTACAATTTTTTGTTATAATTGATCACTTAGTATTCAATGTCTAATTTCCTTCATTATTCCAAAGAGATTATAGACTTGGAACTAATTTCTAAGGGATTATTACTGGGCTTGCTTTTTAGGCCATAGAAATGAATCGCAGAGCCTCCTCTAGCAATCCTTTGAGATAGAAACAGAGCAGAGCAGGTTGGCTTTATCTTAATTCCCTGGATGATTGTGATGAGGAGTGCTTCACATAGTAAGTGTTGTCTAGTTATATACATCTTGTTTTTTCAGTTTATTTAATGGACCAAATACAGGTGTTTTTGGGAGATGGGTCTTTTTTGTCTTCCAGTTGTTGTGTCCTGTAAATATTTGTTGAATGAACAGTTCTTTTTTTAAGTAAAAGGATTTATTTGTAGAAATATACCCCTGCTTGAAGAGATATTAAAGTAGTTCCCAAGTAAACATTTTGATCTACGTTCCTGACACTTAAATTTCTTATCTATCTATGGGAAGGGAGATAAGTAAACATTTGTATATGCAGAGAGGATAGGTTTGGGTGGTAGAATTAATTGGAGGTCAGGTAGGAAAAATTAATTGTGATTTGGAAATTTTCTGGATTGTGCTGAAACGGTTTGTCTTGGAAAGGATTTAAACTAATTTTATTCAGTATTTTAGGTGAAGTCAAGACATCTTGTGTGGAGGGCCGAACAGCTTTATCATTTATCGTGTGTCATCTGTTCCCCCTCCTCTCTAACTTTTCTTCTGGTTAAACGTCCAGTTCCTTCTTATATATCTTGGTAATATTGTAATGCCTGTGTTGAAACCATACTTAATGAGTAAGGGCAGATGAAATGGTGGGTTCACAGGGTGAATTTTTTTTAAAATCATCACCTGAGGGACATGCTTACTGATTTTAGAGGGTGGGGAAGGGAGGGAGAAAGAGAGGGAGAGAAATATCGATTGGTTGCCTTTCCTACATGCCCCAAGCAAGGACTGACTCCGAAACCTAGGTATGTACCCTGGACTGGCAATCAACCCAATATCTTTAGCTTTGTAGGATGAAACCAACCAACTGAGCCACACCAGGCAGGGCACAGGGTTGAATTCTTTGAAATAGTATATTGGCTGTTATTAATAATAAGGCAGTATTTGTTAACAAAAGTAAAACCAAAACCAAAGGGCATGAGAGAGTTTGATCAGAAACCAAGAGTTGTTATAAGTCACTATGAATGACTGTTTTGAAAAAATTTTCAGGTCTTATCAAGCATACTGATTACTAGCAGTTTTATTTAGCTTTAAAATACAGGGTGGGCAAAAGGAGGTTTACAGTTGTGAGTTTTTGAAACACAGTTTATTCTTGTATTATTATTTATTAATTATATTGTTAATACAACTATAAACCTCCCTTTCCCACCCCTGTGTTTACTGTTTGTAATAATATGTTTCTTTTTCTAATTAACTGAAATGCTTCATTTTCCTTGTTCTCTTTGCATCTTATTTAAAACAGTTATAGTAAGGGAATTTAGAGTTATGGTAGCATTTCTTTTACATCTGCTAGTGGTGTTCAGTAGCAGACAAAGGAGAGTGATACACTATGTCTTCCCTGCAGTAATTCCATGATAATTGTCGGTTGAAGAATAAACGTAGCCTGCGGATGTAGTACAATTGACAAGACATGTTTCACTCTCTTATTTGTGCTTACAATTAGCTCTGAAATAAAAGTCTAGCATTTTAGAGTAGTCAGCAGGGGTTTTAAACATAGATATCACTATTTACTAGCTTTGCTAGTTCTTTTTATTGAGGTATAATATACATACTGTAAAATTTACCCATTGTCAGTAATGCACTGATTTTTAATAGCTATAAAGTTGTCCATCATCACAGTCCATTTTCACTAATCACCCCGAATTCTCTTTAGCATGTTTGTAGTCGGTCCTTGCTTCCAGCCCCAGCCAACCAGTGATCTGTTTTCTGTCTCTGTACATTTTTCTTTTCTGGAAATTCTGTATGAATAGAATCATACAATATACAGTTATTTTCTCTGACTGCTTTTACCTTGCACAATTTTTTGAGGTTCATCTATGCTGTAGCCTATATCAATATTCTGTTTTTAATTGCTGAACTATATTCCATTATATAGATATACCACATTTTGTTTATGAATCATATATGTGGACATATGTTTTTATTTCTCTTGCTAGATTTCAGGGAGTGGGATTGCTGGGTCATATGGTGAGCTTATACTTAACTTTTAAAAAACTCACAAATTGTTCTCCAAAGTAGCTGCACTGTTTATGAGGGTTCCAGTTTTTCCACATCCTTAGGGAACACTATTGTCTGTCTTCGTAATTGTAGTCATTGCAGTGTATTTTACTAATGACAGATGATGCTGAACACTGTTTCATGTGCTTGTTAATTCTGCTTGTTCTTTTGATTTTTACTGAGGTACCATGAGTATGATCTGGTAAAGGGAGTTTCAGTTTGTATACCACAGGCCAATCCCAATGTTTAAAAAATAGAATATAAATAATACAGATGGGAGACCTTTGTAGGTGGAATAATCCTACTGACTAGAGTCTCCACTTTAAAGGCCTAGTTAATACTAAGCCTCCCCCTACCCCACCAAACCTTGCTATCATACCTTTTGCTTCCAAGTAATGAATGAGCCTTGTTGAACTGTGTGGAGTCTACACTGTAGACCCTGATAATGGCAGTCTTTACTAGTTGGGTTATTTCTAAGCTACAGATCAAGTTGAAGTACTTCTGACTTAAATGTACGTCCTTTGAGTGTTTCTTCATTTATGTGCTCATCTTTCCTTTCTGAGCATGATGAGTAGGCTTCTAAATTATTTCTGTCCATCTTAATCCAACATTTGTCTTTATACTTTCCTGTTCTACATAAAGATCAGGAAACAATTGTTATTATTAATTTTTTAACTTGGTTCATGTGAGGGTGGTTTCCAGAGGGTGTTTTAAACACTCTATATAGTCCTTGGCTTTTGGCTTATACTTTGAGTACCCATTTGAATTTAACCTCCAGATACTATTGTTGCCTCCTCTCATTCACAGTTGGCATTAGATACTGATTTTCAGAATTACATTATGTGCACAGTTTTGGACTTTAACCAAGGAGCAGTGTTCTTTTCCAATGTAGAAGTACCTGTCTTACTTGTGCATTGTGTATCTGATTCGACTCTACTGTTTTGCCTTGTATTTCAGTATGATGCTTCTTTAAAACATTAAAAAAATTTTCCCCAGCTATTTTAAAAAATTCTTTATTCTATTGCAGTTGTCCCAGTTTTTCCCCCTTTGCCCTCTTCTGTCCCGCCCATCCCCTGCTCCCACAGTCCATCCCCACATCGTTGTCCATGCCCATGGGTCATTCATACATGTTCTTTGACTACTCCCTTCCCTTCTTTCTACCGTTGTCCCCTCCCACCTTTCTTCTGGCAGCTAGCCGTCAGTCAGTCTGTTCCCTGTTTCCATGTTTCTGGTTCCGTTTTGCTAGTTTATTTTGTTGACTAGGTTCCTCTTACAAGTGAGATCATACGGTATTTGTCTTTCACCAACTGGCTTATTTCACCTAGCATAATAGTCTCCAGTTCCATCCATGCTGTCACAAAGGGTAGGGATCCTCCCTCCCTCTTTTCCTTCCTTCCTTCTCGTTCTTCTGCATAGTATTCCGTTGTGTGCCTATACCACAGTTTTTAAATCCATTCATCTACTGATGGGCACTTAGGCTGTTTCCAAGGAGATTCATAAATTCTTTTGAATTGGTGTTTCAGGATTCTTAAGGTATAGTCCCAGCAGTGAAAATTGCTATCAAAGGCATAGTTATTGCAATTGAAGTTTCCCCTTTAGCTTTAGATATTGTAATTTTTCTTGAGTTTTTATTAAAGATAATCACATATGGGACATTTGAGCAGTGAAGGAAATTTTAGGAGATAAATTCTTTACAATTTAAGATGCTTAAATATATTAAAGAAGAATTAAAACCATTTTTGGTTGTAGTGATATTTATTTTTCTAAAAGGAAAGTGCACTAAGCACAGTTGTCATGAACTCTGAGTCCTGCAAGATTTAGTGAAATGTATTTTTTATGTGAAACCTTGAAGAAATATTTAAAGTATTAGATGTCTAAATATTAGTATGATTTTGAAAACTGTTTCACCATTTTGGAGTAACATTATGGATTTAGCTTTGTGGCACTTTGGACTTTTATACATTGGAATATATATGGCCATATTTTATTGTGTTACATAGTGAATTAAGTTCAAGTTGAAGTTGAATGGTTAAAAATGGTGTTGTGTTATGGTTGACTAGTTTGCCTTTGTTGAAAGAGTCAAGATTAAAAAAATATTTCTTTTCGAACCATTAGATTTCATCAGGTGCTAACAGGTCATGCAATCAGAATCTATGGGTATTAGTATAGATTAGGGGAAAACACATAAAATGGTAATTTTCTTTCAATGAAATGAGATACCAAGACAAAAACTTGGAAAAGAGATAATGCAAAATACAAAGTTAGTGTCAATAATAATATTGCAATTATTCTAAATTTAGATACATTTGTTTGAATATTCAGAGTTGCTTTTAAATATCTAAAAGAGGAACCTTGAATTTTTGAATTTGTCTCCTCAATGATTATATTTTGTTCAAATAGAATCACTGAAATTAATGTGCAAATCAGGTAATAATGAACATTTCTCTGAGCTTTAGATGTATACTGTGATCCTATATTGCATTCAGTGGGAAACAATTTTTTTGTCTTGCATTCAAAAAGGTAATCTCAAAGGAGCTTTATTTTAATGAATGCATTTTAAAAATCTCCCTACTGGATTGAAATAGACTGTGTGTGTCTGGCAGTTGAAAAATTTAACTTAATACCAATATAGTTTACAGCCTGGCTTTTTTTAAGTAAAGATTTTTCCAATCTGTATCTTCCTAATCCTGTAGTTTAGGCAGTGATTTCCAGACCCTGGTATACATAGGTCTCAACTGGGATCTTCAGAAATATGAAAGACTGGCTTTCACCCCCAGACACTCTAACGTAATTGCTGTGGTACGACCTGGGGATCAGGAGTTTTTTACATCCCATGGTGATTCCCAAGTACAGGAAAATGTGGGAACCGCTGACCTGAGGGGTGCAATATTGTAATTCAAAGATTGGCAGAGGGGCCCTAGGGTCCCAAATGTATCTGAGAAAGGGTGAACACTTGGGTGTTTTTTTTTTCTTCCTTTATTTTTGTGGCTCACTGAGACTTGGATGAAGCCAGAAAGTCAGAATTATCTGATGGAAGCCAGAATCACAACTAGGATGCTTGATGGAAATGGTGTCAGATCTAATGATTTAGATGGTCTGTAGGGGCCAGGAATTTGTATTTAAACAAGTATCTCAAGTGATTCTTATGCAGGTAATCCTCAGGTCAGAGGTTGAGAAACAGTAGGTGTTGTTTCTTGTACTGACTGAGAAAACCAGAAACAGATACTGGTTGAAATGTCTTTGGCATACAGAATTGTATGTGTGGAAGAGGTTGGCACATGGAGAGATGCAAGATTTTCTGAAATGTCAAGGGTCATTACATTATATATCTTCTTTTAGAGAAGATATTCCATAGGAATTAGGCTAGGACTGTTTTTCTTATTTTAGAAGGAAATTTAATTTGCCAAGCTTTTCTGAAGGGAGAGAATCAGACAAGACACACCAAATAGAAATAAAAAACCTTTTTTATTGTGGTAAAATATAATACAAAATTTCAATATAGAAATGTTATTACATCTTATCCTTTTGCGAGAAATATAGTCTACAAAGAATTATTGGCCTAGAAATACATAATTTGATGTTTCATATTTAATAAATGATTACAGAAAAATGTTGATTATTTAATTGACAGTTGATTTAATTTAGAAATGTATTGTCTTTCAGAGCATAGCACCTACAACAGGATGGTATATTTATATTTGTGACTGTACCTACATTTTAAAAAATAATAAAATCATTCAAAAATTATTTTGTGGTCTCTTTAAAAGCAAGCCCCAAAATGTAAAGTATTCAAAACCCTTACATTAAACTATTTTGAAATTTTATTTTCAAAGCAGCTTTTAAGTTATTGTTTACATTAAGTAATCATCTTATTAACATTACTGTTTAGATTTTTTAGCATGCACATTCTTTGCAATTTTTTTTCATATCATTTAAAATTAAGAGATGGCCAGACCTGGCCAGAGTGGCTCAGTTGTTTGGCTCATTGTCCCATAACCCAAGGGTTGCAGGTTCAATTTCTGATCAGGGCACATACCTGGGTTGTGGGTTTAATTTCCTGTCCATTTTAATTTTGTTTTTTAAGGGTTATGTACATATTTCAGAAATTTAAAAATTAAAATCTACATTTATTCTTATGATAGTTACAGCAGTTGTAATTTTTGTCTTTTTTATTTGAAATACCAACTCACTTTTTATTGATTTTATTTTATCTTGTGGCTAATAAAATTCCACATACTTGTGGCCAAGGCACAATTAATTAATATTTATGATACATAGTATCTTTGTATAGCAGTAAAGATTTGTGACAGTTCATCTTTTTAAATTATTGCTGAATAGAAAGGTAACTACACATGTGACTGTAGATGTGAAACAGATTTGAAACTGGGTGGCCCTTCTTTCAATGACTTAATAAACTTCTGCACTTATCTTTAGAAGCCTGTTACATGTAGTAACATTTCATTGGAAGTGCTTTTCTCATTTAGAAACATTTTACATTTTGGTGATTAGAATCCCTATTCCATAATACTTCAGTGTACAAGCATTGTACCAACATTTCTAAATATTTTACAAAATGCAATTTAATTTGATTCTTCATGATTTGTTATGGCATGTCCATGCTAAAAAATTCTAAGGCATTATTTCTAACTGTAGCTTAAAAGGAATATATTATTCATGATTGAAACACTTAAAATTAGAGTATGAATATGTTTGTTAATGTTATATTTAGGCTAAAGAATTTAATCACAAAAGAAGGATGATATACTATAAAAGAATGAGAAAACTCACTGAAAGAATTTTGCTGATAGTTCTAAAAAACAGTTTCTTCTGCAACATCTATTTTTGTAAAAAGGAAGAAGCTGTAATATTACAAATCGAAGGCATTACTGAAAACAGATTTTTTTTAATATTCGAGACATTACCATAATAGAACAACGGATGATACAAATAAAACTAGATTTAGAACTGATAAAAGGAAACTCTACTACTAAACTGGCTTATCAGTTGTTTTAGAGGAAAGTTGTAACGTGAAACACTGAATACATTTTTAAGAAGTTAATTACCAGTTGTTTTGGAGGGAGTTAGAAAGAGGGAATTGTAGGTCAGAATAGAATGGCCCTGGCCGAGTGGCTCAGGTGGTTAGACTGTTGCCCCGGTATGACAAGGTCGCGGGTCCATCCCAGTCAGGGCACATACAAGACTCAGCCAGTGAATGCATCAATATGTGGAACAGCGAACTTGATGCTTCTCTCTGTGTCTGTTGGTCTATCCCCCTTCCTCTCTTACTCTAAAATCAATGAAAAAAATAAAACAAGTCAAAATGGATCCTGTTTAACCTGCATTATTAACATGAAAATACAAGTTAATTTTTCAAAATAATTTTTTGGGGGGTCTAGGAAGTAAGGATGGGTAAAAATGAAAAGAAATGACTTGATTATTTTTAATTGTATTTTTATTAGAGAGACAGAGTAGTCCCGGCTGGTGTGGCTCAGTGGGTTAAGTGCCAGCCTGTGAACCAAAGGGTCACTGGTTCAGTTCCCAGTCAGAGCACATGCCTGGTTTGTGGGACGGGTCCCCAGTTGGGGATGCACAAGGCAACCACACTTTGATGTTTTTCCCCCTCTCTTCCCCTCTCTCTCAAAATAAATAAATATCTCTTAAAAAATAAATAAATAAAAAGACAATAGTATAATGGATAGAACACTGGCTTTGAGGTCAGAAGACCTAAGACTGGTATTAATTAATTAGATGTTTTATTATCTTCTTAATTGCAAGTAGTATTTTACGATATCTGTCTGCCTCAAGATGTGGATTTAAATCCAGTGAGAAACTAAACTATATATGCTATTGTTCTGTAAACTGCACAGAACTTCAGCTTTTTTACACACTGTTGAAGAACTATTTGTAAAGCAGCGTATGTTGTATATGCCTGTTAGTGTCTTTGAAAGGGCATCTATCTGCATGCAGAGTCAATTTCCTGGTGTTAACCTGTTGCCCCCCCCCAAGAGGTGGCCCATTACTTGACACATACTAGGTTCTCTAAAGTATAAAATAATTGGCATTTTTATTTTGTAATTCACTGAGGATAATTAGCTGCATTGGGTGAATGTGTTTATATTTATTTTTTGGATTATTTTACTACATTCCAAATGTCACTTTTTCCCAGCTAAAGTTTATTTTTTGAGTAGTTATGATTTTGAACTATCAAGAGTCTCATGTTCATATGTAATATAAGATTTAAGCAATTTTGATATATAAATATAAAAGTTACAGAATTATTAAACCTTTGCATTATTCACTTGCAAAAATGTTAATCATGCTTCACATAAGGTTTGAAGGAGAATTTGGATTGTACCAACAATTCTTCCTTTGGCTGAAACAAGCAACTTTTGTCCTATGTTTAATAAAAAAGGTACAGTTTGGAACAACTATGAAGGATAGTTTGGAATATGCAAACTGCATGTGCTGTGCTGTCTTACCTGTGATACAGATTTTGGTCGTTAGGCATACCAGGATAATTATAATTGTGTCATGTAGAAAAAGTGTATACAAATAGCGTAATAGTATATGATATGACCATTTTACATTGGTGGACCTTGTAATCAGTAACTGTTTTGTTTTCTTGGATCATGTCATTTCAAAGCTGATTTAAGAGTTTAGAATTTGGTAACAGAGTTGGGTCTTAAGTCTACTGCTAACCATGTACCAACCTCATGGAATTAGAATTTATAGGCTAGGAAAAACTGGATTGGCACCCAGGCATAATTAAAACGAACATGGGGAGACTCCTACCGGTAGCCGCCGTTATGGTGGTCAGTTATGTGTTTTCCTGTTGTGGCATTTATGGATTAGGAAATGAATGTTGTCTGCTTTTTTAAGAAATTTGTTTCAGTGGTTTTTCTTAGAATGGAGGCTTCACCATGGACTACTTTGTCTGTTGTGGTTTGTCAGTGTTTAGGTGCCTGTCTTTTTCGTCTCCTTCAATAAAAGGGGCTGGGAAGAGGCCCGTAGGATCTGGAGAGAGTATCAGGGCAAAGTCTTGGTGGGATTTATGGCTTGCAGATGGTGGGATTTGGAGGATAGAAGCTTCTTCAGGGATGTGAAAAGAAAGTAAGCAGGACCAGGGATAGAGGCGAACATCCTTTTACTGGTAATTGAATATACCATGTATTTTTGATTTTGTGTCTATCTGGAATGATCCCTCTCCTTCTCTGCTTTGTCAGCTTACAAAAAAATAAAACAAATTTCAATTTTTGAATTACAAAAGTAATTCATGTCTATTTAAAAAAATTAAAAATTATGGAAGTGTATATTCTGAGACAACCACTTTGTAACATGTTAGTGTATCACTTTCCCTTTTTCTGTGCATATAACAACATAATGGTACATCCATTTTCATTGCATATAAAAAAACACACTAATACTTGTAGGGTTTTTTTTATACCAAAATGCACTATACCATATCTGTTGTTCTGTATTTGCTTTTTAAATTTATTTTGGAGGTTTTCCAGTCAGAATTTATTATTCATCTAGTTGTTTTTAAGGGCTGTGGAGTATTCCATTATCTGGATTTGCCATAATTTATTTTACTATAAAAATATGGATATTCAGTTTGTTTTCTACTGTTACAAACATTGCTGCAGCAAACATCATTGTAAATATTTTTGTGCATATATATGAATATTTTTGTAGATTTCTAGAAATGGAGTTGTTAAAATATGTGTAAATTTAAAATTCCATAATAATCTCAATTTGCATTTTTAAAAGACTAGCAAATAGAACTCTCCCAATAGTGATGAGATACATATACTTCATTTAGCTTTTTATATCATTTGCCAATCTGTTAGGTGAAAAAAAGTTACTATATCCCTTTGTTTTTATGTACATTTTAATATTTGAATACCAGTGAGATTGAGCACCGTTATTAATCATTCCTGGGTTTTAATTCTCTAAGATCTACCTTAAACTTATTTTCTCTTTGAGGTCTTCTGTAATTCCTCTTTCTCTCAACCGTAGGCAGTGGCTTTTTCTTTGCTCACACACCACTTTAGATCTCTTATAAACAATTCGTTTTTTCATTTAAAGATTTTGTTTATTTTTGGAGAGAGGGGGAGGGAGAAAGAGAGGAAGAGAAACATCTTTTGGTTGCCTCCTGCACACACCCTGACCGGGGGCCAAACTCTGGGGTGACACAAGCCACCCTGGTCAGGGCTCTTACGGCCAGTGATAATCATATTGTGTTATGATTTGTCTACCAGATTAGGAGGTCCTAGGGTTGTGAACATGTACTCATTGTTTTTAACTTTTATATCTCAGTTCATTGGCAATATGGGCACTAAAACCTCCTAGTTTTTTAGGGTAATGGGGCATAGTACTTTAAATATAATTTCTTTTTCTTTCAGTTCTATTGAGATATAATGGACATACAGCATTGTATAAGTTTAAGGTGCACAGCGATGAGTTGACTTACATGTATTGCAAAATGATCACCACAGTAAGTTAGGTTAATATCCATCATCTCATGTAGTTATGTGGTAGTCATCTTTACATCTCGTATTTCCTGGTATCTAGCACAGAGCCTGAAGCACTCAGTATGGGTTTAGGGAGCTTTATCAAATGGTTAGTCTGATTTCCAGTGGGGCCATTTGCATGCAAGGTTTGTTCCCTCCTCCTTTTGGTGGGGAGGGGGAGGGTTGGCTCTTAATGGTAATAGTTCTAGTTCAACTCTTTCATTTTACAAATGAATGAAGTTTAAAGGAGGAATGTCTTACCTGGTTATGAGATTTAAAAAAATTTCTTTTTTATCACAGCCTATTAGGTGTTGTGAAATATATAGCAAAGATTCAAACTGGGGTTACTTACAGTCAAGGACAAATACTGATTTCTACAATTTGAGATAGAGGGTGAGCCTTTTTTGGTTCTTACAGACCAGGCCCAACAAATGAGGCTTTTTGCCTGACGACCTTAGCATGTAGCTTTAAACCAGCAGAATTCTTCCAAATTTCATTTGTTTTTTTTCCAAAAAGGTATGAGTCTTCTCACACAGGAGGAAGACTTTTCTAATTGCAGTTATTCCAAGCACTGGCAGACTCCTGAAAGGGCTGATGTCTTTTCCAGAGAACTTTTGAAATCTCCCCAGTAGCTAGCTACCTTTCCATGAAGTGACCTCACCAAATCTCATTTCATTGTTGTCTTTCCCTGCCCAAGATGTAAGCCCTTAATGTACATGTCATCTACTCTTGTTCCCCTGCCTGTTCTCCCCCTCCTTTTCAAACATTTCTCACCCTTGTTCTAAAGTTAACATAATTACTTGCATCTTCAAATTCTTTAATGAATGTTACCTTATCTTTGCTTAAATAGCACCTGTCTTTCTCTTGAGGGAAAGCCCTCTCTAAATGGAACTTGTACCTTCTTTTACTCTCTACATATCTCAGTGTAGGAAAGGGTGGGAGGGAGTTTCCTTATTACTTTGCACACGATGCCAGTAAAACCTTCCTGTTAAAATTTCTGTTGAGTCTCATAGAGTTGGAGTATACATCTCTTGCTCATTGAAGACGTAGGCTTCTGTTCAGTGTTTCTTTTCCATTCAAGGTTGTGCCACCATTCCAGGTGAATTCAGTGTTTATGTGAGCAGAGTACCCAGGACCCTGGCTTCATATTTTCCTCATGTCTAATGGTCTTCATCTTCACTTAGTTCATTTCACTTCTGGGAAGCTACTCTGGACCTCCCCATTATGTGAAATCAGCTTTACCTTTGAGATCATTAATGTAAACATTCTGCTCCTGGCACTATTCTTTTTCCTTTTACTAAATTTATTCATTGATGCTTTTGACATCCGCAGTTCTTTGACCTCACTCCACCAAATGCTTCCTGTATAAGCAGGCAAGAATTTGTCCATCACTTCTTACCTCTTGCTAGGCTTCTCAGTTTCCTTACCCTGTTGAATTTCTGTCATATGAATCTGGCAAAACCTAGATTTTAGATCAGCTTGTCTCTGTGGCCTACATAAAAGGTGTTGAGCAGTGATGGAGAGAAGCCACACGACTATCCAGGTTAGTGGTGCTTCAAATTCTCATGGTCTTCAGTTCTTGCACGAGCTGTCAGGGATGCAGAGCGGTTCTTTCATTTTCCATTGGGCTGTTTTAACATTTCTTTTTCTTTCTTTAAACTTCAGAAACAAAGTACTCTCCACAGATGGTATTTCTACTTCTTGAGAAAATAGAATCCATCAAAGGAGATCCCTTAAATTTCCTGTTACTTGACTCACCAGTTTATCTCCTCTGTACCATTTGTTCTTCCTTTTCCTTCTGTTTCACTGGATGAGATGTCCTTTCTGTCTCAGGCTGATTACACAACTGTGCTTTGTCTATTTGTCTTGAATCTTTCCCTTAATTCTGATCCTTTCTCATCCTGCTAAACTTGTTCAAATGTCTCACCTAAAACAAGACAAATAACCAAATTACCCCCAGAATGAAATCTTAATTCTTCCTAGCTTCTGCCCCTTCCCCTTAGCAGCAAAACAGCCCCAATCTTCTGTGTACTCCTTAATACACTATCATTTGTCCTCTCCCATCACTCACTAACACTGCTGTCTTCAAGATCACGCTGACTTCCTTGCTGGTAAAACTGTCATTTTGTTGAATGTTCAGAAGTACTTGACACTTCTCAATTTGCTGCCTTTTATTGGCTTTAGTGATAGTTCTCAGAGCGTTTCTAACTCTCTTCTCTTCCTCTGGTAAATGGGGAACTTTCCTTCTTATTTTAACATGTTCTTTGTCTTATTCCTAAGCTTGTATCTGTTTCTAGGGCTTTCTTTGTCATTTGCATGTTGATGACTTCAATTTTTCCATCTGAAAGCTTGTCTCTGAGCTTCAGGCTCTCACATCACCTCTAGGCATGTCCACCTAAGTGTATCACAGATACTTCAAGATCAACATACCTACAACTGTGTTCTTTCCTCCTTTGCTCTCAGATGTCCTTCATTTTCTGTGATCTTAGACTCAGTGATTGTTTCCACTATCCATCTGGCTTGGATCAAGCAAGAAATCTGAGTGTTTTGTCATCCTTGACCTTACATTCAGACAGTCACCAGATCTTATCAGTATTACTTCCTAAAAGTGATTCACTTTTCCATCTTTACTGCTACTTTTTCACTTCAAGTGGCCATCCTCTGTTTTTTCTAGATTGTTATGGTATTGTTTTTTCTAGTGTTCTTTCTTCCAACTTGTGTATAGTCTTCTGTCCACTCTATAGCCTACTTATTATAAGATGGAAGTCTAATCATGTTATTCCCAAACTTAACATACTTAAATAACTAATATCCTATTCAATCAGGGAAAAGTTAAAAATACTGATGATTTCTTACAAGATTGTTAATGATCTGACTTCTGCTGCCTTCTCCAGCCCAATCTGTAGTCACCGACTCCTCTCTTTCCCCCCAGATTTTTTAAACAAGATTTTACATATTTACTTTTAGAGAGAGGGTAAAGGAGGGAGGAAGAGAAGGAGAGAAACATGGATGTGTGAGAGAAACATCTGTTGGTTGCCTCTCACATGCATCCCAGCTGGGGACTGAGCCCATAACCCAGGCATGTGCTTGGACTGGGAATTGAACCAGCGACCTTTTGCTTTGCTGGACTACGCCCTACCGACTGAGCCACACCAGTCGGGCTCCTCCCAGACTCTACCCATTTTAAACAACTTCATTTGAAGCTGCTTCCTTCCCATCTTTAAGGGATCTTATGCTTAAAGTAAAAATACAAAGTCCCCAAATATTACTGAAATGCAGGCTGCCTCATTGTACTTAGTTTGATTTGAACTCAGATTCTGGATGAAGAAGACAAATATAAATAGTTGACCTTTGAACAACACAGGTTAGAACAACATGTTTTTGAGCTGCAGGGGTCTACTTCTGTGGATTTTGTTCAAAAATACTGTAAGGATTTTCCTTAAGCTTTTCTTAATAACATTTTTTCTGTTAGCTTACTTCATTTTAAGAATAAAGCATATAATACATAAAACATACAAAATATTGTGTTAATCAACTGTTTATGTTATTGGTAAGGCTTTTGATCAACAGTAGGCTATTACATTTTGGGGGAGTCGAAAGTTATTTGTGGATTTTAGGGGTCAGTGTTCCTTACTCCCCCCTAAAGTGGTTCAAGGATCAGTTGTATTTACGATGATATTTTTCAGAAACTGACCTACTTAGGTATTTAATTATAATGGACAGTTGGTTTATAGAAACCAAAGGAGGATTTCCTTAGAGAAGTGTTCCAAGTAGAGGTTGCTGATGTGAACTCACTCTTCTTGTGAGCGTTTCTGTTGTAAGGAGTGTGTACGACTATAAAATGTGGGCACTGGGGCCCCGGCCGGGTGTTTCAGTTGGTCGGGGCATCGTCCAGTGCGCCGGAAGGCTGCCAGTTCGTTCCTGGTCAGGGCACAGACCTAGGCTGCAGGTTCAGTTCCTGTTCAGGACGCATATGGGAAGCAACAAATTGATGTTTCTCTCACTTTGTTGTTTCTCTGTCTGTTTGACTGTCTGTCTGTCTTCTCCCACCCACTTCCCTCTCTGTCTCTCCATAAAATCAGTAAATGTGTCCTCGGGTTAGGATTTTAAAAATATGGTTAATGGAAGCTGGTAATATAAATAAATGCTGGGCATCAAATTTTCTTTAAACTACAAAAAATAGATATTTTAAATGAGTTCTTAATGTTAAGTACTTGAAACTTACCATATTGAGTAGAGGTTTTTTAATGATATTATTAAAGTTATTGTCAATAACAATTATATTAGCAAGACGTATAGTTCTTACTATATTCCAGGCACTGTTCTGGAGTGCTTTATTCACTTGTTAGATTTGTTTTATTTTTCAGTAGCATCAAAATGACACATACTTTAAATATAATTGTCTTTAGAAATACTTATAGATTCAAATATGGTTTCAAACATTTCTTTTAAAAAATGACCCCTTTATAGGTAGATCAGAGTTAGTTGCCTAGTTTTTAAAAACACAATGAAAATCTGTTATTGGTATTAATGTCCAAAAGTCTGAGTAGCATATATCTTTAGAATCACAACAGTTTTTGTAGTAAACGTTTTACTTACTCTGTAGTAAGAAGATTTTATTTGGGTTTTTTTTAGATTTAGTATCTTACTGAGCATTTTTGCATGTTGTCTCATTCGCTACAACAGTCTGTTTAACATGTAGGGCAGATGTTATTCTTCATGTTTTCCAAATGAGGAGGAAACGTGTAGAGGTTAAGTAATTTGCTCAAAGAAATGCAGCTTAATCAATGGCAGAACTGGTGAAGAATCTGTGTCTTTAGAGTTCCAACGTACTGTTCTTTGCTCATTATTATGCTTATTTTCTAAATTAGAACTTCCAGCTCTGTATAAGAAATTGATAGCTATTATTTTCGGAAAATCTGGGTGGATATCTTAAAAAGGTAATATCAAGTGTTTTAACATTAAAACGACTTCAAATGTCAGGATGTAGGTATTTAAAAAATCAGTGATTATTCAACGTATTCTAAAATTCCCCTTAGGTTCAGACTGATCTCCAAAAGAGAGTAGTGGGTTTTGTTGTTGTTTTTTTCTTTAATGTCTGCATCGGAGAGAGTATTTAACCTATGTGATCTGAACTGACTGGAGGTCTACAGTATGATGGACAACTCAGTGATGACTTTTGATCTAGTGATGACTTTTTATTTATGTCCTTTAAAGGGTTTGTGTGGAATTTTTGGATATGGATATGTGTGGAATTCTACATATTAGTACATCTTGATACAGTGAAGCAGCCATCTGAATCCTGGACTTTTATCTGTCTTGTTTCTCCTTTTTCTTGACACTGACCTTTTTGTCCTGCTGGTGATGAGTGGCATAAACTCCCAAATTATTGCCAAGACTTACTGTGAGGAGAACGGCTCCTGCTCTTTCTCTCACCCTGGTTTGCTGTCAGGCTGCAGGATAGTTGAGTAGCTAAGTTAAGCACTTAAATTGAAGTATCTTCAAATCTTCTCTTACAGATTTGGCTGAGATACAAATGAAAATGGTAATGATGTCTTTTAAAATAAAGGAGATAATGGGAACTTCTGCCTTTTATGTTTGAATAGCAAGATTAGAGAGAGGCTGAGATGATGATGAAGAAATTATACTATCTTTAAAACCCACTAAGATCCAGTGTTAGTGTAGATATTGTTCACTGACCATTTGACCACGCCAGTGAGGAAATGGAACATACAACTCAGGAAAGGGGAAAGGACCTCTTCACAACTGCAATATCATGCAGTGATGCAATTAGCAATTTTAAAAAACTTTCTACCACATGTAATGTTTGAGGCATAATCCAAGTACTTCTAGGAAGTTATAGTCTATTTAGGAAGATAGAGCTTATTGTCAAATGGAAAGTTAAGGGAGGAATTGAAGAGCAATAAATTCAATAATATAAAATAGTGCCTTGCTGCTTGTATATGTGCTGAAGCGAGCACAGTGCCTTACTATTTGAGCAGTAGATAGCGAACATCATGACTTAAGAAATGGTAGCAGTCACTGGACTTTGGAAATAGTAGAAAAACATTACGAAGGTGGAGGGACTTGTTTTGCATGATGATGATAGTGGTGATGACAATGGTAATAACAGCAACAAACACATACCTGCTGTCTCTGGCAATTTTGTGTGTATTATTAACTCGTTTGGGTTCCTACAGCCCTGTGAAATAGATACTGTTATTTTCTTGATCCTACTGATAAGGAAACTGAAGGAAGGAAGGGTTGAATAACTTATTTGCTTCTAAGTGGCAGGGCTGAGATTCTGCAGTATGGCTTCAGATTCTTTGGTTAGGCTACTCTGCTTCTCACACAGTGGGGTTGTAGTAGACTCTGAGGAAAGGGAGGGTAGTTGTCTTCATTTGCTTGGCTTGGTAGTATGGAACTTGTGTAGGCCTTTGGAAAATAGCTCTTATCCAGGCCACAGGCTTTTTGTTATGTGAAGTTTTGGCTGAAGTCTTTTTTTCTTCCAAGATAATATATGTTTTCAGTAAGGAAAACTGAAAGCCCACATAGCATACTTTTTCCTAAATAAAAGAGAGAACATATTTTAACCTTTTTGAATGGAATGTTTTTTGTACTAATGTCATTTTCATCATATTGTATTAGGACATTTGAGTAAAACTGTCATTGAGAACTGATGTGTAACTGACCATTTTGCATTTACAAATAACTGCTATTATGTAATTATTTAGAAAATTAAATGAAAAATTTGAAGAAAGGATTCTTGAAAGTTGTAAAAATCAATGACATTGGATTAAAACAAATCAAAAGACCCAGTCATACACTTGTATATGTGTACATATATAAAATTTTTAGGACCACCAAAGACTACTCTTTATATAGACAATTAAACAATATTGGTGATGTGTATTATAGAGGTATTGTTGCATAACAATTAACACATAGTGAAGTACTTACTGTTTGGAATGTAAACATGGAATCGTTCCATTGTGTATAGAATCTTAAATTTAACAGTATCATGCTGTTTAACATAATACATAAACTGCTTTAGCCAGGAACCCTTCTCCTTATATTTATTATGACTATTGTAAAAACAATACTTCTTACATAAAAATAATTACCATTTAACAAAGGCAATTAACAGTGTTGAAGAACTCGGGATCTGGAGTCGTATTTGGGTTTATTCCTTATCTTGTGTTACCTTGTGAGTTACTCAACCTTTGAACATATTAGTTACCTCTCAGTAGAATGGGGATTAATAATAACACTTCCTTTATAAAGTTGTTAAGCTTAAGTGAAGAAATCTAAAGCATATATTGTGGTAAAAACTACATAATGCAATTTACCATCTTAACCAATAGTACAATTCAGGAGCGTTAAGCACATTCACATTGTTTTGCACCCAAGATCCAGAACTCTTTTCATCTTGCAAAACTGAAACTCTAAACCCATTGAAAAACAGCTCCCCATTCCCTCCTCCCCCTGGGAACTACCCTTTTACTTAGTGTCTGAGTTTGACCACTCGAGGAACCTTATGTGTAGAATCCACAATATTTATCTGTGGACGATGGACCTATTTCACTTAGCCTAGCGCCCTCAGGGTTCATCCATGTTGTAGCGTAAGTTACAGTTTCCCTTTTCAAGGCTGAATAATATTCCATCACCTGTATACGCTATATTTTGTTCATCCATTTATTTGTAGATGGACATGTGGGTTGCTTCTAGCTTTTAGCTATTGCAAATAGTGTGGCTGTGAATGTGGCATTACAAATATCTCTTGGAGACCTGTTTTCAATCCTTATCAGTATATCCAGAAGTGGAATTCTTGGATTATATGATGATTCTATTTTCAATTTTTTGAGGAACCACCATATATATAGCTTTACACGGTGGCTGTACCATTTTACATTTACACCAGTAGTGCACAGGGTACCAGTTTCTCTGCATCTTTGCCAACACTTGTTATTTTATGGTCTTTTTTTTTTTTTTGATAGTAGCCCTCCTAATGAGTATGAGGTTCTTTTCTAATTTTTATTTATTTTCCTTTGCTTGTAGGCTTACATGACTCTTTTTTCCCTCTACTTTTCCTACGGAAGCTTAAGTTATTGAATTTAGGGTTTTTCTTTTCCTGAATTTACATTTATTGGCATAATTTTGTCTATATTTATAAATTAAAAAATATTTTTATTTTAGAGCAAGGGGACGGAAGGGAGAAAAACATCTCTGTGAGAGAGAAACATCAGTTGGTTGCCTTCTGTACGTGCACGAACTGGGGACTGAACATGCAGTCCCGCCGTGTGCCCTGATTGGGAATTGATCCCACAACCTTTGGTCTGTCGGAGGAAGGCCAACCAACTGAGCCACACTGGATGGGGCTAAGTTTGTCTTTTAACACTGCTTTTACTGCCACCTAAAATTTTTGATAAGTTGTATTTTCATTTTCATTTCATGACACCTTAATTTTTGAAAGACATTTTTGCTGTGTATCATATTTAGGTTGATAATTTTTGTTTTTCTTTTGGTACTTTAAAAATGTTGCTCCACTGTCTTTTGACATGCATTATTTCTCTGTTCATAATATGTTTTGGTTTTTGTTTTCTCTGAAAAGAGTTTCTTTTTCTGATTGGTCTTAATCAATTTGATTATGGTATGCCTTTTGTTTTCTTTATGTTTTTTGTTTCTGGCTTTGGTTGAGATTCTTCTTTTTTTTTTTTTAAAGACTTTATTTATTTATTTTTAGAGAGAGGGGAGCGAAGGATGATAAAGAGAGGGAGAGAAACATTAATGTGCGAGAGGTACATCAATTGGTTGTGTCTTGCATGCCCTCAAGCCAGGCATGTGCTCTGATGGGGAGCTTAACCAGTGAGCTTTTTGTTCACAGGCTGGTGCCCAATCCACTAGCCGTACCAGCCCCGGCTGGTTGAGCTTCTTGATCTGTACAGTTATTTCCATCAAATATAGGAAATTTTGATCCCCTATTTCTTTACTTATTTTTTTCTCTTCTCTTTTTGTCCCTCGCCAGTGACTTCAGTTGCATGTATATTAGGTTGCTACACGTTGGCTCACAACTTGCTTATAGTTTACTTATTTATTTTTTGGTCTTTTTTTCCCCCCTCTGTGCTTCATTTTGGATACTTTTTCTGTTGCTGTGCCTTCAAGTTTCCTTGTCTTCTGCAATTTCTAGTTTCCTGTTAGTCCATGTGATATATTTTGCCTCTCACATATGGCTATTTTTATCTCAAAATTTTTAAATTTATTTTTGTCCTGTTTAATATATGTCTCTACTTAACGTTTTCAATGTTTCCTGAACATCTTTTTTATTTATTGTGGTAAAATATATATAACATGAAGTTTACCATTCTGATCACTTTCAAGTATACAATTTAATGGCAGTAAGTACATTCATAGTATTGTACAACCATCACTGCAGTCTATTTCTTGTTTTAAAGATTTTATTTATTTATTTTTAGAGAAAGAGAGGGAGAGAAACATCAATGTGTGGTTGCCTCTCATGCACCCCCAACCGGGGACCTGGCCCATAACCCAGGCATGTGCCCTGACAGGGAATCAAACCTGTGACTTTTTTTAAAAAATTATTTTATTGTTGTTCAAGTACAGTTGTCTGCATTTACCCCCCACAACTCCCCCCTACCCAAGCCATCCCCACCTCCCTCCCCTGCTTCCACTCTGCACCCCAGTTTTGTCCATGTGTCCTTTATAGTTGTTGTGTCTGAAAACCCTTCCCCCTTTCCACCCCATTATCCCCTCCCAGCCTGAACCCCCAACTCTTTGGTTTGCAGACCGGTGTTCAGTCCATTGAGCTGCACCAGCCAGGGTTATTTCCAAAACTTTTTATCACCGGAAACAGAAACTCTGTTAATTCTTAGGTAATAATTACTCTCTTACCACCAGTCCTTGGTCAGCTCTATAATAATGTAACTATCCATATAAATATTAATGATATTAATAACATTAAATATTAATATAACACTATAATGATATTTTCTGTCCTTGAATTTGCCCATTCTAGACACCTCATATAAGGAGAATCATGTAATATTTGCCCTTTTGTGTATGACTTATTTCACGTATGATGTTTTAAAGTTCATCCATATTATAGAATCTATCAGTACTCATTCCTTTTTATATCCTATAGCTTTTTGAACATAATGAATACATTTATAACTGTCTTGGTGCTCATATTATTTATGTTATCTGTGTCATTTCTGGTCAATTTCAATGGATTTTTTCCTACTTATTATGTGTTGAATTTTTGTGTTGCTTGGCTTGTTTGATAATTTCTCATCGGTTGTCAGATATACTTATTTTACCTTTTCAGGTGCTAAATATTTCTGTATTACAGTCTTGCCCTTTGATGTGGTTGTGTAGCAGTCCCTATTACTCCATCTTGGCTGAAAGTGGAGGTCATAGGTATTTTAACTTAATCCTCTAAACATTAAATAAAAATCCATTGTTAAACTAGAGTAAGACCTGTATGAAATAATTTTATTATACACCATAATTTATGTAAAGTGTTTGTCTCAGCACTGGCACATGGCAGAATTGTTTACTTTTGTTATTCTTACTGTCTCATCAAAGGACCTATTGTTGATGTCTTTCTTAAATGTAAATGTTAAATTACATTAAACTGCACAGTGAAATAGTGCTATTGAAGGAATTCGGTGTAGTGGTAAAGAATATTGGAAAAGTAGATAAATTATGGCAGACTCTTACAGGCCCAGATACCTGTATTATATACTACTTCTGTACTGGGAGAACCCTTGGGATTTAGTTCATTTGGACTGAGTAGAATAAAGAAACACACACACACACACACACACACACACTTCTTAAAACACGTTTTTGATACTGTGTGTGATTGGCCACATGAGTAAGTTGTGGCTTATAGAATGTCAACTTTGAGTAGCATCTAGGCAGACTCCTTATAGCAAGCCTATGTATCCTTTCCTTGTTCCTTTTTAATGGCTGGTGTTGGTGTTAGCTGTCCTGTGTCGTGAGGTGAAAGTAGTGTATTCAGGCCGATGGTAACAAAGCGGAGGAGGCTGGGTCCCTGAGGATCATTGGAGCTACTGTACCCATACCTTAACTGTATTGAGGCAGACATATGAGGGACATTTTGTTTCTTGTAGCTGAACCTAATTCAAAGTAAGATATTTAAAAATTACCATCATTTCTTTAATATTACCAAGGAAATTAGATGTTTAGAAATGTATAGCAAAGGGCAGTTTGTTTGGGTTTTTAAATAAGTTACCCTTTATTTGAGTTCCTTTTATCTATATGTTTTATATTTTTACAGACATTTTAATTCCTTCCTTTTTTTTACAACAATCCTGCAATGTTTAATTATTTTCTCTGTTTACCGATGCTTTTGAGGTTAAAAAGTTATGTTAGTTGGTAGAAGAGATGGAGTTCGTATTCCATTTCAAGTCTTTCTGACTCCAGATCATGTACTTTTCCCACTAAGTCATAAGTTTTCTAATGCCTTTGTTTTAAATCTTTATTCTTGAGACACCTTTTGGTTGCTACATTAATTTGTTTACTTAATTTGTGCCCTGTACAAGTGACTTAATTAATTGTTTCATGCCACTTATTTTTGTTTACTTAATAAAGAATAATGAGAAAGTTTAACTTTTCTGAATCTGCAGAGTTGAAAACCACCATAAAATCGTGGTCATTCAACCTTCAGCTTTATACCATAGATAATGGTTATTTTGAAGGCCTTGACCTAGCCTTTCCTCAAGTCTTTCAACTGTGCTAGTGTCCTTCACCAACTGAAGAGTTAGTTTTAGGTATGATTAGTTTTAAATTATGGTATTTAGGATCTGAAGACAGCCTGACTCTTCTGGTCAATTCTGCATCTCTTAATTCATTGAGAAGTTTTGGTGTATTTTTGGTTGTCATTTTCTTATTATTTTGTACTCTTATTACTTTTGTAATGACATTAATAGCAGTCACAGAACAAACATCACATCCTAGGGGCATAAGAGCGCCAAGAATTACTTAAAGTACATAATCACTTAAAACATTTACTTCTTAAAGAAATTTAATTTTTATAATCTGTTATGGCAAAATAATTGTAAAGCCTGGGTGTTTTAGAACCTGTTTTACCTGTTGTCTTTTAAGTGAAATGAAGATTGGTTGCATACCTGAGAGAAATTCACTGGTGGAAGAGACAGATGCCAGAACTATTGAGAATAAGTCCTTGTTTGTGTGATCTTTCAGTTTGTTGAGTCTTTCCTTTTTTTTTGGGGGGGGGGTATAGGAAATGAAATACTATAGAAGAATTTGCCATTCTCATCTGGTCACGTGTTTCCTGTGCTATAGAATTTCTTAATGATACTTTTATTATTTTATAAATATGGTATGATTTTTCTCTTTAGTAATTGACAATTCGTGGTTGTAAATTTAATAAGAAAAATCATTTAACACTGGTAATGTATATAAATGTATAAATTCTGAGGTTTTTTGAGCTTTAAAATCTATTCATTGCCTCCCTTTTCACCAACCTTTGATGTTAGATATATGTCTTATTTTTTCAAATAGTACTTACCTACTTTTCCAACTTTTTAAGTTTGACCGCTACCAGTTGAGGGTGGTTATGTTCAGTGGGTTTTTTATTTTTAAGAGATCTGTCTTAGAATGTATGGAAGTATCTCTGCCCAGTATAGTAGCTATTAGCTGCACGTGGCTAAGTTGATTAAACTAATTTTGATAAAATAAGTTCAGTTCTTCAGTTGCACTAGCTTTATTTCAAGTGCTCAGTAGTCACACCATGGCTAGTAGCTACCATACTGGACAGCACAGATGTGGACCATCTATTGAGTCACTGAAATGTAGCTAAGTGGATTGTGACCTGAAGAAGGTATCTGGTGCTGTTACTACTATTTTGGTTATGTCGTTTAATACTCTAATTATTGGTTTTAATTTCTAGTAGAGGTTGTTTAGAAAAGTGAGGTCTTTCACCTCTGTCAAGCCTTCCTTACCAGGCTACATGTTGATGAAAGTGTCTCACTATTTTAAGGAAATTTTCAAAGGTTATTTTACAGAGTGTTGCCCAGTTAACTGATGAATGGGACTTTGTTAAATGCTGTGCCAGAAAAAATTATGGATATCTTTTCCGATGTTTATTACATTCCTGATTATAGGAGTAATATATGACTCAGAGAAAAGTGGGAAATGTAAAGAATAAGAAATAAAACCTTGTAACCACCCAGAGCTATCCTTACTGTTTTAAGTTTTTGGGTTTTTTTTTTGTTATATTTTAAATTTAACTTTTTAAACCATTAGGAATGTACTTCATATTCAGTTTTGTCCTTAACATGGTAGCATAAGGATTTCCATATGAAATTGTTTATTTTTTCTTAAACTTTTTAAATAAATGTACCACGATATTGAATTAAGTGGTTTACACCATAATTTTCTGTACCACTCCCCTCTATTTGGACACTGTGTTCTTTGTAAAGGTACTCTTCGTTTTGTAACAATGATTACGGCAGTATGTCTGTAACTTGACTATAATCCTTTTAACGAAAATTTTATGTTTTATAGTAATTATTTGCTTTAAATTTTTGTCTTCTACTAGAACATAAGCCACTTGAGTTTAAGGACCTTGACTTGATTACCTTAATCTTACCTTAGACAATTGGATTGTCCATTTTTATAGGCTTTGTCTATAGATGGGAATATGCATGACATTTTAATGAAAGAATAATTGGGGTTTTTTTTTGACATATTCCTTGCCCTCAAGGACTATAGTCTCTCTCTCTCTCTTTCTTATCGTCACCTAAGGATATGCTTATTGATTTAGAGAAAGGAGAAGGGAGGGGGAAAGAGAGAGAGAAACATCGATTGGTTGGTTGCCTCTGCACATGCCCTGATCGGGACGGAATCTGCAGCATAGGCATGTGCCCAGACTAGGGATCAGACCCGTGACCTGTCGGTTTACGGGGCAGTGCCCCAGCAAACTGCGCTACGCTGGCAGGGCTGTAGTTTCATTTTTAATGTACATTCTCCCCTTTTTTGCATCTTTTTATGGGAGAAAGTTTTGCATATGCCATTTAAGGAGATGAATAATTTCTGAAGAACGTCCATATTTGAACATCATATTTGCCTGGTTGTATCCCATGCCACAGTAGGGTTTAGCTATTAGAAGAACATCTTTAGCCCTGGGTGGTCTGGCTGAGTGGATTGAGTGCGGACCTGCTAACCAAAGGGTCTCCGGGTTCAATTCCCAGTCAGGGCACATGCCTCAGTTGCAGGCCAGGTCCCCAGTAGGGGGCGCATGAGAGGCAACCTCACATCGATGTTCCCCTCTTTTTCGCTCCCTTTCCCTCTTTCTAAAAATAAATAAATAAAATCTTTATTTTAAAAAAGGAGAACATTTTCAGTGGTAAACAAAATAGTCAATCGTGTATTTTGGGATACTAGCCAAATTAAATTATGATATGGCTTTGTGACTTGTGTGTGTGTACAAGTTGATCTCAATAATTTTCTAAAATTATTGAAAATCATGAAAAGCAAAATTAATGATATATGTAGTTTAATTACATATATTACATATAGATTAATGTTTTGTCTTTGAAACTTAACCAAATTTGATGGCATGTAAAATGTGGAGGGTATAATACCATATTTTATTCATGAATGACAGCATACTATATGTTGGAATTTATGTTGGTGCCAGCACAGGTAGCCCTGAACCACTCATAATGTTTTCATTGTACTTAACAGAACTTTTTTTCAGTGAATAATAATAGTAAGTAAAAAGCCAATATATGTAGAGTCTGAATCAATTCCTTCATAGAACATGTAGACAAAGCCCATGTTGGTATAGAGAGCAGCAAATCAAAAAAACATTTTGTGCTGATGTTTTTGATTGCTACATTGTATTATGAGGAGAGCATTATTGTTACTCTGAAATGCAAGTTATTGACTGTATGAATAATTGTTCCTGTTTATGTTTTTACATCATAATATACTTTATTCATTCAACAGTATTTCTATATTACCCTTTTAGTTACATCTAGGTATCAAAGGATATTCTTACACAGGTATAGTTATATATTTATGCAGGTTCTAGGAAAAGGTTAGAGTTTATTTCCTCTTACTTCCCTTATTTCAATTAGTGTTACATATTTTTACAATAAGAAGGAAGTGTAAGTTTATGATAATAATGAAGAACTTTAAAATGTTCATTAAAGACTTGAGGGGAGAAATGAACCTATTTTCTCACTTTATAAACATGCATCAAAATAAACTCAAAATAGAGGGAATAAAGGCAAAATGAAAAACCATAAATAAAATGAAGTTATGCAAATACCCATCTGATACAAACATAATTGCTATGGCAGCAATCATAAGGGAAAAAATGGTAGTTTTTATTTACTGAAAGCAAACAAAACTAAATGAGAAAGTTAAAAGATAAACTGAGAAAAACTATATGCCCCAAAAGGCAGAAACTGTCTTTTAAGGAGATGACTAATTTCTCAAGGACATCCATATTTAAGCATCATATTTGCCTGGCTTATCACATGCTACAATATTCTTAATATAAAGAGCTTATGTAAATTCACCTCAAATACAATAGAAAAACGTTTTTTAAAGGATTTAGAAAATTCACTTAAGAGCTTAGTTCTGTCTAATGGAATTCTTAATTTTACTTAATTTTGTTTTTAAGTTTGAGAATTTTTTAAAAATTATTTTATTGTTGTTCAGTTACAGTAGTTAGTATTTTCTCCTTCCCCCTCCCCCACCAAGTTTTAGAAATTTCATTTGATTATTTGATAAAACTTTAGGTTTTCCACTGAAATTCTCTAATTATCTTGAACATATCAATGGTAGTGATTTTGAAGTTTGTGTTAAGTTTCTGAGTATCCTGTAGGTCAGATTTTTAAAATTTTGTTTTTTCTTGGTTTTATGGTATTTTAGTTTTATCTTGTATCACTGCTAATGTTTGACTGCTGGACCTTGTATATGAAAAACTGCTTAGATAATTAGGTAATGTTATCTTTTTCATTTCTTCCATCAGCCATTGATGGTTGAGGAAGATACCTTACTCTATTCATTGACTGAAGAGTTTTGAGGCAGATTTCCAATGTTTTTGAGGGTCGGTCTGTTGATTTTTTTTTTTTTATCTATTTCTAGAGTATAACCCTTTAGCGAACTTAGTTAAAAACTTGGGCTTTTCCTTCTTGGTGAGTTCAGCTCTCTTAATTTCTATGTTCCCAAACCCACGAGAGTCCTGGCGTCTCTCTCTGTAGCTTCGCAGCTTCTGAGCTGCAGCTCTGTAGTCAGCTTGAGGCTCTCACCTCCACGCACTCCTGCAGTCCCCTCCCCATTTTAGTCTCTGAGACAGGATTGGCTTGCAGCAAATTAAGTCTGTCATTGGTGGGGCTAGAAATCTCCATTAATTGTTCACAAATTACTTGTTTATTTCTTGAGTCCCAGTTCAGTGGACTAGATATTGGAATTTTAGGGGTTTGTTGCATAACAATTCTCATGCTGAATTCAGAGCCAGTTGAGAACTGGAGGAGTAAATTAGAGAGAACCTAAATCTTACAGGTAAAATCTAGGATAAATGCTCAGATACAGGACAGACTGGCTCATTGTTCTGAGTAGTTTGGGACTCTTCCAATAGATAGTTTCTTCTCACAGAGGTGGAGTCTTCCTTGCTGTGTTTATCACAAGACTGAAAGTAGATGAAAATTAGTATGATTTATATAGATCAAGATTCTAGAGAATTAAGTAATTTAGCATAACAAAATAATTGTAAATAGAGGTTGTAATCACTAAGTGTTATATACAACCTGTTATTCTTCTTTCATCAGAACTTAGATTTTTTATAAATTTTGGCCATAGAGCATGGATTTATAATAAGTTGTAATGTTGATCATGCCAGGATATGTAAAACATTGTTTTGTATTTCGAGAATAATTACAAAATGTAATATTTTGTGGTGATCATGCTTGCAGTATGATGACATTTACATAATCTGGTTATTTGCCTTTTAAATTCAGAATTTTTATATTGGGTTGGCCAAAAAATTTGTTTAGTTTTTCCGTATTATGGCTCTAGTAATGCTTAGTTGTCTTTAACTTCATTTGAAACAATTTTGTTAGATTGTGTTGTGACAGGTGTCATGTCAGTGAGCATTTTTTAAAACTTATCAAAATTGGTGAATTTCTGTGCAGCCATTTATTATTAAAGATGGAAGAAGAAATGCAACATTTTTAACATATTATGCTTTATTATTTTAAGGAAGGTAAAAACACAACTGAAATGCAAAAAATGACTTGTGCAGCATGTGGAGAAGGTGCTATGACTGATCGAACGTGTCAAAAGTGGTTTGCAGAGTTTCTTGTACTATTGATATTTTGGCCAAATAATTCTTTGCTGTGGGGCTGTCTTATGCATTGGAAGATGTTTAGCAGCACCCCTGGCCTCCACCCACTAGAAGCCAATAGCGGGAGACAGCTGACATATTCAAAATATCCAAATCAATAAATTTATTGGTGAAAATGAAAAATGTGTCTTGTATTTTACGGAAAAAACTAAACGGACTTTTTGGCCAACCCAATATGAGTCAGTGACTGTTGTATCCTCAGAATTCTGTCAGTATTGCATATATCACAGTAATGTTGGCAGTATCTTTTATGAAGCCTGAACCATATGACTAAGCACAGGAAGTATAGGAATCTCCCACTTATATCTACTTGACTTGTGGTCCCCAGCTCCAGCTTTAACCTTTTATTTATTTTTTAATTATAAGTAAGACTTTACATTAATGGCCAAACTCATGTTGAGGATTTCCTAAGGGTTAGTCAGTCTTGATATCAGGCAACACAAATACTTTCAAGTTATAGTCAAGTCACTTTCCTTAAAACAATTCACCAAATTTTGGGAGCAGATTCCCATAACATGGACTAAATTGAGAAGAAATTAAACATGCCGGTGCTTGTTACAGGGGGATTTACCAGGAAAAGAAAGTTATCTTTAGGCCATGCTCATTTGACTTTTATTTTGCATAATTAGTTCAGCTCATTCATAAAATCCCTTAAAGAAAACATTTTGACATTGCTTTTATAATAAATGATTGATTTCATACTTAGGGGTGTTAAACTACAATACATTTTTGTGTTTTAAATTCTCTTTAATTTTTGTGATTTTTGGAGGGCATGGTTGGTGAGGAAAGTGACTAAAATAGGTTTTCAGGTATAGAATACTATTTCTATTAGAAATTAGAATTTGATTTATAAATTTGGATTTCATTCACTAGCAAGTAACCAGTTAGGTTGTAAGATGGATGGTCATGTGTATAGCTTGATTAATGATAATCAACCATGTTTATGAATAGGTATATATAATATACTCACATGTAGAGACGTGTGTGCATTTTTCGTTTTCAGAAGCATTGGGTTAGATTCAGGTGTGTTTAGAGGAATTTTTAAAAAGATGATGTCTGTCATTTTGATTACAGTTACAAGAAAGGAAGGTCAATTGTATTATTTGGTGGCAAAGGAGATAAAAGCATTTATAGAATGAGATGCTACCGATTTGGCCACTTCATGTGTAGAAATTATAAGATAATTTTGCATATTTTTGGTGCTATCTTTCTTAAATACAAACTGTTTAGTATGTTTTTAATACTGTAAGTGAGATCATTGTGATTAGCTTTATATATATATAGTCTCAGTAGTTTTTTAAGGAAATGGGGTAGTAAAATGTGAGACCTCAGTTATAATAATGTCCCTTGGATTGTACCTCTGATTGTATTTGAATATAAGTTTACTGTCATTTTTTTTTCCTGGAAAAAATTTGATTTCTCCATTAGTATTTTTCAGTCAAATCTCATATAGTTAATTCTTGTTTATCAGCATTTGGATTGTTTCTCCTGTACTTCCCACATGTTGTTGACATATTTTCTTGCTATTGAGCTGGCTGCAGCATTACAGCTTTGCTTTCTGATGGAAATAGGTTTGCTTACTAAGCTCCTTAGGGCCGGACATTAGCTCATTCATTTATGCCAGAGACATGTTTGTTGGCCTGATGTCCCATAGCTATCAGATTAACAGTGGAGTTCTTTTTACCTGTTTCAGTATTCCCTTGCTATGACTGGAAAGTGAACTTATTTTGTAATTGTATCTTAAGTCCTTTGTGTTCCAAGGACTTTGTGTACATTGTCATTTAATAAATATTTGTTTAGCAACTGCCAGGTGCCAAGACCTGGTTTCGGCCCTGGATTAGGCCCTGGGAATGTAGCAGTGAACAAAGCAGATAAAAATGCCCTGCCATCAGTTTACATTTTAATGGAGAGCTGAAAAATAATAATTTATTAAGTTAATTGGTACATAAGATAGTGATTTATGGTAATGAGAAAAAAAGTAAAACAAAGAGGAAGATACGACTCTGTAAGGGATTCACAAGATAGAAAGGTATTCCTGAAAATGTGAATTTTAAGTAAAGAACTGGTGGAAGTAGAAGAGCTAGTCATACAGATATGTGAATATGAGCATTTCTGTTAGAAGGAAACAGCAAATCCAAAGGCCCTGAGTCATTGGTATGATTTAAAAAACAAACCAAAAACCCTTTTATTGGAAACAATTTCAGATTTACAGAAAAGTTTAAAAAACTTCTATATATACTTTGCTTAGAGACCTCATTCAAGTTTTGTTAGTTGCCCAAATAGTAATGTTCTTTAGATCAAAAGGATTTAATCCAGAATTATGCTTTGCATCCCGCTCTCATTTCTTTTTTTATGATTGATTCCACTTTTATTTTTTTGAATTTTTAAAAAAATTTTAATTGTTCACGTACAATTTTCTATCTTTTATTCCAGTCCCAGCCCACCCATGCAGCCCTCCCGAGCTCTCACGTTTCTTTAATCTCTTTCAGTTTGGAACATTCCTCAGTCTTTCTTGATTTTTGCGCTGTTCACTATTTTGAAGATTGGAAGCCTCTCATTTTGTAGACTATCTTCAGTTTGGGTTGGTTTAATGTTGCCTGAATATTAGACTGTATTTTTGGGTACAATTTCACAGAAGTGATGTGTTCTTCTTAATCCTGTTTGGTGGCATACAGTTTATTTCGTTAGGTAGTGTTAACTTTGATTACTTGATTAAAGATGATGTCTACCAAGTTTCTATTAGTCCCCCTCTCCCTTTGTAATTGATAAGTATTTTGTGAGGGATTACTTTGAGATTATGTCAAATCATTTTTTTTTTCAAATCATGTTTTTGTTCCTACTTTTACTCACTAGTTTTAGCATCCATTGCTGTTTTTCAACTAAATTAATTTTTATCCTGATGTTTGTCAAATGGTGATATTCTTGATTCAAGTAGTCTGCATTTATTAGTTGGCATTTCACTGTAAGGAAGAAAATTAACTAATTTATTCACATCAATTTATATTGGGAATTCTTGTTTTATTTAGTGGGTTATACTGTATTACTATTGTTATTATTTTAATACACAAATTGTGCCAGATTTGCCACTGGGAGCCCTTTCAAGCTGGCCTATATGTCCTTTTGACGTGTTGCCATCAATCTTTGTGTATTTCTTCACTTTAAAAAAAAACTTTTTATCTTGAAATAATAATAAGTTCATAGGAAGTTGCAGAAATAGTACAGAATGGCCCTGTGTACCCTTCACCTAATTTCCCCCAATATTTATATCTTACATGACTATAGGACATTACCAAAATCAGGATGCTGGCATTGATGTGGTGGGTATGTGCAGTTCTGTGTCATTTTATCCCTGTGCACCTCCTTACTCTGTAGCATCTACAGTCATTATTTTTCTGCTCTAGTCGTGGAATCAGCCATTTCTTCAAGGAGCCCTAATGTCTTTTGGTGGAGAGTAGTATTTCAAAATCACTGTCTGGATGCTGGGGGGGTTCACTGCTGTTGGAGTGCCTCTGCACTCAGACCCTTTCAGTTCTTCAGTTAAGAAGTCAGGAGTTTAGCTGAGAATGAGATTGGGAGAGCTGATTTTGGGGGTTTGGGAAGAGAGGGGAAAAAATGGAAATTATCCAGGAGGACAGAAGAAAAATTTGTAATCAACCTGGGAGGAAAGTGGGAGAGAAAATGGACCAGGGAGATAGTGTAGGATTGCCAGTAAGCTGAGAGCCACTTGAGGGTGGTTGTTTGCTCTCCTTAAGTTTAGGTCTACGAGATGCAAGTGCTGAGTAGAAAGAATTGGATTTAGCTAGTGCAGTGGTTTTTCTAGGAGAGTATGATTAAGTGGCAGGAACCAAGAGGGTAAGTGCAGGACAGTGATTGGTATGATTGACAAGAACTTAAGTACATAAAGAGTAAATAAAAGCGTGGAAGGGTAAAAGACAGTGGGAAATGATAGGATCTGGATTGAAGGTCCCTGGTGAGTCAAAAATATTTTGGAATTGAGGTATTAGCCGAAAAGATAAGAGGGTAGTGGTCAATAAGTAGGATGTTTAAAACTGAGATTATGGAGGTGTTGAAGTTATTGGTGGTGATAAGATTAAGGAGACCATAGGAGTGAGTGCCCCCAATATTAGATATTAGATATCACTGTTCTCTGCCTTCTACAAATCATATGTTCTGCCTGCCCCCTTCCCGGGAATTCTCTGGAATCCAAATAAATGTTGCTTTTGCTCAAAACTTGAATTTTTATTGTGATCTTTATAGGAGTTTAAAATAGGATATGTTTCAGTAGAGATATGGAGACCTATAGATAATGTTGGGCTGGCCTAAAAGTCCATTTATTTTCTTCTGTACAGTGGCTCTAGTAGTGCTTAGTTGTCTTTAATTTCATTTAAAACAATTTTGTTAGATTGTGTTGTGACAGAAGTCATATCAGTGTGCATTTTTTAAAAAACTTATCAAAATTGGTGAATTTTTTTGCAGCCATTTTAATATTGAAGGTGGAAGAAGAAACACTTTGGCATGTTATGCTTTATTATTTCAAGAAAGGTAAAAACATAGATGCAACGCAAAAAAAGATTTGTGCAGTGTATGGAGAAGGTGCCGTGACTGATCAAACATGTCAAAAGTGGTTTGCAAAGTTTCTTGGTACTTTGGCCATTTTGGCCAAATAATTATTTTATGCACTGGAAGATGTTTAGCAGCACCCCTGGCCTCTACCCTCTAGAAGCCAATAGTGGGAGACAGTGGACACACTCTAAATATCCAAATCAATAAAATTAATGGTGAAAATGAAAAGTGTGGAAAAAACTAAACAGACTTTTTGGCTAACCCAAAACATGAGTATTTTTTAAGTATAAATTTATTAAAGTGTGTTCTCTAGTACTTTAGATCTTGTTCATTTAGGCTTTACTATATTTTATTATGAGTTACAAAATAACATCATAAAAATGTTAGAATTCAGGAAAAGGATAAAACCATATAATTCACCATGCTATCACAATTACTGTATTCACTTTGCTGCATTTTCATTCAATAATTTTCATATGCATAATTCCTTTAACTAGATTTATCATACATTCAATTTTATATAGTGTACTTTTTTAATATCAATATTTTATATTGCATAGTCTTTTGAACCACTATTTTGAAACATTTATTTTACTTTTTAATTTTTTTATTACCGTTGACATATTAGTTTCAGAATAGTGGTTAGACAGTCATGTGATTCACGAAGCGATCCCCCTAGGAAGTCTAGTACCTAGCCAGCATCATACATAGTTATTACAATATTGCTGACTATATTCCCTACATTGTACTATAACCAGCAATTTTAATGATTTTTATTTTTTTAAAAGATTTTACTTATTTATTTTCAGAGAGGGGAAGGGAGGGAGAAAAAGAGGGAGAGAAATATCAATGTCTGGTTGCCTCTCACACGCCCCACACTGGGTACCTGGCCTACAACCCAGGCATGTGCCCTGACTGGGAACCAAACCGATGACCCTTTGGTTCTCAGGCCAGCACTCAGTCCATTGAGCCACACCAGCCAGAATTGATTTCTTAATATAGCTCTAATAAACTTTGGTAAAATTTACTTTGTTTTTCTGTTTGAGACTTTTAGGTTTGAATTCAAGACTTTGAATTTTTACTATTGTAAATAATGTTTTTTGGAATGCTTATGTGTTTGTTGTATGCACTGTCTCCCAGATTTTAATCGGCTGAAATAAAATTTTAAGCTATATAAAATTGAAGTAAGATTAAAAGCTACTTGGGAATAAAAGAGTTTTTAAAGTTGATTACAATATATACACATTCATAACAAAAGTAGGTACAGCAGCTAGTACTTTTCAGACTTTTATTTCATTTGGCTTCATAAACAATACTTCATTAGTTGTCAGATTAGCTGATAATCTGTGATATAGATGTTAAGAATGAAATTTTTTAAAGTAAAATAGTTTTCTTTATGGAACACAGTACATTAATGAGGAGATGTTTTTTGGTTCCATCTGTTAGTAATCAAAGACATGCCAATAGGTTTGGATGTTAAAGTCAAATTTAAAATGCCTTTAAACACTACATCTCTTGAATTATTTAATCCATAAGGGCAAAGTTTATATTTAGGTAATACTGAAAATAATGGAAATAATAATAACCAAAATTTATTGAGTGATTTATGAATAGGGACTCTTTGGAGATAAAGCTGAAATTTAACTTCATAACTTGTGGAAAAATGATTTTCTATGTTTAGGTTCTTGGTGGGTGGAAACCATATGGGCAGACTTTTAGCTATAAAAGAGAAGGTTCTGTTGGTTTAATTAACTGGACAGTTGACTGGGAACAGGGTTAGAGGACTGTTTTTTTTTGTCATTGAGTGGAAATGTAACCAAGTTATTTTACCTTCTGTGAACAAAGCACTAGTAAACAAAGCTTTTTATCTGTTTCAAAATTTAAAAAATTTTGGAATAGTTCTGTTGTCAAAGTGGCTTCTCCTCCCCACCCCGCAAAGATAATAAATAAATGTTGCTTTGAGTTGTTGGTCCTCATCATCTCCAACACCCTCAGGTACTGGATAGGCTGCAGTAAAAGTCGTTTCTTCTTTTTTTTCACTCCCTTCGGCTCCAAATGCCCATCAAGTGTAGGTTGTTCCGCTTTTAGATGCCTTTACTTTCCTTTTAAGCAATCCAGTCTTCCGTGAGTGCCTCTCCGATGGAGCACACAATACACACAGACCTTGCCACCATGTATATAGAATATTGCTTTCAAACACTTGCCTTAAGAAAAGGATGCTGGTGAACTACATTATTATTGTAATACCAATACACTGAGGCCATGTAATTTTATTAATTTGTTTTTTTAAAGGATTTTATTTATTTTTAGAGAGGGGAAAGGAAGGAGAAAGAGAGGGAGCGAAACATCAGTGTGTGGTTGCCTCTATGTGGCCCCCACTGGGGACCTGGCCTGCAGCCCAGGCATGTGCCCTGACTGGGAAGCAAACCAGCGACCCTTTGGTTCGCAGCCCGTGCTCAGTCCATGAGCTACACCAGCCAGGGCTAATTTGCTTTTTTTATGTACTACTAGGGCAGAATAGGAAAACTAGTAATACCAGCATTTTTCCCCTTGTATATATTTGTTATATCCTGAATGAGAGGGGTTTTTTTTGTCCCAAAGTTTATGTATGATATTTAATTTTGTGAGTTACAGATATGAAAAGCATCTTTTAAAAGTCTGATTTGTTCGTAATCAGTATTAGAATAGTAACTCTAATTTCATCTTCAGTAATTTTTCAGTTGAATACCAGTATTAAAAATATGATTCAGACAGATGGTATATTAATTTTTCTGATAGTTTATAATGGGGACGTGTTTAAGTTGCTGATTTTCTACTTTATTCTGTAGGGAATAATAAAATATACTTTTCCTGAGGAGGAAAACTTTGTTTTTAGAGGAAAAGATACCATTGTTGATTTATAAAACAAAGTCCAGTAATATAAGTATAACTTGATCTTAATTTCCTTCATGTGTTTCTGAGAAACATACTACATTATGAATAGTACTTTCATTCATATCTTCCCATTGACTTAATATTTTTAGAAAAAATTGAAAACCTACTTAAAATATTTAAAATACTAATAAGTAGTTGAAGCAGCAGTGGGCTCAATCCCAACTTTGCTACTTCCTAGCTATGCAGTTCTGGGAAATTAAGTTATCTAGGCATAATGTTTTTAAATGAAAAAAATGATAACATCTCTCCCACAATCTGCTTGGAGAATTGAATGATTAATTTTAACTTAATGAACCTTAAATGTTATACAAAGTGTTTGGCATAGTTTCTGGTATCCAAGCACTCTATAAATAGCAGCTATTTTATTATTATTGTCAGAGCAGTACTATCACAATTAGTACTATTACTGACTTCACACTGAAATATTCAACTAATTCTCCTTCTAAAACATTAATCAAATTAATAATGTGATTCTTTGCATATTCATTTAAAATTAAAATACACCAGAGAGACCTTTTGAAACATGCAGTACCTATTTATTTAGTCATGGGCACTGACCTCTTTCCCCTTAGATTGTCAAGTAAGGAAATGGCAACGGCCAGTACAACAGTAACTGTCTGGTGTGCATGAATCAAAATTATACCTATTTTTTTGGCCAGGTTGGCAAAAAAAAGCAAAACAAAGCAAAACATTTTTTGTGCCACAGAATTTTAGTAGTTCGTGTGCTATGAGATGCAAAAGATGGAAAATCACTGAAATACACTAGTTAATGACTTTAATTATAGAGATTTCAGTTTCTTCTTAGGACTGGGTCTGGGTTGAAGCCTGTGAGGCACTTGCCTTGGGCACAACACTTAAGGAATGCCAAAAATTACCATGAATTATGATTAATATTTCATCAAAATGCAAAAATCCAGGAACAAAATACAAAAATCAAGGTTTTAAATGAAGGCAGGAGCTGGAAGAGTACGGGCTGAGCCATGCTTGTGAGTGAGGCCGAAGGGAGAATGGGTGATAGGGGTCTCGTCTTGCCGGTGCTGACCCATATGGGAACTTGAGGCAAAAGTCACAATACCACTCCTTTTGCCTTTCTTTGCTTGACTATATACAGTCAATTTTATAAGAGAGAACAGCTCACCAGAAGGGTTTTATAGGCCATTATATCCGTTTTACAAATTAGGGCTCTAGAAATCAGGAGCCTGTTCAAATACATACAGACTTTAGACAGGCTCAAAGTCAGTGTGAGTGGTATTCCTTGTTTGAGGAGGGTCCCCACAATTCAGAGTTCAGGTTTTAAGCAAATTTTTGATATAATTATCCCTTTATGAGATAGTCTGAGATATGAATGTTATTCCATTAGATACCTGTTACTTCATTGATGTACCACCTATTATTGTCTTGAGGCAGTAGGGAGTTACCAGCTGATTTTATTGTAGCTATAGGTAGCTAAAGATTCATATAGGCAAACAGGAAAACTGTTCTTATTCTTCGCTAAATTAGATACTCAAACTTATAGTGACGTTAATCCATATTACACAAAACATATGCAAGACACTTGCACCCAGTCATATAATTTGACTGACATTTTAGATTAATATAATTATAAGGCCATATTGTAAAATAAACGTAAGGATTTATGCAACTGATATTGATAAATGATAAATCAACTAATATGATTTCACTATTTTCAGGTGAAATAGTGTATTATAAAAATAAAATGGAATATACTTAAGATTAATAAGCTGCTCCATGTGCATATAGGGTGGCTTAAAATTTGTATTTTATTTGCTAATGATGCATCTGTTTGGTCCCACTATTTTTAGTTTTGTATTTGTAGTTATAGTTGTAATAATAGGAGGAAATGTATTACAAATTCATTTAAATAACATTCCCTGGTCACTTATCTGTACAGCAGATGTTCAGTAGTCTGTTGAGGAAGAACTTTAAAGTACAAACATCTCATAAAATTCTAACTCTGTCACTTCTAAACTGTGTTGGCTTGGGCAAGTGTTTGAGCCTCCGTTTCTGTGCCTGCGGATGTGGGTATGATGATGCGGGTGCCTGGCCTGTACATTGTCGTGAGGATTAAAACATTGCCTGCACGTAAAGTGGTTTGCACAGCACGTGGCACAAAGTAGTCAAGAAAAAATTCTTATTAATAGCAAGTACTGTATTGACCTGTATAATTTAGTTACAGTTTTTGGTAGATAGACTATGAAGTATCAGATATTACATAATTTATGGTTAAGTTTTTTTTTTTTTTAAATTTATGCTTAGGTTGAAGGTTAGATTATTATTTAGGATCTGGGAATGTGAACTCACAGCACCTTCTTAAAGGAAGTTTTTGTTTTGTTTTTAAAATAAAAGCACAGTAGTTATAGTAAAACAGAACTATGCAGAAGGTAGTGAAGAGTGATTTGGAAATATTAAGTTTATAATCTAAATAGCTGTTAAAAAGTTACCGATGACCTTGAAATGGCTAAATTCTTAGTCTTGATTTACTTGACTTAACATTCACGTTGACTTTGTGGATCATTCTCTGCCCTCCTCACCTGGCTTCCAAGATACCACAGCAGTCTTGATTTTCTTTCTCCTGTGCTGGTTCCTTCTCAGTCCCCTCTTGTCCCCGGTCTCTCAATATTGGTGTGTCCCAGGACCCATCCTTGGTTCTTTTTTGTGTCTTTACACCTAGTCCTGTAATGATCTTACCCAGTTTTATGGCTTTAAATACTAGTCATATGCCAACAACTCGTAACTATAACATTTTCAGATAAAGGATAATTTGTCCTGCAGTTAACAATTGAAATTCCTACAAGGTATTCTTCATCATTGTGCTTATCACTTTAGACATTCTAGGTGGGTGAAGGCTTTCCAACCTGCTTCCTTTTTTGGGGGGATGCATTTTACTTAGATGTTTAAAAACAATTATATATTTAGAAGCAGTTTATAGTGAAAGCAAAATCAAGTCCACAACTTCATTCCTTCTTAACTAAAGTATAAAAGGTTCTGTGTTCAGGAAATTTTAGGGAAATAAGCCATTTTATGTATATTTTTTCTACCATAGTAATTGTAAAGGGGGAAATTGGGTGTTGGCTTGTACCTGTTTATTCAGAAAGACAGTAAGATAACACACTTTTCTCTCTGCCTTCCTCCTTTGCTAACTTTTCCCATATAGACAACTCAAGTTCTGGAATTGGAGCTGATGATTCACATTTCTCTGCTAGTAGTATTAAAGATGTCAGAATCTAATGATTGGGAAAGCTCTGGGGGTTTAGCTCAAGATTCGATTCAAAGCTGTGTCTGACTCACCTAGTTAGGTAGTTTCATGTAAAACTTGGACAGCAGAAATTTTTTCAGTGTCTTAGGAACTGGGATTTTCACTCCAGCTGTTTTCCCAGTAATCAGTCTGGTTTTGGTCCTCTTTGAATTATCAGTCATTGGTATGACTGCTTTCTGCCTTGAAATCTAGTAGATCTTTGTGACTTTATCTCTTACTGCTCGTCGTTATTCTTTCTGGTCCTTGAATATTTTATGGTGGTGGTGTTTTGTTTTGTTTCAGTGGGGCTATGGCTTTTAAACGTTTTCCTGCCATTTCTATGCAGTTGGAAGTGGAGGAAAGAATAGTGCTAATGTTCTTCATTGCTTTGAAGTTTTGGTTGTACGCTTTTATTCAATGTAAGTTTTAGTCTTTAAAAATGTTTTTCTTTATCTCAGTTTTAGTAATCACTTTCTAAGAAAAGAATCACAGTAGAAACCACAGACACTGAAAAAACAATATAACTGTTTAAGGTTTACATGAAACTGCATGATGAGGAAGGCCATAGATAAAGGCTTTCAATCAAGTGTTGAGCTAACACAGAGACTGGATTTTAGTATTAATTTCATGTACTAAAAATATCAGTATCCTTAAATAATTCTGAATTTATTTCTTAAAGTGATATTAAATAGAATAAATTTAAAACATAAATTTACATAAACTTTTTTATGTACATAAAATTACATAAAACCTCAAGTATATTTATATAAACGTATAATTACATATTATTCCCTACATTTTCTTCTAATATGTTATTAGCAGATTGAAGTACCATAGTTCATTCAAAAATAAATACTGCATAAAAATAAAACAGTGCACAAATGAAGTAGTATTTGTCCTTTAAAACATGGTTTAAAAAACAAAATGGTATTATTGTTTAGTTGAGCAACTACTCAAATATTTCATCTTCTGAGAAAGCACTCTGAATGTACACTAGTAGGGGATGTTATGGGAAATATTTATAAACATCTCCAGGTTTCTTCCCATCTATTTGTGACAACTTGGGGAGGGTATGGGGTAAGCAACGACTCAATCTGTTTACTGATGTTGTCAAGCTGTAATTTTGTTTCTAAGAAAGATTTCTTTTGTCTTCATTATATGTAGATGGAGATTTTAATGCACTTTATCATTTCACTATGAAATGTTTATATTCTATTTGTTTGGAAAGTCTGAACTGGAGGAAGATATTAATTCTTGTAATAATAGAAGCTTAAAGCGTTATTAAAAATTTTTTTTCTTCCTTTGGAGGTTAATGGTATAAAAGAATGCTTTCCACTTGAAAGCACCTTTCTGTGATTTGAAATTTTAATACAGAGTATAAATATAGACATACCTAAAAATATCAAGTGATTCAGATTTCACATTTTAAACTTCTTTAAAAAACCAAAATTAATAGCCTAGTATGATAAAATGCTGAAATCTTTGAAAAGCAGTTCAGCTGTCCTGGAGAGGGAATTGTCCTCATGGGACGGGTAGTCTCAAAGTGAATTTAACAATCTCAACTTGAAGTTGGATATTTATTATTTTTAATGTATTTTTCTTCTGGTTCAGGAGAATCTAGATTGTTTTGTGTGTCTATATTAATGATATCAGTAGGGTAACAATTATTTTAATTGCAGTTGAAATTGTTTATAGCTTACTCTTAGGACCTCTGCCATTTTGTTATTAAAGAATATTTTCATAAGCCAGGCTGTGAAAGAGAAACACCATATGATCTCACCTATAAGTGGAACTAATCAACAAAACAAACAAGCAAGCAAAATATGACCAGAGACATTGAAATAAAGAGCAAACTGACAGTAACCAGAGGGGAGAAGGGAGGAGGGTAATGGGGGAAACAAGGGGAAGGGTCATCGAGGAACATGTATAAAGGACCCATGGACAAAGCCAAAGAGGGGTAGGATTGAGGGTGGAATGGGGGAAGTGGTAGGAGGGAAATGGAGACAATGGAACTTGAAAAAGTAAAAAAAAAAAGAAAAAGAAAACAAAAGAATGTTTTCATGAAGTACTGAGATTTTTTAAATAATGAAAATTTTAATATATGACTGAATGGTAAAGTATAGTACCCAAAAGGTCTCTTCATTGCTGTTTCGTCTTCTGCAGTCCTCCAGTTAGTTTCCTGCCTTCCAAGTTAGCTGAATCCTCCAGCTTCCTCCCTTCCTTCCTGCAGTTGTCCACAGTCCTCTAGCTTCTTTACCCTTACAAGTTAGTAGTTCCCTTGGGTTTTAGTGTGGTCATTGGGCCTAGGGGGATGAGTTAAGTCTATAGGGCCTCAAAGATTTAGGGTACTAGCCTCCTTGTCCTTTCCTAATACCATGACCTTGGGCAAGTCTTAAGTCACTTAATCTGAGCTCTAGTTTATTTATTTTTTTAAATTTTCTTTAAAGATTTTATATATTTTTAGAGAGGGGAAGGGAGAGAGAAGGAAAGGGAGAGAAACATTGATGTGTGTTGCCTCTTATGCACCCCCTACAGGGGACCTGGCCTGCAACCCAGGCATGTGCCCTGACTGGGAATTGAACCAGCGACCCTTTGCTTCATAGTCCAGAGGTCAATCCACTGATCTGCACCAGCCAGGACAGTTTGTTTATTTTTAAAATGAGTCCTGAGCCCTCCTCAGGATAAAATATACTTGGGGATGAGACAATATATAAGATAGTGTTTTAGAAATACAGTTTCCTACACAAGCATATCTAATTTGAGGCTTAGTTTGTTTCTTAGTTTTTTTTTCACACCTACCAAATTATATATAGGTAGTTTTTCCTATTTTGATTTTAAATTTAATTCATTCTTGTAGAAAGTCTGGAAAACATAGAAAACTTAAAGAAGAAAGTAGAAATCAGAAAAATACATCATCCTGTTTAATGTTTCTAGGGGAAATGAAGTTTTGAGGCTAAAGTTCCCTGAAGGTAAGGATAGTCAGTGTCTTATTTATTTTTGGATTTTCTATTCTTTGCATTAGGCACAAAGTTAATGATTGTTGAGTGAATGGCAACTCCCTTAGTCTGGGTGTATTTTTTAAAGTCAGAAGTTTGTTGAATTTTTAACTGGACATTTGAAGAGAGAAAAGACATCTAACCCACAAAAATAATAGTGGAGGCATATTTCAAAGTGACTTTTTCTGTTGGCTAAAAGAACAAAGGAAAACGTGATAGGGTCAATCTTAATGTTCTCTGACAGGGACAGGAAATCAGTTAAAGGTGCTGGATGTGGAGCCACTGGGCAATCTCATATCAAAGTGGATTGACGACATTCAGTGGGAACAATATATGATAAAATGTAAAGACATTTTTTAAGTGCTTGGAAATTATAACTTTTTTCTCTTTTTATTTTTTATTAAATAGGATGGCTTAAATTCCTTGGTCCTTGATTTGGATTTTCCTGCTTTAAGGAAAAACAAGAATATAGACAATTTCTTAAATAGATGTAAGTATGTTAAACGTCACATTTGATCCCATAACTGTACTATGATGAGAGATTTATTTGATTAATATTATTGAAGTTCATCAACTTACTAAGTTATTTAACTTAAGTAGCTTTTAGCTTACCACTTGATATTCTTTATTTTCAAAGCAAAACAGCAGAACCAATTGTAGTATATAAAGTAGGTAAAGTTCAAGGTTTTGTATAAATTATTAAGACTAGTAGTTTTATAGTTAATGAGAGATAATGTAGTAACAATTATTGCCATACATGTGGTGACTCTTACTATTTGCTGGTATAGTTACCATATCCACTATATGTGATTACAAAAGAAGCAAGCTGCCAAAATCCATTAGCAAGTCAGCCCTGCAGGTAATTGTATAGCAGCTTCCCCCCTGACTTAGAGTGCACTCGGGATGTGCAGTCACCACTGTTGCAGCTGTCGTCTAACTGGCCGGGCAGCGGAGGCAGAGGCAGAACAGCTGAACTGCTGCTGCCCTTTGGTCATCGGTGCTGCTTGCTTATATGTGTTAATGAGCCGTAGCACTTCCGTTCTTTGACATGAAGTTCATGCGTAGCTTAGATTTTTAAATGGCAGCCTTTAAAAACTGATAGATTTTGCCCACTTTCTTAAAATAAAAATATGTTAACAAATATGATTATTTTAAAATATTGCTTATAATTATGATGATTACATTATACATGTGGTGATCTTTTTATTGTAGATGAGAAAATTGTGAAAAAAATCAGAGGTCTACAAATGAAGGCAGAAGACTATGATGTTGTAAAAGTTATTGGAAGAGGTGCTTTTGGCGAGGTCCAGTTGGTAAGGACATACTTGTATTGTTGTTGTTATTATTATTTTGACCACATAGTTTTGTGAAACATTTTCAGTAACCCTGGAGTGCATGTGGTTTCTCTGCCCGGTCACGCCAGAGTTAGCTTTCTGAGTTTGGCCACGTCGTCCGGTCTCTGAGAGCCTCGGGGTGGTTCTCTATGAAAGGAGGAGGCTGTGCTGTAAATGCCAGGTCTCTTACTAGCTCTGAAACAGTGCGATTTAGAGGAAGGCCAGCTTGGCTTCACACGTGATCTGCCTGGTTAATGTTTTACCATAAGTACTGTGTTTTCCTTAGTATGTTCAATTGATACAACATCTCTGCTTAATTAACTGATAAATTTAGATGTATGAGAAACCTAACAATGACACCTTAATAACCGAAAGCAAATATGAAATTTATCTTTACAGGCCAAAATGGAACCAGCTAAAAGTATTATGAATGTTTGCAATAAATATTTCATTTATAGTATTAAATGAGAAACTATTATAATTCTGTTTCCATCACCTGAGTATGAAACTACTGTGTGTGACCTTACAGTTGAATTATGGAGTCAGATTCCGTTTTCCACTCAATAGTGTTTTACTCTTCTTGACTGAGCACCAAGGAAAGCGGTGATTACTATATACCACCAGCCCAGGTTTCTCTAGGAACAAGTAGGAACAAGTCATGGCAGGCTAACGTTTGTCTTTTTCTTCCCTTTCATTGCTTTCTTTGATAGGTTTATTGAACTCGAGGATCAGGGTCGTGCAATAGGTGTAATATGTATCCACAATAGATTTGAAAAAGTCTGACATACATGAGGATGATATGGAGAAATGTCAATGAATAAGCATATGGGTAGGCAGCTAAATTATATTAAATTATAACTAATTTAATAGCCATAATTCTAATGTGGCTGATGAAGGCATGAATGGTACCTTGGACAGAGATCCTCAGGGATAGGTTGTAAGGTTCTTTCTTCTGAGGCAGTGGTGGAACATTGAATAATTTTACAAATGAGTTAAAACTGAAGTATGAGGATAATTTTAGATGATGAGCCCAAATCCAGAAATCATCAGTTGGGAAGATCATTAGCCAGATAGAAGTGAAATTTAAATAGAACAATGACATACTTGGATGTTAAGAACTCAAGGAATAGATTGCTTAATAGTAATTATGGGTTAAAGAATGATTTTTTTTTAATGTTATCAAGCCAAGAGTTATTGGTAATGTGGTAAATAAAATTTGGACTGCCTTAGTGTACTGAGTTTCTCTTAAAGGACACCAGTCGGACTGGATTAGGGCTCACCCTAGCAGCCTCATTGTAACTTACCTGTTTAAAGGCCCTGTCTCCACCTGCAGAGTCACATGCCGAGGGACTGGTGGTTTGGACTTCAAAATGTGACTTTGGAAGTGGTGGGGAGGGCACAACACACAATTCAGCCAGTGACAGTATGTGTGTATGTTGGGATGAGCTTCAGTGACATAACCTCTTTGATCACAGTATGCATACTTCTTTTTATGTTTACTAACTTCTCTTGGATATAACCCTCTTTGCTTTGAAAAAGAAAGTTACAAATTGTAGCCTTGCAGATGTTTTCTTAAGCTCAGTACAGTTTTCATCTCTGTTAATAGAATATACATTGTTCTTCAAGAAGTCCTCTCATCAGTTGATTAACAAATGTTTATTGAATGTCAGAAACCATTATATGCATTGGCAATACATTATATAGGTACCCACATAAGGCGACTGCATTCATGGAGCTTTTATTGTGAGCTGGCCGGTACTATAGTTTCAAAATGTGGCTGTCTGTAGTCTGATTTCTAAGAATAGAGTTGTAAATTAACCTTTTTAAAACATAATGCATATATGTTAGGAATTACATGTGATTCTTTATTGGGGGGAGGTATAAAAACAAGTTTTCATAGTTAACAGTGCAAGTATTTTTAGCATGATAATTCTTGAAGTTCTATCTTACTATTTTGGCATTTGGGGACCTTATCTTTTGTTGGTTTTGTGATACTGTCTACTCCACATGTTCTTAAGAAAAGTGTTAAGTGACATTAAATATTTTCCTGATGGTTGTCTTACTTAAAACTACACAATGAGCACGTGAATGCATTCCCACTCTCAGAGCTCTGAAGTGCTTAGGGTTAGGTGGAGTGCACTGATAATTGGGAACATTTGGGGACTATCGGAAAAATAGCGTCAAATTATTTTCAGTGGAAAGTTATATTTTATCCTAATTATTTGTATTCTAGGAAGTTGAACCCTTTCCCTTCCCCATTGAGTTATAAAAATTGCATCAGTTCTAATTCCCCCTTGAAATTAATTTTTTTATTTATATGATGACTGCATTCATTGTAGAATAATGAGAAAATAAGCCAACATTATACTTTTTAAAATCACCTTTGGTTCCACTACTGAGAGAGAACTACTTTTATTACTTTGATATGTAACTTCCCAACTTTTCTGTTTCTAAAATTATGTTTAATATATGTGTGTTTTATATATAATTATGTGTAATATATGTGTTTTATATATATGTTATGTAAATGGTTTTGTAACTTGCATTTTTTTATACAACAATAAATAGTAGCATACACTTTTATACTAGTTACAACATGCCAGGCAGGCTTCTAAGCAATTTAGTAACCAATCTTCACAACAGTTCTTTTAGATAGATATTATTACTATTATGCCCATTTTATAGATGGAGAAATTCCGGTAGATAGGATAAACTGCCAGAATTCACATCGCTACTCAGTAATTGAACTGAGATCTGAACCTAGGCAGACGACTTCAGGGTTCATTTTCTTTGCTGTGTGGTCAAAACCATTTTTCTATGCCAACAAATACAGACTTCGTATGTAATTTTATTTCACTTTCATCTTACTCTTACCGATATTCAGTTGTTCTTTATTCTTAAAACACTACTTTTTCCTATGTTCCTGGCTCTTTCTTCTCAGATGTCTTAGTGGTTCATTCTTTGCCTGACTTCTAAATATTATAAAGTAAGTCCTCACTTAACACCATCAGTAGGTTCTTAGAAGCTGCAACTTTGAGGGAAATGGCGTACTTTAATGAAACCATTTTACCATCGGCTAGTTGATATAAGCAAGAGTTAAGTTCTGTATTTGTGGCCACAAAAACATTACCAAACTTCTAAGTAAAGACCCAAAACAGTTCTAATATTAAACATTGAGATAAATGTGAATTGTACATACATTTAAGAAAGATTAATCAAAACAAGTAAAATAATTTATTTTTCAACCTACTTATTTCAGTTCAGAGTTGAGGGTGGCCAGAGCCTATCCCAGCAGCTCAGGGCGTACAAGGTGGGAGCCAGCCCTGGACAGGACACCATTCCATTGTGGGGCGCACTCACATACACACACCCCGTCACTCGACACACCAGGTAACCGGATGTGCACATCTTTCGGATTGGGAGGAAACCAGAGTCCCCGGAGAAAACGTGCGGAGACCTGGGGAGACCGCGCAGACTCCACAGACAGTAGCCCTGGCAGGGAATGGATTTGCCCCCCATCCACACTTAGCACACCCATGTTGAACAGCACAACGGTAATCATCAAGGGCCTGATGTAATTCCCAGAGGCTTGGCTCTTGTTTCTCTGATCTGCATTCTCTTCCAAAGTGAGCTCATGCATTCCTGTGACTTTAAATGCAGTCTTTGTAATGTCACGGCTCAAGTTGATAGGTACTGCTCAGAACTTTCTACTTTGCTCTTCAACTCATATCTACGATGGCTTATTTGACATCTCCATTAACATGTGTCATAGCTACCTAAACCATGTGAAATTAGAATGCTAGATTCCCTCTCTAACTTCACCATTTTTTTCACAAATCTGTTCCTCCTCTAATTTCCTCATCTTAATAGATGATTCCAGTGTCAACCCAGTTGTTCAAGTAAAAAATTAGGAATCATGCCCTGGCTGGTGTGGCTCAGCCAGTTGGGCATTGTCCCACACAGCAAAAGGTCGCTGGCTCGATTCCCAGTCCGGGCGTATGCCTGGGTTGTGGACCCAGTCCCCAGTTGGCACGTGAGAGGGAGGCAACCAGTTGATATTTCTCTCACACATCAATGTTTCTCTCCCTTTCTTTCTCTTCCACTTTCCCTCTCTCTATAAAATCTTTTTAAAAAATTGGGAATCATTTTATTAATTTTTCTTTTTCTCATTTCTTATATTTAATTTTTCAGTAAGTCCTGCTTCTAATATTTCTTCAGTCTCTCTGCTTTTTTGGTTTTCATCACCATCAGCTTTATCCAAGATGTCTTTTCATCCCTAGTCAGGTATGAGCATATACATTGTGTTCTGCTTTGTTTTCCACTTCGGCTAACATTGTGCTTTTGATTTTAGATTAGGAAGTACTGATGGGGAAAATATCAAGACTATGCTTATTAAGTTATCTGTAGATTCATGCTATCCAAGCTCAGCTGGACCCAGTGCTATTCAGCTGTCTTTTCTCCATACTGCTTGTCCTCATATTTTCACGTACCACTCCTACCTCCAGTCCCTGTGTAATAGAATCAGCTGTGGGGCTTTTTTAACATATATGTTTGCTTCATTATGTTTTCTTTATTTCCTCTCCCCTCTATATTGAGACATGCAAAGAATGGGAAGAAGAGATCTAATTTGCCTAATACAAACTGCTGCCAAATTGATCCTTCTAAAATATATTCATTGTATCTCTTTGCATTCCTGGTTCCCTTGCCTACTAAATGAAGCTTAAAGTCTTCATCCTGGCCTTAGGAGCAGTCTTAAGAAGTCACCAATTCTCTCTTTTTACCCCTATTTTCCATTAGATACTATTCATTCTGAGCAGGCTACTAATTTCAGAGCATACTATGTTTACCTGTTTCTTCAGTCACATTGTTTCACTTTCTGTCTTTCAGTGCTCATTTTAACAAATAAGAGAAATTCCCTGCTTCCCTTTAATCTCCTTCCTGACCGTTACTTGAGTGTGATCTCTCCTCTGCATCTTTTAATTATACAGCTGACCCTCAGACAATATGGGTTGGAACTGCATAGGTCCACGTGGATTTTTCTTGCCTTTTTACATTCTGTAGAACACAGAGCCTGAACCATAGAACGTTTTCACTGAAGCGAATTGACTGTGATCCTTCCTGATTCCTGGGCTCAGGCGCTTCCTGGGGATTCAGTGTGCTGAGGAGGTACAGGCCCTCAGTGACAGAACTCAAGGCGGATGTGAGATGAGGATCTCGTTCTTTTTTCCCCCCTCTTACTCACTTGTTTTTAATTTAATTGGTTTAAAATATGCTTTTAAAATGGAATCAACCAGTAGGCAAGAGTGTAAGGGAAATTATTTTCTAACACTTGTCATGTAAACTCAAATTTTTTAGTCCTTTTTTTGAATAAGACAGGCTCTTTGCAGATTACAAGATTATTTCTCAGTTGCAAAGATTATTTTGCTCCCTCCACGTTTTTGTCATTCCTGTGTTCCCCCATTCAATCTTGGTTGCTGCAACCAGACCAAAGTACGAGGCTGCCGTTTTCCTGCTTCTTCAGTGGAAACCTTAGCAGCACACAATAACTGCTCCACGTTCGTCACATAGATGCGTTGGATCTTCCTGTAAAGATAATCTGTTTTGATATTAAAAATAAATTTGAAAGCCTCAAATGGGGCACTTTATTTAGACTGATTTTCAGAAGTTTTTGTCCAAAAATGTTTCAGGAGCACTAGGCTCATTTTAAGATTTTCCAAGCATGTCTCTCTAGCTACATGTAAGAATATTTTATTCACTTAAAATTTTTTTTAAAAAAGTACATATTAGCTGTAGAAAATACAAATAAACAAATACAAGAAAATAAAAATCATCTAGAATTCCATCAGCTGAGATGAAGCCACTGTTAACTCTTTTTGACTCTTTTTTTGTTTTATTTTACATATATGTGTATATAGTCAATTATATGGTGTTTTTGCAACACCCACTGAGAAATTTAACAATCTTTTCTCTAACAAATAGAAACATTAGACTAGGAGCATCATTAAGTATATTCTGTGTGCTAAGTATTTATATTCTTTATCTCATTTTATCTTTGCAACAGTTCTGTGAGATTCCTGTGTAGGTGAAGGCACTGAAATTTAGAGGGGTTAATTGGCCACATAGTTCATACATAGGTAGGACTTTTGCACAGGTTTGTTGACATCTATATCCATGCTTCTAAGCAGTACTCTGCAGTGTGATAATGAATAGCTACTGTATCTTACTGGTTTTATCCATCCACGTTGAATAGAAGAGAAGGAGCTAAAAACAAAGGGGAATATACAGAGATTCTGAGGGAGATTAGAATAGAACCATTCAGAAAGGGACATTGTCAGAAGGAAGATCAATGGACACCAGCTTTCCTAAAGTAATAATGCTTTATTGTAGTACTTTGTAATACTAGTGCTAATGAATTTTAAAAGTGGATGTTTGGCATGAGTACAACTATTGCCTCCCAATATTTGTCCTGTGGATCAGGTCAAAGACTGTAAGCTGGTGGTTCTTGGCTCTTGTGAGCCAGTTAGGTACTCTGTCACAATAGATTAAATGAAACTCAGGCCTCTTTAGCTAGAGCATCTGCCCGAAATAGTCTTTATTTATTAAACATTTTATAGATCTTATATATATAGATATGATTTTGCTGAACTTGCAGAGTTAGACAATTCACCATTATGCCAGTCACTAGGCATCCCCACATATTAATGCTTGTATTCTGTTCCTGAAGGAACTTATGGAACAGACATGTATACAACTAATTATAATATTAGTTTATTATAAGTACTATGGAAACACAGAGAAGGAAATAGTTTTGCATAAAGAATCACCAAAAGTAAAGTCAAAAATCATTTTCTCATGTTTAGAGAATCATCTTATACTTGTTTGTGTAACTTTTTGTGTATTTGAATGCATGGCCTTTTCCTTCCAGGTTTGTTTTTGCTTCATTAATTCATTTATAAAAGATTAAACATACAAATATTTAACTATTTTCTACCATTTGACAAGTATCTCTTTGTTTCTGTTCATAGCTATGCTTTACAACAGAATTCTTAAAGTTCTTTTATGGTCTGAATCATAAATAATAATATTACAGTATAAATTAATTGATTGACTCATGTTATATGGGTTGCTTTTTGTAATGAAGTTAGGAAGAATTCAAAATTTAATTTGTTCTTAGATTAAGTGAAGGTTTGAAGAGTGGCATAAATATAGAAGAGGGGATACCATAGCAACCTCTTTTTAACAACATTAAAAAAAATTTTTAAAACAATATAAAACAGCGGTGCTGGAATGAGCGTTTGCTTTGAGATGGTTGATTATTGGACATAAAAATCAGTTAAAAATCTGGTCTATCTGCTGTGGAAGGTATTGCCAGTTTTAAGACTAGGATCTTTTGTCCCTTAATCCCCTGCTCCCCACCCATGCTTTTTTAAAAAGATTTTTAAAAAAAATTTATAAAATATATAAATTTATATAAAATAAATATATAAATAAAATCATAGAGAGGGGAAAGGAAGGAGGAAGAGAGGGAGAGAAACATCAATGTGTGGTTGCCTCTCACATGCCCCCTACTTGGGACCTGGCTCATAACCCAGGCATGTGCCGTGACTGGGAATTGAACTGGCGACCCTTTGGTTCGCAGCCCACGCTCAATCCACTGAGCTACACCAGCCAGGGCCCCACCCATGTTTTCATATTGCTTTTCCATGGGTTTATTTTCAGCATTCTATAAGTGTCATAATACTATATAAATCAAAGGAATTGGTATTCCAGCTTAGTAAGTTAATATAGAAGATGGATGTAACTTTTGACCCTCATCGTAACATATTTGGCCCTTTGCATATAGGATTCTTTTAGTGTAAAGTTACAGTATATCAGAGTACTTCAAATATCAAAATATTTTAAAATGAGAAGTGATGTAATCTATTGATGTGTAATAACCTTTATTTATACTTGTAATTTGATTAGGCAGTTCCCATTCTGGGCTCTATTTTCTTTATAGCCATACTGAAGTTTTGTTTACTTGTTATATCAAGTACTGAGAGGGGATGTTAAAATTTCCAACTGAAATTATGGATTTGTCAGTTTTTTTCTTCAATTCTATCAATTTTTGCTTCGTGAATTTTCAGGCTCATTTATTAGATGCATACATATTTAGAATTTTTATGCCTTCCTGATGCATTACACTCCTTTTGTCTGAATTATCCTCTTTTTCTTTTTGCTTTGAAGTCTACTTTGTTATTACCGTGTTCACTTTCTTATTTTTGCCGTTTGCATGGTATATCTTACCCCATCCTTTTACTTTCAACCTATTTGGTCTAATGTTTAAAATATATAAGGTTAGGTTTTGCTTTTAAATCAGTTCTCATAATTTTGCCTCTGAATTGGAGTGTTTAGTCCATTTATATTTGTACTTATTTTAGACTGTTTAAAAATGTCTCTCAGGAATCTGAGATGCGTTCATTTTTATTTATTCATTTTTCTCTTTATTCTTCAGATTGATTTGAGTTCAAGTTTACTGGCTCCTTCCGTCTCCATTCTCTGTTTATCATTTTCAATGAATTTTCCATCTTAGTATTTTTTTTTTCAGTTGTAGAATTTCTACCTGGTTCTTTTTTGTGGTTTCCATTCCTGTGGATACTTCCCTTTGTTCACTCAAGACGATTTTTATTTTTTTTCTGCAACATATTTTCTTTGTTAGCAAAGTCCAACGTCTATTGGGGGTTTCTGTTTTTTTCTTGATGATGAATCACATTTTTCTTTTTACCTATCATAAGGTAAAAAGGTTGGTAGGTAAAAAGAAAATCACATTTTCTGGAGAAAAAATGTGATTTTCTTTTTACCTACCAACCTTTTAAAATTATATATTACCTATATAATTTAAATTATATCCTGGTCTTTATTGATATGTGGTAGAAACTCTGGATTCTGTTTTTCTTTGATGAATGTTTATTTTCATTTCAACAGGCTGTCCAGTTATTTGCTGATCACCCTTACCTTGTGCAGACTTTGTTTTTATTTGTAAATGTAGATACATGAAAAGACCAAGTTGCTCCCCAAGTTCTGTTTACTGGGAGAACGGAACCTCTCATCTCTGCTCCTCTTTTGCTCCTTTAGGATTTGGCATCATTAGGGCTTGTTAGGGAGTGCTAGAGTAGGCCTTGCTTTAGAGCATGGTTCTTTCTCCTGATCTCACCTGGATGTCCAAACAATTGGCAGTTTCTCCACGCTTGTGTGGCTGGAAATCAAATGTCCCTCCAATGCTGTCTGAACTGTAGTGTCTCTCTTCTGTTATCTCTTCCGCCCCATAGCAGTTGCTCTCTGGTAAACCCTGGGTACTCTCTCTTTGGGTACTTCATCCCTTAGCCACAGACTCACTCACAGGGTACTTCTAGGCACCTCCCTCTGCATTGCTCTTCACTTTCCTGTTTCTCCCCAGCATAATCTTACCTGCCTCTCCCATCTTGAATTCTGATCTCTGCTTCCTCAACTCAGCAGGACCACTATGCTTAGTTTAGACGATCACTTGTATGCTGGTTGAGACAGTGTTTGGATAGTTATAGTGCTGACTGGTGAGTTTCTCTTCTCTCAGGGATTATAGTCTTGTGCTGCCTACTTGACAAAGGTCTGAAAACAGTTGGTTCGTATGTTTTGCCATTTTGTTGTGTGTTTTTTTTTACCCACAAATATTTAATTTATTTAAGACCTTTAGCAGGTGCTTGAACTTGTTGACTTTTTTGAAAACAATCAACTTGTAAAGTTTTATTACAAATTAAAAATGAGGCTCTTAAAAATGTTAACTTGACCAGATATGAGGCAGTTTAAAAACCTTTTAAGGTGTATTGAGAAAAATGAAGCTTTTTTTAAAAAAAAAACACATTGATCGTTACCAAAAAGACATCTTTAGGTAAAAACAATAAAACAGATCATGCAGATTGTTCTAGTTATCTGGTCAGTGGGCAGAAAGCAAGCACTCAAGGTTTTTGGCCTCAATCTTTTATTCACTTCTTATTCCTGGAATTTCATACTCACTTCTTCTTCTTGAATGACTAATCTGGATGCTGGTAGGATGGCGAGCCTGCATTTACTCAGCCCCACGCTGCTCAGCCTCCGGAGCAGACGAACTCTCGGCTGGTGGGTCAGCTGCTTTTGTCTCTTTGCCATCTTGTGGAATAGGGTTTTCTGGGCGTCCGTGTCAGTGTTTGGAGTTGCCACGGTACCGACATTGAGGTGGCTGCAGACCTTGCATCTCATCTCCTTGGTTTTCCTTATCTTCTTCATTGATGTCCTCTCTAGGCTGCCTTTGGTGAGGAAGGCCCCCGCAGGATCGTGGTCTGTAGCCCCATACACATTCTGTCTCACTGGTCTGCCTTGTTCTCCTGCTCCCTGGTTGTCAGCACCCTCCGTCCCTTCTCCCTGCATAGGAGAGAAGACTGTGATTGGCAGACTGGTTATGCCCACTGGGTCTCTGCGTGCAGTAAGGTGGGAATCGTCACCCACCATAGGGCGGCACTGTGGAACCTGGCCTTTGGGAGACCTCCCTGATCCCTCTTTTCCCCACTCTCACTGCTCTGACAGTTCTGCTGACAGTTGGTGGAAGACCCCTGTGACGTGGACAGTGTCCATAATGGTTAGTCTACTACACATAGTAAATGTGTCTTGAACTGGAACTCCACCAGGGCCTGCAACATTTACTGACTCTGCACCCTTTTCTCCACAGTCTCTCCATCTCCTACACTGATTAGGTATTTCCTGGGGTTATTCTTCTTTATGGCAGTCTGCTGTACAAATACATCCCCTTTGGTGTCATTCCTGTTGATGAAACCATATCCCTTTCTTACATTGAACCATTTAATTGTTCCCAAAACCTTTGTTGCACTGACCTTTTTGTCCCCGCTGGCAAGGCCACCTGGGCCACCACTCTACCTGCACTGCTACCCGTGGTGCCAGGCTTGGGCTTGGTGTTGGCAGTGCTAAGGGTGAGGGTGGCATCAGCAGAGGGCAGCTGCTGGGTCTCAGCCTCACTGGTCGTGGCAGTGGTCATGGTGGGCAGCTGCGGCAGCTGTGGCTCCTCTTGGGCAGTGGTGCTGGGGCTGCTTAGGGCTCTCTGTGGTCCTCTCTCTGTTCCTGCTACCAGTCGAACTCTGTCTTGTCCTTTTGATGGTTGTTTACAGTGGGAGGGTGTGCGGGTACTAGTTACTCTGTCCTAGCCAGAAGGGCATGATTCTGAGTGATAACATATTTATTGTTTCATGCTAAGACTTATCTGTCTTTTCTGTCAATGATTTGTTCATGTCCATTCAACAAACAACTTTTCTTACATGGGTGGATGGGGGGAGGGGTCCTCTCTTGCTGAATAGGTACATCATTGCCCAATTTTCTAAAATTTTACTGCATTTATAAATTTTCAGATCTGTAAAGTATGATGGTTCTTTTATATCTTTTCTGGGGAGGACATGAACATTCCTTTGGTTGACCTTATCTAAATTAATTAATCAATTAATTTTATCCTCACCCAAGGGTATGTTTATTGATTTTAGAAAGAGAGGAAGGGAAGGAAGAGAGGAAAGGAGGGAGGGCGGGAGAGAGAGTGCAAGACATCAATATGAAAGAGAAATATTGATTGATTGCCTCTTGTATGCACCCTACCTGGGGATTGAACCCGCAGTCTAGGTATGTGCCCTGACAGGGAATCGAACCTGTAACCTTTTGGTATATGGGAATGATGCTCCAACAACTGAGCCACCTGGTTAGGGCTGGTTGATCTTATTTTAATCAATATAATAAAAGTATTGATCTCATATATGGGCAGTACTTGATGAATGATAACTAGAAATATTACCCATTGATTTTTTCTTATAACTGGAAATTTATAGTTTGGCCAATATAGAAAATTTTTTCAGACATTAATTCATTCATCAAATATTTAGTGAGTATCTATTTTAATTGCCAGTGATGTCATTGTACCCAGCACTGAGGGTATACTGGAGAATAAAACAGGCACCAATAATCTTACCCTTTGTTGAGCTTATGTTCTAATATGGGAGATAGATGATAAATATAAGGTAACAACATAAAAAAATTATAAGTATGGTATGTGCTAGGAAAAAAACAAGTAAGAGAGTTCTAGGGTGGAGAATTCCTGCTTTGGATAGGGTGGTCACTCATTTGAGTTTATATTTCAGTTAAGTAGAGAAGGGCTAGTCTCTGGGGAAGAGTTGAAGTCAGGAGACTGTGATAGATTTTCTAGTATCTTCCAGGTGCCAGTAAAGATCCTCAGGAAAGATATATTAGAGGAACTGAAAGAAGGTAAGTGTGCCTGAAGTATGAACGAAGAGAATTACGAGGTTTAAATTGGGAAGGTGGGAGTAGGCTAGATCATTTAGGTCTCTCTAATCTGTCATCAGGAGCTCAGTTACCTTTTATCTTCTTCCCTCCAGTCCTCAGTAGTGTGACCATATAATCTGTAGTGCAGACTGGCATACTTCTGAGTGGAAGGGGAGGGGCGCCGAGTGAATGGAAGGCTGGTTGGACAGCTCCAGTCGGGCCCTGTTCTGGGGAAAGCACCCTGATTGTGGCTGACATCCATGTGGAAGTAGCTTAGGTACGGATTCTTGGATGCAGACAACCTTTAAATCTTCAATTTACTCACTATCTGTGTAGTCCTCAAGCGAGTTACTTAATTTCTTTGTCCCTCAAATTTCTCATTTGTAACAAGTGGAAATAATGCCTCATTAGGATTGTTGCGAAGATTAAATAGGACGGCCCTGGCCAGTGCGGCTCAGTTGGTTGGAGCACGGTCCGGTAAACTGGAAGGCCGCAGGTTTGGTCCCTAGGCAGAGCTCGTGCCTAGGCTGCAGTGTTGGCCCTGCTCAGGGTGTGCACTGGAGGCAGCCGGTCCGTGTTATCTTCCTCGTCATGTTTCTTTTCCCCCTTTCCCCGCTCTCTGAGATCAATAGGCATGTCCTAGGGTGAAGATAAAACAAAGAAAAGATTAAATAAGATAGTACATTTATCAAAACACACTGTGTCTGGCACATAGTAAGCATCACACAGTAAATTTATTCTTTCAACAAATATTTATCGAAAGGTTATTATGTGCCAGGCATTATTGTAGACATTGGTGACTAAGCAGTGAACAAAGCAGAGATCCCTTGGCTTCATTGCGTTTAAATTCTAGTGCTGAGAGATAACTAAATAAGTTAAAAATAGGATATAAGATGGTAATAAGTGCAACGGAGCAAAAGCAAGGAAGAGAGAATGGAATAGGGAATGTGTAGGCAGCAGAGGGGGAGGGTGAGTTGAAAGTTTAAGTGGCTCGATCAGAGTAGACCTCACTGAGAAGGTAACATTTGGGCAGGAATTTTAAAGAAGTGAGGGACTGGGTCCTGCTTGCTGTAAGAGGTGATTTCAGGCAGAGGGAACAAGACATGTAGAAATGTCTTGGTTATTTAAGGCAAGGAGTGACGGGAAATGGTTTATGTTTTAGAGAGGTCACCAGATTGTTGGTAGGTGAGAGTGACAGCAGGAAAACTAGGTGAGACTGTTGCAGGAAATTGATATAAAATGTTAGATGGGGGTGGTACCAGTTGGGATAGTTAGAAATGGTTGGCTTCAGAAACTGTGAAGGTAGCAGTGACATGACTGGCTGATGAGTTTGGCGAGCTGTGTAAGAGGAAAAGAGGAGCCGAAGGCTTATAGCCAGAGCAGATGGAAGGGCGAAGATGCCTTTACTGCAGTGGGGAGGGCGGGGTAAGTTCAGGGTGAAGATTTGGGGTTCAGGTGCAAACATCCTGTTAGATATCCAGGCATAAATGTTAGCAGTTATTATTTATTATTATCCAGTAAATGTTAATTATTACAATTATTCATTAAATCTGTATTGGCTAGGGTGAATTTGCTATGTTTTATTCTGAAATGGAGGTCAAAATAGTCACTGTGCTTGCCCTTACAGAATTTATAGTTTAATAAAGAAGATAAGCATTAATTAAATAACCGCATTGTTGATAGCTTATTTCCCTTAAAAGCCTCTTAAATAGGATATGTAGAAAAAATAAGGATGACAACAAAATTACAAATATTCCTTGATACCTACATTTATTAGGTTCTTTTCATGTTAAGATAGTGAAGGATACATGTACATATCTTATAAGTTTCTCATTTTACAGTATTCTTAAAATTGGTTAGCTTAATTAACATGAGGGAATGAAACTTCAAGAATTCGGCTTTATTGAGATGAAATGAGAGTTGTATTTTGAACTTGGCATTTAAAAAAGGTATGGTATGTTTCATGAAATATTTAGGCTGTTGAGAATTTTCTCCTGTTTCTTTCATTAGAAATGTTATTCTTTTACTTTTTATTAGTTACCTAAGGATCATTGTGTTTTGTAACTAAAGTCTTTTAATAATAGCATTATAGTATGATGTGTTCACCTTTCTCTCATAAAATTAAAATATTAATTTTTTGTATTTTAAAAATCAACAGGTTCGTCATAAAGCATCACAGAAGGTTTATGCTATGAAACTTCTTAGTAAGTTTGAAATGATAAAAAGATCAGATTCTGCTTTTTTCTGGGAAGAAAGAGATATTATGGCCTTTGCCAACAGTCCCTGGGTGGTTCAGGTAAGCATACTGACTTTTATAAGTGTATTTCCCTCTTTTGTAAGTGCTTATCATTCATAAGTATTGATTTTATGTGCTAAATATCCTGTATCTCCTTTACATAGTGATTTATACACTTGTTTAATGTCCCTAAGTAGTATTCATATGAACATGACATGTAGAACTTATATTTATTTATAGAAGCAAGTATTACTTGCAACTTTTGTAATCCCTTTATAAAGAATGGGGTTGGGTTGGTTAAAAGTATGCCATTATCTCCTGTCTGCTCTTTCTCATGATTTATGTAATGAAAACAAGAATCCACCTGTCTCAAAGTAAAAAAAAACTCCACGCAAGCTCTTGGACTGTGGCAGTCTATCCAACCTGCAGGTCACCCAGCCTACAGTTTGGATGAATTTCAAAACACCACGTGGAGCTGTCTGAATCTTTCTACTTTAATATTATCAAAAAACCATCGACAACTTTAAAAAAAAACAATTTCATGCAATAAAGATTTTGAAAATTCTTCTGCAGTCCTTTATGTATTACCTATAATGTAAGACAGTCTTGGGTTCCTAATTCAGCCTTGTATTTGACTCTTAATAAGGAATTGATGATTCTGTTGTGCCTTCTTTCAGTGATATCCCTTACTAGCTTTGTTTCTCTAAAGATTATTTTATACTAATAACTAATTTTACAAACATTTTGAACAAGTGTCAGGAGTAATAGGAGGAGTATCAATGCATGTGCAGAATACTTAAACACGGTGTCAAACTCATTTTCGCTGGGAGCCACATCAGCCTCATGGTTGCCCTGAAAGGGCCAGATGTAATTTTAGGACTGTGTAAATGTAGCTACTCCTTAACTAGGGGCAAGGAGCTCGGCTCTGCCACCAGGTAGAAACAAGGCGCCGGGCCAGATAAAACAAGGTGGAGGACTGGAATTCAGCCCGCAGGCCTTGTGTTTGCTACTTGTGCCTTAAATGATCTGGGAGTTTGATACCTTGCTTATGGAGGACAATTTTGAGGTTTAAAAAAAATTGCCACATTGATGAAAAAAACTTCATGCAATAATTTGTCCACTTTTAGGCATTCTAAGTGGGTAAGTTTGTCATCAAACCTGATACAATTATGAATATATCTAAATCTTCATAAAGACATTTTAAGTGTAAAAAGTTCAGTCCCACTACCATCTGTAGCTCATAAATACTGCAAATTTAGCTGATTACTGGAGTGTAAACCAGCTGTATATTAGAGGCCTAGAAATGCTTTCAGTTTGGTTTTGTCTATTCATTTAGCATCTCTTTTCTCATGAAAACTAGCTTGAGATAGAATTGATGTATTTATTTGTATATAATAAAATAAGATCTAAAATATCATTTATGATAAATCAGTTTGAGGTTTCAGGCTCTGTCTTGACATTTTTGTGTTCAGCCAAACTAGCAGAAGTTGACACAAAATACTCTGTGGCTGCTTTCTAATTTGTTTTCTTACTGGATTTCCCCTCCATTCTGATTCTTTATCCTTTCTAAAAAAATGCTCTTCATTCATGTCTAATTCATCTTCACTTTCTTCACTAGAAATATCTTGCTCAGGATCCAAATCTTCTGAATGAACTTCCACATAATCTTCCTCTTATAAATCTCTTTCCTTTTTACATTTGACTCTATCATTCGCATCATTGGACTTGAGTAGTATTCACTGAAGTTCTTCAGCATTTCTTAGATTATCGAATCGATATATTTTTCCAGACATTTTCAATGGTAAATAAAAAAAAAAACACAACACTGACTTTGAAGCTCACGAAGAAAAGTAACTATACCAACACTGACTTCGGAGTTCATGGTATCTCTCAGATACAATTTACTATCAAATATCACACATCCTTACAAAATGTGTTACAACCAAAATGATGGCTTAAACATTATGGCTTAACATTAGTCACATACAAATGTGCAGCTGGTTGTGACCTTGAACGTATGCACCTGATAAATGTAACTATTTAAGAAAAGAGTTTGTATCTCTGAGATCAGCTGTGACCTCCACGGGATTAACTGACCAGGTTAGCCATGGTCGATACCTTAATTCACCGTTCTAATGAGCCTGTTGATCTGGTCTTCCCTGTTGCCAGCACCTCCACAATCTACAAAATGGATGGTCTTTTCCTTCATTCCACCTTGTGGAGAAGACAATTTAAAGGTCCACGAGAAGTTGTTTGCTTCTTTGAGGCATTTCCAGCAGCACAGATCTCATGAATCAGACCCTCCATGCAGCTGAAGCATGTTTACCAAGAGATTGAGCAGTCAGTGTGTTATCTGTCAGGCAGTTGGTTTTTTGTTGTTGTTTTTGATTTTGTCATAACCATGCTTGTAGATCAGCTCATTTATGGGCTTCCGGTTTGGTTACCCCCGTGCAATATATGGTTCCACAGTCCTCAGCGTGTTAACTGAAGCCTTGTTGAGCTTAGCAAAGGTGCCAGTGAAGGTCTGGCGAAGGCGAAGCAGCTGCAGCACCTTTCTGACCTTCGGGCTCACACCATTGATCCCTCCGGGCTCACACCATTGATCCCTCCGATCCTGATGACAAATGCCAGTTTGGGTTCCGCAGGGACATGGAAGTTGCCAGCCTTTCTGCCATCCTAGCCGTTCGACTCAGTTCTGTACATGCCTATATTCCAAGTGATAGTATTTAGCTTTTTCATGGGTAAGCTTCCCTCCTTGCCTTTCAAAGCATCTTTTGTGCAAACTTCTTTCTCAGGTGCTCGATCTTCAGCTTTGCAAAATTCCTTTGCTTTTCTTTAAGAGTTTCTGGCACAGCAGGGACCATTTTCTTCTTTTCCACACCCTCCATGGTTCCAGCCAGAAAGGAGCTGACCATTATTTCTTCGAGTATTTTTTCTGTCTCAACTCTTCAGCCTCTTTCTCTGACCTGAGTTACACATACATAATCTGCTTTCTGCTTGATGTTGTTCTGTGGGTAATTGGTACTGTTTGGTTTTTTTTTTAATTATTTCAGTCTTTTTGTTGTTGTTCTGGTGTGCCTCATTGTATATAGTTTCTGTGCTATGTCTTTAAATTCACTTATCTTTTTTCTCCAGTGTCCAATCTAACTTTAATCCCATCCCACCTGACTTCTTCCATTCAGCAAAATTGTTTTGAGACTTATCCATGATAAGTATATTCCTTTTTTTTAAAGATTTATTAATTTAGTTTTTATTTTTAGAGAGAGGGGAGGGGAGAGAGAGAGGGAGAGAAACATCAATGTGTGGTTTCCTCTCACACGTCCCCCACTGGGGCCTGGCTGGCAACCCAGGCGTGTACCCTGACTGGGAATCGAACCAGCGACCCTTTGCTTCGTAGTCCAGATGTTACCCATGGGACGACATCAAGCAGATTACATGTGTAATTCCAGTCTGAGCAAGGGGTTGGAGGGTTATGGGACAGGAGCAGAAACAGAAAAAATAATTGAAGAACTAATGGCTAAAATTTTCCTAGATTTGATGAAATCTGTAAACCCATAAATCTAAGGACCCTAATCAATATCAATCAAGTTCAACAGAACGAATTATAACACTGTGGTACTTGGTGGCAAGAATAAAAATAAAACAACTAAATGGAATAGAAAACCCCAATATAAATCCTTGCATATATGGACAGTTTTGTTGTTTCTTCAGTTCTGTCTGTATGTCATGATGTTTGTTTTACTCAGATGTTGATTTCTTGGTTTGGCTCTTTTACTCTTTGGGGAAACCTTTTCTGTTTGTGATGGCTTTTTTCTGGGAGGGGCGGGGCGTGTTTGGGGATGGAATATGGATAGCTTTCCTTCTGAATTTGTGATTACCGTGTCTTTCCTCGGGGCAGCTAGCTTGGGGTCTTACTTCTCTGGTGTCAGCACCACTATGTTAGTGTGGATGCAGGTAACACTGCCACTTGCTGCTATTGTACGCAAGAAGGTGGGGAAGGGGAGAGAGGAGAAGGGCCTGTTCTAAATGTGGCTACCAGTCGCTCTTCCCGGGCGTGGCGCTCATCCCCTCTCTCTACAGCCCCCGAGTCTGAACAGCTCCTACCGCCTCAGCTCTCTCCTTTGTGAGTCATGTGCAGTGCTCTGGGATTTTGTTATGAGTTTTTCTGTCATTCTTTCACCTTTTATGTTCTGCATTCTTTTTCTCTTAAAATATTTCTATGTAAAAAGATTCCCGTATTTTCCAGGAGGGAAAATGATTTATTTATACGTATTTTATTAGTAAGTATGAAGGAGATACCCATATCAAAGTTTTGTCTGGTAACTGATTTCCTTTAAAGAGGTCCAAATCAATCTAAAATCAAAAATTTCATAAAGTTTTGTATATAAAATAATTTTTGTCTTTTTTTAAATAACAGTAATAACAGATTTTGGTTTTCTGTTTATGGTTTGGGTTTTCTTTCTTTCTCTAAAAAATTTTTTTTCCCATTTTGTTTTTCAGCTCTTTTGTGCCTTTCAAGATGATAAGTATCTGTACATGGTGATGGAGTACATGCCTGGTGGAGACCTTGTAAACCTTATGAGTAACTATGACGTGCCTGAGAAATGGGCCAAATTTTATACCGCGGAAGTGGTTCTTGCTCTAGATGCCATCCATTCCATGGGTTTAATTCACAGAGATGTAAAGCCTGACAACATGCTTTTGGATAAAAACGGACATCTGAAATTAGCAGATTTCGGCACATGTATGAAGATGGATGAAGTAAGTACTAAGCAAGTAAAAAAAATGCTGAGGTTGTATTGAGAAACAAAAATAAAAGAAGCACTTCAAATCTGGACTTTAGAGTCTTAAACAAAGATAAATTTAGTTTTGCTAACTATGACTCAAACAAGGTAAGGAAATACGCGTATCATAATGCACTTGTTCTCTGTCCTGCCAAAGCCGTGTCAGCAGTGAAGTTCTGTTGGTAGCAGTTTATGTCACTTATATGTAATAAACAAATTAGTTGTATTTATGTGTGATTCACACACACCTTCTCTCTGTCTGTGCTGTTTCCCCAGACAGGCATGGTGCACTGTGACACAGCAGTTGGGACACCTGATTATATATCCCCCGAGGTTCTGAAGTCACAAGGGGGTGACGGTTACTATGGGCGAGAATGCGATTGGTGGTCTGTGGGTGTTTTCCTTTTTGAGATGCTGGTGGGTGAGTAAATATTTAACATTCTTTTTTCAAAATCCATCTCATGATACTTTAGCTCTAGTTCAGGAATTTGGGAATATAAGGAAATTAATTGCATGTGTCCTAGGGAAGAAGTAGAATTTCTGAAAACTTTGAATTAGTAGTGTCTGATGTGACAGATTGTTAATTGGAGAATTAGAAGCAAATCTCATACTGGGAAGTTGGTTGAATAGAATATGAAAGGAATTGAAAGTACACTGCTGGGAAACATTCCTCCAGCAGGCCTTTTGTTAAGAAAATACGAGAAGCAACTTTACAGCTACAATGGGCCTCCGTTCTAAGATTTTTCTGATTAATCATATTTGTTGTAAATATCTTAAATATAAAGCTGTTCACATTTGTTCCAATAATAATAGAGCACTGAGAATACTTTTTAGTTTGTTCATGTAATTATGTTAGTGATTTTTGTTAACTGTGTTTCTTGTATTTGTTACTTGTTTATATATTTGGCTTGAAATTCCAGTAAAATAAATCATATAGTTATTGACTATTCGAGTATCAAGATAAATATATTTTATGATATTTCAGTCTCAGAAAATCAAATTTAATAATTTCTTTTACTTTAACTAAATCAAAATTTGAAAGGTTTAAGTGTTTTACATCGTAGATTTACATTCTTAAGGTTTCCCACTCCTAAGTATTAGGGACACACAAAAACCTCTGGCTCAGGGAGCCAGTGACTGAGTCATTCGGCTGGGGAAGAGGGGAGATGTACCAGATCTGCTCTCTGAGGCAAGTGTGATAAGGCTAATAATATTATATGAAATGACTTTAGAGTTGAGGATATATTTTTAGAAAATGAGGAATATGTTTTGTGGATGATTACCCTAAAAGAAATTGGTAGTAGAAAATCTATAAAATCTGTACAATTATTGAGTATTGTTATTGCTTAAAAAAAATTCAGAACATTTTGGTAAATCCCAAATTTAAGTAACAATTAGGGAACTTTTTGTGACATAAATTGCTTTCTCTTGTTGACCATCCTGGGTATGTAGCATTAATCTTGCTGTGCTTGGTATTATGTCATAGCATGACCAGCTTTGTTTTAGAACTTGTCTTTGTAGTGGGCCTCTTGGTTTTCACCGTATGTTTCCAGGTAGCGGTCCATTTTCCCCACCTATGGCCCAATCTGATGATGCATTAGGTGTATCTTGTCTTTTGAAATAGAATATATTCTATTATTTGCCTAGACTGTCCTAAGGATTTAGAAAATAATATACTTTGTAGGAAGTCACGTGGCTCATTTGAAGATACCATTTAAATTTCTGCCACTGTTTTCAACTCTGAGAGCTAAATTTAATGATTTTCAATGGCACTGATTTGCAGTATTCTGAGTTTACTTTTCTGCTTGCTCAGGTTGGTTGGCACTGGGGTTCATTTAAAGGCTTCTGTTGCAACTAAAAATGGCACTAGAAGAATCTTGAATTCAAAGCTCCCTCCGCTCCCCTTTGAAAACAAGTTAAAACCGACCTACCTGAGTACCCCTTTTGAAGTTTTGGACTGGCCAATTTGGGAAAGTCTGTTTTGTACTAAGATGGCCTGCAGTTAAGGCATTCCAGCAGGGCCTTTAACCCTTGTGGCTTTAGATGAGTACTGACAAAAATGATGCCTTCGACCTTTTCTGTCTTTACACTTGTCTCAGTGCCTCTTTGTCACAGTCATTAGTCCTCACAAACACTACATTGGGATACCATTTCTGCCATTTTGAACTTTAGATAATGTGTCATCTTAGGCAATCACATGTCATCTGTCTGGGCTTGGCTTCCCCATATATAAAATAATAGAGCTGGTCTATCTCCTATTAGGGCTGCACCATCCAGTCTATCATGATGAAAATGGCTTATATCTGTGCATTCTCTGTGGTAGCACTGGCCACACTGAATACTTAAAATGTGGCTAGTGGACTAGGGAACTGAATTTTTCATTTTGTTTAATGCTAATTAATTTAACTTTAAATTGCTACATATGACTCATGGCTACTGTTTTCTCTAACAAAGCTAGAGACTCTAGAGAGTCTGATCATGATTCAAATTAAGCTTTAGAGGAGTCTGATCTGACTTCATTTAGTAATCTTTTCCTTTAATAACTCAGTAAATTGTTTCCCATTATTAAAAATAAATAAAATTATAGAGTTGATTTTATTTTGCTCATAAGGGTTGATGATTCATTGGTATGGTTAAAATTTAAATATATCCTTGGTTTATATCTGTTTGTTTTTTAATGTGACTTCTGGCTTATAACCATTTTTCATCCATATGACAAATTTAAACTTAACATACCTAAGTATTATATGAAAAGTGTTGAATTTACATTTACATTGAATGTCTTCTGTTTTGGAATTTTAGGGGATACTCCATTTTATGCAGATTCACTTGTAGGAACATACAGCAAAATTATGGATCATAAGAACTCCCTATGTTTCCCCGAAGATGCAGAAATTTCTAAACATGCAAAGAATCTCATCTGTGCTTTCCTCACAGATAGGTAATATGCATTGGTGGTCTTTGTGGAGATGACACCTTTAACTTTCAAACTTGTAGAGATGAAAGCATACCTAACTCTTAGTTACGTATGAAATCAGTCTCTCTTCTTATCTAAATTGGATTTAATTCTGGGTTAGCCTTTTTTCACTGCTAAGCCTGGGGTTGGGTTACCTTGTCATTTTGGGTTTGCAGCCCAATTGTAATTTAACTCTTAACCCTCGTGTCTAAAAAGAAAAAAATAGAACTTTGTAAAATAATGCATTTGAGAGAAATAAAACTTTTGTATTACTGACATTTTCTCCTCTAAGGGGGCTCAAGCCATGCTACCCCTGTTGCACAATTTTTTGAGAGAAGAACCTTTTGTGCAGATAAATACTCAACAGATTATAGTCTCAAAAACTGTTCGTGCTTAACTTGTGACTGCCTACTTTCCAACCTGTTTTTATTTGCATTTGAATATGAGCAGGTCTGTCCTGGAAATTCTATATTCCTTAAAACAAAGTAGATGAACAACATGGTGAAAACCAGCCTCGGAAAGGGAAGCTGGACAGGGCTCCTTTCTGGCTCCCGCTCGCCTCTGTGACAGGGGTCGTTGCGTAAAAGGACCCGCACACGCGAGAGGCTGCCTGCTCTCCAACCCAGACTGTTACTGACCAGCTTTACGATTCTAGGGAAATTATTCTACCTTTTTTTGGAAATAATTTTATTCATCCATAAAATGATGGGATCAGAATAGATTAGAAAGTAAGGCCATTGATAACTTTAAAATGCTGTGATTCCTTCGCACACCTTATGTTTGTTAGCTAGTTGCCGTTACACGAAGCACTGTAGTGACCATCTTTGTAGTGATCTTTGCACACTTTTTGTAGGATAAAATCTTACAGGTGGAATTCTGAGAATTGAATTGACCTTGAGAAGTCACATCAGAAAATATTTTTACTAACAGTAATTCTTTCCCTCATTCTCATCAAACTGAATATTATTAATTTTTTCATCTGAAACAACAGAAGTTGTTTATATTGTTCCTCAGATAAATTAATCATTTTTATGTTTATCAATCATTTGTAGAATAAAACTTTAATATTTGTTAATTATATGATTAATGTACAACCCATGCTGATAAACTCAGAACAAATCCTATATACTGTTTTGCTTTGATAGGATGACCATAATTTGTGAAAGATAAAATAGGATATAGCATATGTCATTGAAAGGAGTACCATTCATGAAAGATTTGCTGTAGCAATTTATTGGGAGGGAGGTTGCAGTTTTAAAAAGAATTTTATGCCATTAGCATGGCTAGGAGCACTTCCCTCTAAAGTTTATAGGTTTTTCTCCTCATATTAAACATTGCTCCAGGGCATGTAAAAAAACAAATGTTTTTTATTCTCATACAGTTTTTTTAAAATTTTTTCATTCAGTTTTAACCAAAGACTCAAAGGGTCAAAGAATGAAATGATTTACATTTTTCTTGTATTCAGAATAATAATTTTAATATAAATATAGAAATATAATTTATCCAAGTAAATATGGATAGCTTCAAATATAGTATGTGATTTCTTTTTAAGAAGGGGGAGATTTTTAAAAATAACAGTTTCATTAGAGAGGTTTTGATAATTCTTCTGGGCTAGAAGTTAGATCATTGTTCATTTTACATCCTAAAGTTTGGCATGCGGTTTTGGCATGCACAGGTGAATTTTTTTATTTGAAAGTCTCATGTGTACTTTTGTTTGACACAAACTACAGATTGAAATGTTTCACTTTCCATGGCATTTATTGGGTTGGTGAAAAAGTTTATGTAATATTTTCTGTAAAATAAAAGGTACATTTTTCATTTTTATCAGTTTTCATGATCATCTAATCAACTTTATTGATTTAGATGTTTTAAGTATGTTGACTATCTCCCATGTGGTAAAACATTAATTGTTCTCAATTAGTGTCTTGATTTGATTGCCACCAGCTTCACTGGTCTGCCCGACGGCAGAGCTCCGTCCAGTGAGAACTGTCCAGCAGGAGCTCTGCAGACCACTTCTGACACGTTCGGTCAGCCACAGCGCCTTTGCCATACACTGCACAAGTGCTGTGTGTGTGCGTTTCAGTTTCCTTTTACCTTTCGAAATAATAAAGGATAATATGCCAAAAATGTTGCATATTTTCTTCTATCTTCAATTTTAAAATGGCTACACAAAAATTCCCCAATTTTGATGTTTTTAAAATGCATGCTGATATGACAGCTGTCACAATACAGTCTAACAAAATTGTTTTGAATGAAGTTAAAGACAACTAAAGGCTACTAGAACCAGCTTACGGGAAAAACCAAGCAAACTTTTTGGCCAGCCCAATACATATATTACAATCTTTTTAATCTATCTATAGAGATTATATTCTATAAACTTGATAGCTTTTTTGGGGGGGAAATATTTATGCTGAAGCTTTTTTAAAAAGATGTCTCAAACTCATTTGTGATCCTTATGTTGATCCTTGTCGAGATAAGAGTTAATATTTTTGTCTTTTCCTAACCTTACTTTTTACATAATCTTTATCTGCATTGCTTAGGGAGGTACGACTTGGGAGAAATGGGGTAGAAGAAATAAAACAACATCCTTTCTTTAAGAATGATCAATGGAATTGGGATAACATAAGAGAGAGTAAGTCAATAAATTTAAATATTTCTATCCCATCACATTTTAAACTGCTTTGTCTTTTGAATTAACAAGCATGTTTCATATATTTAATGCTAACTAATTTTTAAATTGAGAGGTTTCATTTCAAATTTGTTCAGTGGCAATACTTATAACTAAATATTATCTCAATATTTTAGCAAAGTAAGCATACAATAAATGTATATTTAACAATATTTCCTAATACTTTCATAGTAAATCTTATAGGTTTCTTAATTTGTGAAGTTAAATTTTATGTATCTCAATAATTTGCAGAATGGGGAAATGTAAACTTTTAATTTGAAGGTGTTTGAAATAATAAATCAATAATTACTATGTGGAGACCATACTCTGGTAAATACTAGGTTAAACAGGGTAATTCACTTTATCTTTATGAATATTTGACAGTAATTTATTCGAAGAGCAAGAAATGTTTCTGTTTAAAGAATGTAAAAAACTAAAGACCAAAGAATGCATTGCTACTTGTAATTTTAATACCTAGAGTAATATATTGCTTTTCTTGTTTAATTGATTTATCTATATTTAAAATTGATCTAATATAGTAATAAAATACTTATAAAATTATAATTCTTTGAAAAGTGTTACTAAATGTGGAATATGTATTACTATACATATAGAAAGAGTTCTATAGTAAATCATAAAAATATATTATTAATTAGTTATGTATCATTGATGTACATTGTGTTGATATTAATATAATATATTGCTAATAGTATAAAACAAAGCAAGGGTGGTTTATTTTTTTATTTTTGGTTATGAATTAAATAACTCATTTCTTCTAATAGCGGCGGCCCCGGTGGTACCTGAACTCAGCAGTGACATAGACAGCAGCAATTTCGATGACATTGAAGATGACAAAGGAGATGTAGAAACCTTCCCCATTCCTAAAGCCTTCGTGGGAAATCAGCTGCCTTTCATAGGATTTACCTACTACAGAGAAAATTTGTATGTAATTCGTTAGGTTTTTGTTGTCTTCAGAGTCTAGCTATAAAGAGTTGTCTTACTTTGAGACTGGATTATATAAGAAAAAGTATTAATTTGTTTTAAACTTGGGTTTTTTTTCAAAAGGACTATCGAGAGAGCTAATTTAATTTCTTTATTTTATTTCTAAAATGCTATATGATATTCATTTACAAATAAATGCAAGGCAATGCTCTGTATTCGTTTGGCCTGCTTTTCAAGGAACTTGTCAACTAACAAGGGGTGTGAGAAGATGATATCCTCATCGTGAAGGGTAGAATGTGGTATTTGCCTTAAGAAAGGTACCCCAAAACTGTGATGGCTTGGACGAAAAATAAAAGTCACGTCTCTTTGGGTTGAGGGTAGGAAAAGGTTAGGTAAGACCTCAGGGGAAAGGTGGCATTTTAGCCAAATGTAAAGATAGGAAAGGGCTCTCTGAGTGGCTGAGATGCTAGTGGCGAGGAGCGGAAGCAAGCAGACGCTGAGAGCAGCACAGTGCGGTGCAGTGGGGCCCAAGCACTGGGTGGACATAACCGGGCTACTGCTGTTTGGAGGACTTGAGAAGACTCTGGTGCCCTTGCCTGAGTCCTTCCCTCTGGCACAGAGCCTGGCATAGGTCATTCAGTAAATAGTGGTCAACTGAAGTGAGTTTGGGGGGTAAGATTAGAAAACATACTGAAGTTAGAGTTTAGAGGAAGAATTTTGCAACAGGTGATCGTTGTGTGCTGTGCTAAGGAACTTCCGACTTTACAGGTAGTGAGGAGCCACTGAAAACTGTCAAATAGTTGAGCGAAGCGTTAAAGACTTGGAGAAACTTTTTCATGCTTCCGTGTGTGATGATGGGGCTGACCAGACATTACGATTTGCCCCAGACTGAGGGATTTCCTAGGATGCGGTGCAGGACTTTCATACTAAAACTGGGAAAACCCCAGGCCAACCAGGAAGAACTGGGCACCCTGCTACCAATAGTGTTCTAAAGATGGTGTGCTGACTTTATGAAGGTGTCAGTGCCTGGAGAAACAGAAGCATGTCTATTGGCACTGAGAAAGAGAAAAGCTGACAGTTAAATAGAAGTGTTCGTTTATGTATTAAGCCCTGGAGATCAAAAGATGTTATCTTTGAAAAGGAGGAGAGATATTTCTTCCTAGAAAATGTCTAGAAAAGAAGAATAAATAGCTATGGGAACTTGAGATAAAGAGGGGAAGGTTAGTGACTCCAATTCAACAATGTTAAATAACAACATCCAATAAGAGAGGCAAGGAAAGTTTAGCATTTCATTTTATTGAAAACGGTCTAAATGTCTAGAGGGGGAGATGTTGGTTCATTTAAAATAACTTGAAGTGAAAAAAAATCTTTGTGATTAGAATTTAATTCTGAGAATAAATTGGTATTAGAAAATGGATTAAAATGACATGGAAATATTTTCCTGCCTTCCCTTCTAGGTTATTAAGTGACTCTCCATCTTGCAGAGAAAATGATTCAATACAGTCAAGGAAAAATGAAGTATGTATAAACTTTCACTCTTCTATTAAGTTACATGTTCAAATATTTTAGTAATGCCCATATATTTTAAAAAGTTTATTTGATGCTACTTTTTGAATCATTAGATGGCATTCCTTGTTGTAATACAATTCAGCATAATATTGAAATAATTCATTTCTTTGGTAGGTATAATTGTGTAAGATACAATGGCTAGTAAAATGATGAATTATACATGGCCTTAGGCTAAGTTTTAGTAGCCAAAGTGATAGAGTAGGTTTATGAACAGTTATAATTCCAGTTAGAAAATTTTATAGTCTTAGTTCTATAAAAGTACAGATAAGTTGTAAGAGTACAGAAGTGGTGGAGAGATTCAAATTTTGAGTATTTAGCAATAAATTCATATAAAAGGATAATTTTATCAAATTGTTAAGTAGTATTTTTTTATGCTAACCATTTTTTTCTTCAAAACTTACAAAAACTAAAAAATTTGGCTGGATAATTTTGGTATGATTTGCGTTTTAGGACTTTTACAAAGAAAAACAAGCATTTTAATGTTTTCTATGTTTTTTGTTTGTTTCTTTGTTTTAAATAGGAAAGTCAAGAGGTATGTTGATGTCATATATCTTGAAAAACAGAAAAACTCATCATTCTGGCAGTGTTCTGATATAGCCTCATTTCACTTAGCATTTGAAGTGCTACATCTCTCAAGAGAGAAGTTCCCAACCTTTTTTCTACCAAGTATCCCTTTTATTATTGCTCCTATAGATCTGTTATTCAAAACTGATACTATGTAGTTTTTGTTTTTATTTACCAGAGACTTATAATTGGCAGCAAGAACTTCTGATTAGCATGTGATAACAGGTGTGATAAAATTATATTAATGCAATAACCGTTAAATTTGACTAGTTCATTGGCCTGTATATTCTTATTAGGGAAAAATACAGTTTTGTTTAAGGTATATGAAATATTTAAGAAACTAGAAAATCTAATCACTACAAAGAATATTGGCTTGAATCTAAAAGACTTGGGTTGTATTTTTGTACTGTCATTTATGAGCTGTGCTGTCTTGGCCCAGTTTTTTACCTTTTTTGGATTTGAGTTTCTTTCCTGAGTAGATACAACACTACCATCCTCCTAGGAGCTTTGTTAGGATTAATGAGATCACATTTGTCAAGTGCCTGCTGCTGTACCTAAGGCACAAGAGGAACTCAGAAAGTTAAACCCTTTATGGATTATTTAATACTTTCTGTAATTTTAGTTTGTTTAAAAATGGACAGATCTGACCTTTAACAGATCTGTTAACAAGGAGATGATTTGTCATTAATTAGCTATCATTTATTCAAAAGAGCTATTGATTACAACTCTTTATAGTACTGTGCCCGGCACTGTGTAGAAAGATATAAAGAAGAACTTACAGTCTTATTTTTAACAACACCAATATATATTGGAGCATGTTCAATAAAATGTTCTGAATATTTGTTTTGGATGTAGACCTTTTATCTAGTAAGCACAAATGCTAACAATATTTTAAAATAAATTCTCTGCAGAAGAACACTAGAGGATATCCTTTATTCATAATGAATGAGAAATTTGGTGTCATGAAAGAATTTTGCCGAGATTAGAGCTTCATTTGTAGGTTTACTTAGTGTGTTCGTTCACACATACATGTGGAGTGTCATAGATAGAAAGCAAGAGGTGAAGGATTTTTCCTCTGGCAATAACTATCACATCAGAAGGTACAAATACTGTACAACAGAGGAGATCATATTAAGTTGAAAGAAAAGAGAAGCTTATCATTGTTTTCTTTAAGCCTCACACTTAAAAGTGTGACCAAACTTTATTGTTTCTTGTTTTCTAACAGATTCAGAAAAAACTGTACACGTTAGAAGAACACCTTAGCACTGAGGTGCAAGCCAAAGAGGAACTAGAGCAGAAGTGCAAGTATGTTTTGGAGATGATTAAATAGTATATTATAAAATTTAAGTTTAAACATATTACCAAAAGTGTAATTATGTGATTTCAAATTTATAGTAAATGCTTTTTTTTTGTCAATTAGGAGTTATTTTGTTTACTGTTTCTTTTGAAATTCTCTAGATCTGTTAATACTCGCCTAGAGAAAGTAGTAAAGGAGCTAGAAGAAGAGGTAAAGTTGCACTGCCCTTTCGTCAACGTTTCCGTTCATAAAAAGTTTTGATGCCTGACTTATCTAGAGTTCTCTTAGTACCATGTTAATACATATCTTGATCTATAATAAAACCTATGTTGGAGCGTGGGTGGGCAGGACTAAAATTATAGAATGATCATGATAATAGGCTTCATTTTTGGTACATATTTGTAAAACTTGACTTAATTTAGAATGCATAGATTTTTCAAGTAAAAAAATTGTGTTTGTATTACCTACATGGATTAAAAACAGAAAGTGACCATTGTTTCTTTTTTTTAAATTTTTATTCATAACATTTTAGATTCAGGTTTTTATTATTTAAAGATGGTGATGGAATAGAAAGTTTGCTTTCAGTAGTAAGCAAAATGCTTATAGTATTATTCAAGAGTAGTGTGCTATTTGAAAAATATGGAAAGCATTATACTTTTAATAATACAGCAGTTATAGCTTTTATTTAGGTTTTTTATCTGTTTGAAATAACTGAAATAATTTTTGTTTTCATTTGATTTTTATACGTGTTCTTTTTCCGATAATAACTTTAAGCACTATTTCAGATTACCTTAAGGAAAAATGTGGAATCGGCATTAAGGCAATTAGAAAGAGAAAAGGCTCTTCTTCAGCACAAAAATGCAGAATATCAGCGGAAAGCTGATCATGAAGCAGACAAGAAACGAAATTTGGAAAATGATGGTTTGTGGTGTAGAATACTAAATACTTATCAATAAAAAAATTGTGTGTGTATGTATTGTGTTGAAGCTTGCCACTGAAATGCTTTTTATCATAGTTAACAGTTTAAAAGATCAACTTGAAGATTTGAAAAAAAGAAATCAGAACTCTCAAATATCCACTGAGAAAGTGAATCAACTCCAGAGACAAGTAAGTTGATCCCAATTTGTAATAAGGATATTGAAGTTTACTTATGACTGCCTATTAATAGTTTTAATCGGCAATGTACAAAAGGATTTTACCTCTAATTTTAAAAGGAAATCATTAGGAAGTATTTTTAGGTTTTTGTTTATTTTAAATACTTTGTTGTGGGGTAAGAAACTGGAGCATTTTCATTATATACACCTGTATGTGTTTGTTTGTTGTTGTTTAACTTTGAATGGAATAACAGCTGGATGAAACCAATGCTTTGCTGCGAACAGAATCTGATACTGCAGCCCGGTTAAGAAAAAGCCAGGCAGAAAGTTCAAAACAGATTCAACAGCTGGAATCCAACAATAGAGATCTACAGGATAAAAATTGCCTGTTGGAGACCGCCAAGTTAAAACTCGAAAAGGAGTTTATCAATCTGCAGTCAGTTCTGGAATCCGAAAGGAGGGACCGAACCCATGGATCAGAGATCATTAGTGATTTACAAGGTACTAACAGAGAGATTGCGCCTGAATTCATCTTAATGCTTCGTGTTTCACAAATAAATTTAGATGACAGATAATGTGCTGGGGTAGCACATTTCTGAATATGCTGCTATTCTGTTATATAAAGTTAGGGTATTAGAAATACATTAATATAAAATTTTGTGAGCAAAAGATTTACTTTCAAATAGTTTGAAGTATTTTAATTATTAAGCTACCTCCCAAGGTGGTAGATTGGGTTCCAGTTGAGTTAACTGTAAAGTAGTATCTCAACTGTATCAACTATACTGATATCAACCGTATCAAAAGTGGTAAAACTTTTCATAAATAACAGCTTCAAAGTATGGGGTGATGTCCAGATTTCTTACTCTTAATATATACATTTTATGTGATATATTAATTATATATATATAATTACATATTATGTATAATTATATATAAATGTGCACACTTTATATATAGTATACATACACATACACTTTGTGGGTTTATTGTTTTTTAAAATGTTGTCATTTTAGGTAGAATATCTGGCCTAGAAGAAGATTTGAAGAGTGGCAAAGTCTTATTCGCAAAAGTAGAGATGGAGAAGAGACAACTACAGGAGAGATTCACAGATTTGGAAAAGGTAAAACATGTTATGCTCTATTTTTGTGTTAGAAAATAACTGTAGAGACTCAGATTGGAAAACTTACTCTGAAACGAGGGAAATCATTTATTTCTGCATACACATGGACTATTCTGAAACGAGGGAAATCATTTATTTCTGCATACGCATGGACTATTCTGAAATGAGGGAAATCATTTATTTCTGCATACTCATGGACCCTTTCATATTTAGACTTGGTTGTGTAGAGTAGGGATACATATATAGTTGTAAGGCTTGCCATAGCACTGCACAAGCAGCCCTTAGTATGTTAGATGCTTATGGAGGGAGGGTGTCTCCTGGGGTGTGTATAATGAGGATGCTTCTCTCTAGTGGTCCAAGGAAAGCTCAGATTTTCACTAATTACAGGTCTTAACAGTTACATAAAGTTATCATGACTTGGCATTTAGAAGTCTTTTTTTTAATACTGTAAGCTAGCGATAATTTCTAGGCCTGTGCAGTTAATATTTTTTTCATTTACTTATTTGTTCATTTAAGTATTTACTGTATCACCTGTGGTAGAAGTATCAGGATGCGTGCAGTCCAGTCTAATGGGTAATTTCTGAAGTAGTAATAAATCACGGAGATCATTGTAACTCAGTATGCTAGCAGAACAGTAGAGGCGTGAACAGGTGCCCAGGATGACTCCCTAACAAGGCAGGCTGGTTGGCAGGGGAGAGGTACACTCTGAGTTGGGGGGGACAGCATGAGCAAAGGTACAGAGGATGGAAAGTTGGAAACGTCTGTTTACTTCATTACAGACTGTTCAGTATTTCTGGGATATAGAGCAGGGGCAACAAATTTTAATCTTTTAAGAGGAAGGTAGTAAATATTTCAGGCTTTGCAGGCCTTAGAGGCTCCGTTGCAACTACCCAGTTATGCTGCAGTACCTAAAGGAACGAGTGTGGCTATGTTCCAGTGAAGTTTTACAAAAATAGCAGGCCAGTCTAATCCTAGTCCTCCCCTCTAAGAGTGGGAATTCAGTGGCCAGAGTGAGGCTGTAGAGCTAGGCATGAGCTAGATCGTGCAAGATTTTGAATACTTTGTTAACAGTTACTTTAAGTAATGGACTGGCCACTGAAGATTTTTAAATTGGTCAATCACTGTGTAGCATGTGGAGAATAGATTCGAGAAGGATGAGGTAAGTGGTAGAAACTAGTCAGGCCTTTTAAGCATTCAGATAATGGAGACTTAACCAGTGCCGTGGTTAAAAAGATGGAAAATAAGGTGAATCTGAGAAATATTTGGAGGAGGGATGTTTGGCAGCAATTAATAATTAGTTAGATGTGGCATGTGAGTAGTAAGGATGAGTTTAGGTTCTTAGTTTGTGACAAGATACATACTAGTGCCATTAATTAATAAAAAATAAGAGAAAAATAGCTCTTGTAGAGGAAATAATGATAGATCCATTTTAGTCATAAGTTTGGGGACCCTGCGAGACAGCCACAGTAGGACATCTACAAAGCAGTAAGTTATCGTGATAGGAGCTATAGAAATATTTGCGATTCATCGGTATAGAAATAGCTGGAATCACGCAAATGGAAGAGCCCATCTGGGAAGAATTTGTTTAGAGCAGTGGTTTTTTCAGGGCAGATATTGGTGAATTGTTAGTGTGAAAAGTCATTTTCAGTATTAAGGATTTTATTTAAAACACAAAAGAAACACATTTATGATACGAACTATAGGAAACAAGGAATTAGAAAATCACCTGAGGATATGTAGAAAATAAACTGACTTCTGTTATTAAAGATTCTCAACTTAAAATACATCTCCTGAGATTGATATAGCAAAAGGAAACATTTGGTTTTAAAAGTTTGAGAAATGATAATATAGGAAAAGGAGAAGCATTGTGGCTAAAGACACCACCTCCAAGAACACCAGCATTCAAGGGCTATTTGGGGGGAAGCTTCACCAGTGCCAGACGAGATGAGCGCACTATGGGGAGAACCAGATGAGTTCAGAGTCACGTAGTTTCCAGGGCAACAGTGGGTTCCAGTGAGGTACGACTAAGAAGCGTCTATTGAATTTGATGTTGAGAATATCATGGGTCACTTTATTGAGATCAAATGATCTCAGTATGACCTCAGAATAGTAGAGTGGAGGTGTGGCAATGGGTCTAGTGGGAAGAGAACTGGTACACAGTTCTCAAGTGTACAGATTACTTGTACAGGAATCGGAGTGAATAGAAGAGGGAAAGTGTTGGACATTCTTAGTAAATCTATAAAAATCCTTCGTAAGCTTTTGAAACTGTCAGCCAGTCTTTTTTGTTACAGCTGTCATTTTAATCTTTAATAGGAAAAGAACAACATGGAGATAGATATGACGTACCAACTAAAAGTTATACAGCAGAGCTTGGAACAAGAAGAAGCCGAACATAAAGCTACAAAAGCACGGCTGGCAGATAAAAATAAGATTTATGAATCCATTGAAGAAGCTAAATCAGAGGCCATGAAAGGTACACATTTTTATGAGGGTTTTCCGGCAGCATTTTACTAAGACTTGATTCTGTGTTCAGTTCTTTGATTTTGAAAATACTTGTTTATATTTTATTATCAAATACTGGAGGGGAAACACTATCATGGAAGCTTTACATATATTTCCCCCTCCCCGTAGCAACAGTCATTTCTAAGACAAGAAGGCCCAAACAAAATAATTCAACAACATTTTTAGATCAGAGAGAAATCAGTATTTTGGTGCTATTGATAGTGACAGGCATAGAGAACGTGAAGTCCTGCTACACTCCTCAGATTTGGGGGGTGTGCTCTTTTTTTAACACTTAGTTCGCTATTTCATCAGCTCGTGGTTCCTGCCACTGTCTTCAAGATAAATACTTTAAGATAATACCTGATGTGACTAGAATAGAAGCTCCCTGAGCTTTTGGAGCTCTGGCATAATGAAGATACTAGCTCGATTTGATCAGGGCCGTCAATACTGATAAATACAGGGTAAGGTTACCGAGTTCGCCTTTCCACACGCCAGCCTGTATCTTGGAAGTGTTCTAGGCTGATTACTTGTTTTCCAAACTGAGTGTTTATAATTATGATGGGTTTAAAATTCCAAAGTGAATCAGTATTCTTGTGAAAGATTCATAAAACTCTTAACAGAAACTTTATCTCATGTTGAAATATAACATTTATGAATAACTTAGCAAAAAAATAGGCTTTTAATTAGTGGATATAATTGGAATTGAAGGTTTTTGTTAATACTAGTTTAAGGCGCTGATTCAGGTTGATAAAAGATGAAACGGGTGCTTTATTTGGAAAAATTGGATTAGGAAAGATGAAATTGGTGGCCATGTTTCCCTGTCTGTGGCCTAGAAGACAGATTGGAATTTCTTTTGAGGTATAATTTGGTGCAATAAAATGTAAACATTTTTCATATTTGTAGTGTAGCTGTGTAACCATCACCCAAAACAAGGTGTAGAATCTATTTTTTCATCACCTTGGTAAATTCACTTATGCTTCTTTCTATTTTCTCTGCCCACATTAGGGTGATTATTTTTTTTAAATGAGTACATTTGTTCATAGATTATTCTCTGAACTAATGAAAATAAATTCTATATAATAATAACTACCATTTTTTAAACTCCTTTTTACAGCACTATCTGAAGATGTATGATGACTTTGGTGTTTTACATAAGTACATAAAACTTAAATATTATAGGTGGTACTCAAATCTGGGTCTAAAACCTTTGATCTTTCCACTGCATATTATTGTCTCCTTTGATTAAGAATATAACTTCACCATCAATGAATTACTACTTATGTGACCTTGCCTAGTTACTTAAACTTTTGTGCCTTCTTATAAAGGGACAATTAAAGTATTAGATTATTGTGAAAACCAAGTGCAGTGATCCATGAACAGTGCTTAGAAATGCTAGCTGTTATTAATGGTATGTGAAAAAGTTTCATTTTTCTACACTTTTGAAGACAACTCATTAAAAACTGAAAGTTGTAGACTTAATTTTTGTTAGTATAATTTTGTAGTAAATGGTAATCAGACATTGAGCTTTAGGTATGAAGGAGCAGAGAAGCCTAGTTGGTTTTGAATAGGTTTTCTGATTGGGCTATCAAAAGCTAAGTTCAACTGTGTAACTTACATTTAAGAGGGAGTCACTTGATTAGACATAAACTTTGCCTGCTGTACACTTTGAGATTGAAAAAGGCTTTTAAAAGCCTTTTCTGATTAATAAAACAAAAGCTGTCGCAAGTCTTTAGAAAATATAAGAAAGTATAAACTAAGTAAAGAGTAACCATAATCCTAGTAACCAGGGTGACACTTGCGTATTTTCTCAATTTTTTCAGTTTCGCTTTTTTTGTTTTAAAAATACAGTGAACATTTTCTTGGGTCATTAAAAATTCCTTTTTAATAGTGAGCACTTACTGTTTGCCATGCACCCAGCATCGTTTAAGTGCTACACATATATTAACTCAGAATCTGTGCAACTTCCCTACGAGGGTAGGTACTGTTACCACCATCCCAGAGATAAGGTAACTGAGCCTCAGGAGGGTTAATTAACTTGACCAGTCAAATACTTAGGAAGTGGTAGAGCCAGGGTTTAAACTCCACAAGTTTGCCTCCAGAGCCCAGTCCTCTACCACCTCCCTGAAACGTAGCTTTCATCCTCCTCTAGTGATATGCTAAGATGGAAAGAGCCATAGAAGAGGTCAGTGAATCTACCTGAATGTAAGGTAAGGCAGGCAACACTGAGAGGCACAGAATATCAGGAAAATGAAAGAAGTCTGTATTTAAAAGATACTCATATCTTTTAGAGCCATAAGTAAAGGGAGGATTATTTTACTTCCATTGGAACGGACGTAATATTACAGAGGCATACCCTGCAAATGAAACACCTAACTTCCAAAAATGAAACTGTTGACATTCAAATACAGTAACAGGAGTGATGAAAGTATTAAACTGGGGATTAACAAATATTTTTAAGGAGCATCATTTACTATAATTTTTATTAACACTGCATCATGTATTTGATATGGTTCTTTTGTTTGTAAATTCATGATTATGTTAATTTTTGTGGCAATAGAAATGGAAAAAAAGCTCTTGGAAGAAAGGATTTTAAAACAGAAAGTGGAGAACTTGCTGCTGGAAGCTGAGAAAAGATGCTCTATATTAGACTGTGACTTTAAACAGTCACAGCAGAAAATAAATGAACTCCTTAAACAGAAAGATGTGCTAAACGAAGATGTAAGTATGTTTACTAATAAATAATAAACTGTTTAATAAGTTAATAGTAAACTAGGTTTATTTGTAAAGGTACAATGATGGTTTCATAATTAAAATTTTTTTCTTATTCTATGACCTTTAAATTTTACTGAATTTGGATATTAAATGAACCATAATTTTAAGAACTTTAGTTATTTTTACCATAAAGACCATACTTTATTTTAAAAATATAACTATCAAAAATACAAAAAATATATTCTACTCTGAAATGAATTTACTATGTAAGGACAAAAATCTGTTTTGAGTCATCATATAGGCTGCCAGCTTCATTGATAAAAAAATTCAAAATTATTTACTTACATATCAAGGTACACAATTTATTTTTTAGGTTAGAAACTTGACATTAAAAATAGAGCAGGAAACTCAAAAGCGCTGCCTCACACAAAATGACTTGAAGATGCAAACACAGCAAGTCAACACACTAAAAATGTCAGAAAAGCAGTTAAAACAAGAGAATAATCATCTCATGGAAATGAAAATAAACTTGGAAAAACAGAATGCTGAACTTCGAAAGTAAGTTAACTATTTGAAACAAAGTTTTACTAATATGCAAAACTATCCACATATAAATTATTTTAAATTTGGTTTATCTGGGATTTTTTTTTACCATTTCATTTTCTTGACCATTTGTCTCTTTTTTTCTGTACAAGTAATGCGTTGTACCACTGTTGCTCTATAGGATCGTTCTTGCTTCCCCAGCACTTTTGACTGCTGCCGCCTTAGTGCGGAGAGCAGTGGAAAGGGGTGGTGCCGGAGCAGAAGGAAACGGCTCTGCTTTGTCACCCGTGCTCTCCACCTTCCTCCTTGGGGCTGTCTCTCGACCTCGTTGTCCATGTATTTTTTGTCTGTTCCTTTAGTGTCTGGGACTTGGCAGTGTTTCAGTGTTAAGCAAATACCATGTAAAATTTTAAAACATTTTCCCAGGATATATTCTAGTGCTCTATTCACTTAGAAAATAGAAAATATATTAAAATAACATTTTGAAAAACTATAATTTTGCATTTTTAAAAAAGATTTTATTCATTCATTCATTCATTCATTTACTTATTTATTTAAGACAGAGGGGAAGGGAGGGAGAGAGAGAAGGAGAGAAACATCAATGTGTGGTTGCCTCTCACATGCCCCCCTAATGGGGACCTGATCCACAACTCAATCCACTGAGCCACACCAGCCAGCATTCATTTTGGCTTTTTTTAAGAAGCCTAAAATTAACTTATTTCAACCTAACCTCTTAAATGGAGTGTTAGGCTCACTTTTAATTTTATTTATAATTTAATTTTATTTGTAATTTAATTTTATTTTTTTATTGAAGATTAACATACATACAGAAAAAGTACACAGATGATGAGTGTAGAGCTCACTGAGTTTTTACAAAGTGTAAAATCTGTGCAGTTACCATCTACATTTAGATATAAAATTCCGTACTCTTTACCTCCCCTCAGGCCTTCTCCCATTCAGTCATGTGAGATAACCAGTTTTGGGTTTCTTTTAATTTTGTACTTGGTTGGCATAAATGGCTGATTATAGTGCGTGTATAAGAAGATGTAATTTAGACTTCTAAGAATTACTGAGGTTGCCCTGGCTGGTGTGGCTCAGTTGGATGGAGTGTTGTCCTGTAGAGCGGTAAGTTGCAGGTTCAGTTCCCGGTCAGGGCACAAACCCAGGTTTTGGATTGGATCCCCAGTCGCGGCGTGCACCAGAAGGCAGCTGGTGGGTGTTTCTGTCTCACGTATCTCTCTCTCCCACCCTTTCCTCTCTCTAAAAGCAATGAAAAATATCCTCAGGTGAGGATAAAAAAATTTTTTTTAATTATTGAAGGCCATAGAATTTTTTATCTAAGATATATCTAATGGTATTTTTTGTCTTAGAAATTAAAAAGAGAGAATTTTAAAACATAAAAGAACACATTTCATTAGCTGTTGGAGTGATGACGTCATGATATGTCATATAGCTTCAACAGAAGTCCATCTACACTAGCAAGAGGATGAGAGTTAAAAACAACGATGCTTATGTAGTATTATGAAAGTGATTTGACCTCGTGGACTGTCTGAAAGGGTCTGAGGGACTCGCAGGGGATTCTCACACGGCTTTTTAAAAAGAGTCGTCGGTTTTAATACGTGTGTAACTCATTTAACATTTGACTCAATATTACCACAGAGAACGTCAAGATGCAGATGGGCAAATGAAAGAGCTCCAAGATCAGCTTGAAGCAGAACAGTATTTCTCAGTAAGTTCCAAACACATTAATTTGAAAATTGTTATATTTGTAGAATTAAAAAAAAATTGCTGCACAGCCTGGAGAATGATTCTTGTCTTTAGGATAGTTTGTTATCATTGTTAGAAAAATAGTTCTAAGCACATGCCTGTCCCTTATGAAATTGATTAAAAGCATTGCTTTTGGAGGAAGGCTATATTTTCATAATGAAACAAATAAAATTGTTATTTTAACATTCATACTTTTTTGAGCTCAGTTTTAAAATATGAAATAGTAGCTATCATCTCTGTTTCATCAATTTAAGCCAACAAAATTATCTAGTCTAAGTTAGTAATTTTTTTTTGGCTCTTCATCCCTACCAATCTGTGTCATTTAATGAGAAATCCTAGTATGATATCCAGTTGAAAAGCATGCTTCTAAATTATTAGCTGAACTTATTAGTTAATTGGTTGATTATAAGAAAATAGAAAAGCTCATTAAACTATCCATTTGCTCATTGGCTCAACATTACTCAATGTTATGAATATATTTTTATGTACTCAACTTTTTGTCTAGATAGATTTTAAATGTAAAATAATATTCTTGATGGTAATGGTGGTTTATGTTTCTGTTATATTTTTCTGTGTAGACCCTCTATAAAACACAGGTTAGGGAACTTAAAGAAGAATGTGAAGAAAAGACCAAACTGTGTAAAGAATTACAGCAGAAGAAACAGGAATTGCAGGATGAAAGGTAAGGACAGGGTCCCGCCTCTCTTGTTCAGGAGCATAGGTGCGTACCCCGCTCCTAGAAGAGCACCTGCTGTGCCCGAATAAAAATCGGTTGGTGAAGCCAGTTAGACGCAGACTTTGACTTCATAGTGAAAAATTGAACATTAAGGTGCTCTGTCTCTAACATGTAGGGACTCCTTGGCTGCTCAGCTGGAGATCACCTTGACCAAAGCAGATTCTGAGCAGCTGGCACGTTCAATTGCTGAAGAACAATATTCTGATTTGGAAAAAGAGAAAATCATGAAAGAGCTGGAGATCAAAGAGATGATGGCTAGGCACAAACAGGAACTCAGTGAAAAAGATGCTACAATTGCATCTGTAAGTAAATTCTTGGTTCTTGTTTTTATTATAATTAAATGACTATATCATAAATCATCTTTGGAAGCACTAGAAAATATTGTAACATAGATCTAAATGAAAAATTGTACATGCCGGCTACAAGATTTTTGACCACTCGACCATCAGCTTCTCAGTGTTGTTTATACTCATCACATTGGCAGAGATTCAGTAACTTGACTAATTTTAAATGTTTGAAGGATGTGTGGAAAACGGCATTCATATTTATCACTGTGAAGCATGTAGATTTAGTATCGCATAGACTAGTCTGGTAATTTCCAGTAAATTTTAAACATTCATATTATCCAAAGAAAGTCCACACCCATTAAGATAAATTTGCTAGAGGGATTCAGGCATCGTACTCACAGCAGAATGAATGTTTGTAATAGCAAAAACTCAGATGTCTTATCAGGAGATGAATGAGTGGATGGATGAAATGTGGCAGCATATGAAACTCCTATATCAGTTAAAATGAATTACTTAGGGCTTTATGTTAACAACCCAATATAATACTGAGTGAAAGCAGCTACAGAAAGATAAATACAGCATGGTGCTCTTTATGGATAATTTAAAATCACATAAAACACTATATATTGTTTCATGTTTATGTAGTAAAAATATACAATCATGAATGAAAAGGATGAAACAGAGTTCACAGTAAAAACTCCTTCAGGGAGGAAGAGTAGGAGATTTGGAGACAATACAAAAGGACATCCACTTTCTTTAGTAAAATTTTATCTTCTGTTTTAAAATACTGTTCTAAAAGAAATACTGCAGTTTTAAATTTTGTTAGTCTGTATGGTAGAATGCAGAGCTTTGTTATAGTTATTTGCTTTTTTCAGTTTATTAAATGTTTTTCTCATTAAAAATACTGCTAAGGATATTTGAGAGAAGGACAGTTTTTTGGCTTCCTGGGGTGCGTATGAAGTCTGTTGTGACTAGGAAAATTTTCTTCAAGAGTGAAGTTTGTTAAGGTAACATAAAGACAGGACATCTAGAGATAGATGTATTTAGGAAAATGAGGTGTAGCAACATTCTAGGATATTTTCATTTTGAATTACTGCTTTATAACAGATTTGTGAATTGGAGTGTGATATTTATTCTACTTTAATTTCTTAGCTCGAGGAAACTAATAGGACACTAACTAGTGATGTTGCCAATCTTGCGAATGAGAAAGAAGAATTAAATAACAAATTGAAAGATGCCCAAGAACGTATGTATTAACAAAGAATGTTTATTTTAAATATACTTCATAGTTGTAAGTGGCTTAGTTATAGATTCAATGTTTACATTTTTCCGTCTTTCAGAACTGTCAAAGTTGAAAGATGAAGAGATAAGTGCAACAGCTATTAAAGCACAATTCGAGAAGCAGCTGTTAACAGAAAGAACACTCAAAACTCAAGTACGTGTAATAAACTCTAAATAGGATTTTGCCTTTTTTAGTTTATGTCTTTTACAGTTTACTTCTGGTGTTGCAGATTGTCCACAGCAGTCACTGAATGTGTTGGTATTTATGAACAGTCACAATTTTCTGATTTTTGCCAGGTTAGTAGAAGCTAGAGTTGATTAACATTGTCCAGGTCGATGTTTATTTAAGTTGTTTGTTAATTTTTTCATATCGAGTCACATTCCCTCCTAGTTTTTTATCATAATCTGATAAGTTTTTTTCTTTTTAATAAACTGTAGAGAGTGACCATTTGCTGACAGCCTGGAAAAGGGTCAGTCTGTGACAGGGTGCTTGTGATTACTGGCCCCCTCCGCCAGCGCTCACGGTTGCGTATACACCCCCGTACTTGTGGGTCCCAGGGGCTCTGCTCTGTGGGCGGACATGTATTCTATCAGTGTGATGCCACTGCACGTAAAAATCTCTCTTGAAACTAAAAACTCAAAGTGACAGAAAGTGACATGAGGTCGAACCCATAAACATGTCAAGTCACAGTTCTCAGAAGACATGAGTGGAAAACTGCTAGAGTGCAGACTGGGGAAGGATGATGAGTGATGAAAGGAGGCGTGTTACTTAATGTAAGGTGTTTCTGGGTGGCCCTCCGTAAGGCGACGAAGATTATCAGTGGTTGTATAACTTGCTATTGGTGAGTTACCAAGGAACCATCAACATAATGTATTTTATTTATTCATATTCTTATTCTTATGTTTTTAAGGCTGTGAATAAGTTGGCTGAGATCATGAATCGAAAAGAACCTATCAAACGTGGTAGCGACACAGATGTGCGGAGAAAAGAGAAGGAGAATAGAAAGCTACATATGGAGCTTAAATCTGAACGCGAAAAATTGACGCAGCAGATGATCAAGTATCAGAAAGAACTGAATGAAATGCAGGCCGTAAGGATACTTTTTGAACTCTAGACTGACGACTTCTTTTTTAAGAAGTAGATTTTAATATCTGCATGTATTTTATTGGTTATAGAACATTTCTGTAATAATTATTGAACTAAGAATAAGAAGCAGAATGATGAGATATATGGCATCCAGTTAATGTAACCTAATTTAATGTCTCCTAGCAAATAGCTGAAGAGAGCCAGATTCGAATTGAGCTGCAGATGACACTGGACAGTAAGGACAGTGACATTGAGCAGCTGCGGTCACAGCTCCAGGCCTTACACATGGGCATGGATAGTTCCAGCACAGGCAGTGGGCCCGGGGACGCCGAGGCGGACGATGGGTTTCCAGGTACAAGCTTGTTTTTAGCCCTTATGTTTATTACAAGACTTCTGTCTTACATATAAATCCAATGATTGTTTTAAAGCCCAGTGACTGACTTTGTTCTTGAGGAAAAACGTTCGTCATTTCTTTAAGGGAAAAACCTACTCCTTGGAGTGGGAATTCAAACCACAGTTTAAACTTACTTTACTTAGTGATTTTTGACAAAATTTTCCATTAAAAAACGCAAAGGAAAATCCCGCATATTTAGTTATTTAAATTAGCTCATTATATAGTTCAGGTAGCTCTCTCTTTAAGTTTTTCCTTTGTCTTCTCTTAACTCTTTTCTGCGTTCTTACCTTTTTCATGTGGGGTGTTTAGTCCACATCACTCAGTCACACACTATGGAATCCATGTCATTCACCTACCAGCGTTCCTCCACCTCCCTCAATATCGCCACTAAGCCTTCCGGGTCTCGTTCGCTCCTTGACTCTGACTCTGACCCTGACTCAGAAGAAGACTCTTTGCCTTATTTACCTATTTCGTCGGGACCTGATGATGCAGGTGATATCCCGAAAACCTTTCGCCTTTCTCACTACCCTTAATTTTAGTCCTTGTGAAAAACTTTTGAAACATTAACTAATATCACTAACTCTAACCAGTCACTCTAGTCTCAATTAAAAAGAGACAGCTGCATGAACAAAGTGTTTTCAGGGTATTTGCACACGGCATTGCTGTTACTGTACAATTGATAGATTTCTTTTGTTGGCTTACGAGAAATGAGGCAATGCTTAGCATCATTTAAGAGCGTATGGTTTCACAGCCTGTTTTATCCATTTTCAACCAAGAAGAAATTCTTTCAGAAATTTCTTATCCAGAGTGACAGCACGAAAATGGCATGTAGCCTGTCTTAGAGGATGCGCCTGGGTTTTCAGTGAGTGCTCACCTAGGCACCAGGCCTTAAGAGAGTACAAGACAATTTGACCTGATCTTTGTCCTTGTAGTGTGAATGAGGAAACTGGACAGTAAACACGTAAAAGTATGTTTAACACAAAGTTAGCCTAAGTACAAAAACATGTAATATAGATGCCACAGGAAATTAGTGTAGGAACAGTTGATTGTGAGATAAAATTTAACCTCTTATGGGGAGGGAGAGGTGGGGGGAAATGGAGACAGCTGTACTTGAACAACAGTAAAAAATTTTTAAAAAATCAAAGTAAAATAACAATAGTTACCATATTTTGCCACGTACAATGCTCTTCCATGTATAATGCGCATTCTTATTTTTCCCTCAAAAATTTGGGCCAAAAAGCACACATTATACATGGCAAAATACTACATTGTCACCACATTTCCCAGGTATACATCAGTATATAATATAAAACACAAGTGGTTGTATTGAAGTTGTTTTAGAGCTTAGCAATAAAATCATTTCAGTCTTATGCCTATTGTTAGAAGTCATCTGATTTAGCCCCTTAAACGGGTGTAGGACCACGTCCGGGGCTGCGCATGCAGGCTGTTTTGATGACAGCGTTTCTGTGGGAGAGTTCGGGAGGTGAGAGGGCGTGTGGGTGCTGGGGTCGGAGACTCGTCCCTGTGTGACCTTTCTGCGGGCACTGAGGAGTAAGGAAAGTTGATGTGAAGCATCTCGCGCGGTTCAGACACGTAGTAGATGTAAAACAAGTGATAGTTACTTTTCTTATTAGAATAATGTCAAAATGTTTATTTTACTTAGTTTATTAAAAGATGTTAATGAAATGCCAGTAGAACAAATTCCAAGTATTCAATTTCCTTTACTACAATTTTATTGATTTTGATGTTTTGGAATTTAGAAATCTTTTGGTTATATTTCTACTCATTAATCAAACTTAATCTGCAATGTCCACAATTTTATTTCATTTTACTACAGCCATTCTGAAAGTTCATTTTCCCTGAACATGTAATTACTCACTTAAAATGTTTTCTCTCAGAAGAAACGTGTGGTATGCCTGTAGTTAGGCCTCCTTCCAGAGGAGAAAAGCGAAGGGCCCCAGTACAGGCTGGTTAGTGAGAACGGAGCTGCTGCTCTTTCTCGGAGCTTTGCTGCTGAACTCGCAAATGCATGGATTTAGTCAGTGGGCATTTGACGTCATAAACTGCAGGATATGTGTTTCCAGTGTGACGTAACCTGGATTTTGTTTGCATTGCATAGCTTGCTTATACTGATCCGCATCATTATTATATCCTAGATAATGTACAATGGGAAATTCTAAAGGGTATAATTGACTTGTTTTGTGACTCTTACGTTAAAATTGTGTTAAATTCCCCATTTCCTTAGGAGAATTTTTCTACTTTCCTCATATCTTGGGTTTTTCTTACAGAATCAAGACTAGAGGGGTGGCTTTCGTTGCCTGTGAGGAACAACACTAAGAAGTTCGGATGGGTTAGAAAGGTAAGTGGCGCTTTCATTTGGAATACGGCGCTTTGGCTTCACCCTTGGTTGGTTGGCTGCAGCCCCTTCACTTCTGCCGTTGTGGGATGCACCTCACCGGTGTGACGAGGGCACTGGGACACACAAGACTCGTCTGTGCGTTCTGACTTGGAGTGATACGATTTTATATATCTTTGTAAGAAGTAACTTTATCATTAATGGATTGTTAATAATGAAACATGTTTTGGTGTTAAGAAAACAAACGCGTGCTTTTGCGCTTTTGGTGGGAAAACAACTCTGGATACGACAGAAAGACCCCCTTATTTCTTTTCCTCTGTCACCGTGGTTATTGATGTTACCATGTTCATTTTCGGTGTGTGTAGTCCGTTCAGGTACCTTGCGGTAACAGCGTACCACAGGCTGGGTAGCTTAGGAGAAACAGAAACTTGCTCGGCGTGGCTCTGGAAGCTGGAGGTCCAGGACGCTGGCGTGGTCGGGCTCTGGTGACGGCCCTCTTCCGGACTGCAGGCTTCCCGCTGAGTCCTCCCGAGGCAGAAGGGGCTGCGGTCTCTCTGGAACCCCCTTTATGAGACCGTCGATCCCGTTTATGAGGGCTTTGCTCTCTGACCTAGTCACCTTCCGAAGGCCCTTGCTCCTCGTGCTGTGCCGTTAGGTGTTAGGTGTGACATACCGATCTGGGGGGAACATGGACAGTAATGGTTGCCTGTGCTATTGGGTCTTGAAGCCAAATCGGTCCAAAAATATATCTGAATTCATTTTTAATTTGCTTATTTAAATTATATACAAGCAAAATTTTTTATTATTGTAAAGAAGATTTTTCTAAGGGTGTATTAAGAACTTTTTAGCTATTTAACTCAGGTATTTTATGTGATTTTTATTGCTAAAAGAAAATTTATTTTCAAAGAAGATATATGTCAACTTTAATCATTGTTTAATTTCTTCCTCTTTTTAACAGTATGTGATTGTAAGCAGTAAGAAGATTCTTTTCTATGACAGTGAACAAGATAAAGAACAATCTAATCCTTACATGGTTTTAGATATAGAGTAAGTGTTTTTTACTAGAATATTTATTTAGGAGCTTCATTTTTTAAAGTGTAAGAGAGTAATGACATTTTCTGTCAAGTTAATGCAATGTATTAGTCATGTGGTATATGTATTTACTCACATAGGATAGCTCCTGCTGTAATGTTGTTCCATTTTTTATGTTTGCTTTATACAGATGGAAGTCTGGGATATAAAGTTAGCCAAAACATTTTTATTTCATACGTCTTTACTATGTTGTTTTCTGAAACTAATCATAAAACTTTCTGACTTACTGGAAACTTCTCCAAATCTCAAGGAGTGATTGATGTAATAGAGCAAGATATTCTTCGACTTTCTAACATGGGTCAAAGCAGTCAGTTTTAACGTCTGACTAGTATAGGGTAACTAGTGTAATTTGATCTTTTGGTAATATTTCATTCCTTTATTAAAAATTTTTTATAGCAAGTTGTTCCATGTCCGGCCAGTTACACAGACAGATGTATATAGAGCAGATGCTAAAGAAATTCCAAGGATATTTCAGGTAAACATAATTTCACTTTGTTTTTGGTTGGTTGATTGTTATTTTTTTTGTTTTTGTTTTCGTTTTCTGTTTTAGAGATTTTAAGAGTTACATGACATTAAATTCTTTTATTCCTGGGCCATCTTCAGATTTCCTTTTAGTGTTTGTCCCATCTAAAGGTGGTTCATTCTTTTGTGACTTTTCATGCTGGTTCTGTGTGGATATGTCTTCATTCCTCTCTCCACTTTACATTTTAAAGTCCGTAGTGTATTTATATCATGTTTTTGGCCTTTGCCATCCTTTTGTTCAAGGTTGCTTATGATTTTTTGAGCATTAAACTTTCTCCTTCTGGTTTTGGTTTTATGCTCTGCTCTCTAGAAAGTGAAAAAAGTTGCTCATAAAATTAAATTTTGCACCCAGTAGCCCTTTTCTTCTGATGTAAACTGAAGCCAAATTCTTCTTTTTACTACTTTCATTTTAAAGTTAGTCAAGCTGCCGGTGTGGCTCAGTGCATTGAATGCCAGTCTGCAAACTGAAAGGTCTCTGGTTTGATTCCCGGTCAGGGCACATGCCTGGGTTGCAGGCCAGGTCCCCCAGCAGAGGGGCATGCGAGAGGCAACTGATTGATGTGTCTCTCACACATCGATGTTTCTCGCCCTCTCTTTCTTCCCCTCTCTCTAAAAATAAATAAATAAATATTTAAAATTAGTCAAACCAACAATTAGTTATTGAGTCCCTTCCACGTAAAAGCCATTGTGCTTGGTGTGCTGTGGGGGAGTTACTTCCTGGTGCTCATCATGTGACTTGGAGTGTGTCACACACCCTCCCCTCTTGTCGTTTCTCCATCAGTTCTGCAGGCACAGATCTTCTCAGTCAGAGCTGTGTTTGCAGCTGTCAGCAGTCATGCAGTAGCCACATCTCTTCGGTGATTGTTTTGAACACTCCCTTCCAGAACAACTTTCTAGCACCCTTCAAATATAAATTCACATTTTGCCAGCTTACTCTGATCAAACTGCTGAATCATAGTCAGATATCATGGAGGAAAAATGAAGGCATCATTTGAACAGGATAGATTCTTTTGAAATGAACCAAAGTGATGGTATAATGACTTTTCTCATATAAGTTCAGGATGAGGCAGAACTTACTGACATTTGAATGTCAGGTCCATTTTCTTCTTATTGAATAATTTAGGTTAATTTAATTTAATTTATATTATAAGAATGTTACTATATATAAAATTACTTATGTTTAGAAATAACTTACTGTGCTTTTTGGTATTTACAGATTCTGTATGCCAATGAAGGAGAAAGTAAGAAGGAACAAGAATTTCCAGTGGAGCCAGTGGGAGAAAAGTCAAATTATATTTGCCACAAGGGCCATGAATTTATTCCTACTCTCTATCATTTCCCGACCAACTGCGAGGCTTGTATGAAGCCGTTGTGGCATATGTTCAAACCTCCTCCTGCTTTAGAGTGCCGCCGCTGCCATATTAAATGCCATAAAGATCACATGGACAAAAAGGAGGAGATTATAGCCCCTTGCAAAGGTAAACAGTAACTTACTTGCTCCATCAATGTTATTTATGTTCGAATCATTTCAAACACATTAAATTTTTTTCAACTATTTTCTAGTGTATTATGATATTTCAACGGCAAAGAATCTGTTGATATTAGCAAATTCTACAGAAGAACAGCAGAAGTGGGTCAGTCGGTTGGTGAAAAAGATTCCTAAAAAGCCTCCGGCTCCAGACCCTTTTGCACGGTCATCTCCTAGAACTTCCATGAAGATACAGCAGAACCAGTCTATTAGGCGGCCGAGTCGACAGCTTGCTCCGAATAAACCAAGGTAATAACTGCAAATGTGGTGAAGATTGCAGTGTTTAGAAGTATTTTGCTATTCATATTTAAAGTATATTTTTTTCTAATTACAGTTTTCCTTTCCTTGATATTTTACTTAACTATGGAATACCAAATGTTTGAAACTATTTAAGCTTGCATGTCTCATTCATTGATTTAGATGACTGTAATATAAATTTATTTACTGAATCACACACATACATTAAACTCAACCAAAAACACATAAAGGGCTCATTTTGTCATGTTTCTCTATGTAGTCGTAACATTTTAGAATTATGAGCACGCTGACTAACCCAGGGACTTAGTGTGCAGAGCACGCGCTCCGCCCTCTGAGCGCCAGGCACACCCGCTGTGTTGGGTGCTGCAGCGTCTTACTGTCTTGTGTGCTGGATGACTGGGGAGGCAGGGCTGAAATCCTACTTCTTAACTGAGATTTCTGAGTTTAAAGTAATAGTTTGTCTTTGATTTAAAGGGCAATATAGATCACCTTTAAAAATGCGGACAGTAACTAATGGGCAAAGTGGACATTCCTTGTAATTGAAGTGGAGTTGGGAATACGGGGTGAGTTCAGAGAGTAGCATTAATGCGCAGAAATATTTGAGGGGAGCCATTTTATGTGGCTGCGTTATGAGTAATGTAGTTACTCATTCAGAACAAACCATTTCTGGTCTTACTAGATACTGCAGCATTTATAAATATAGCTATTTGTTAAAATGAAGATTTGGTTAGTTAAAGGGTGAAGTGTATACTTAGATCAGGTGTCTAATTTCAGGTATCCTTTTTGTTCCCTAACACAGGGCCTTCAGTGTATGAATAATGATGTGCATTGGCTGTGTTATCAGAAAGCTTTTCATTCTAACCACAAACATCTTACATGAAACTTTTCTTGAAACTAATATCTCAAGGAGATAATTTAGAATGACAAAGGTAGAATTGGTGTTACAGCAATGAAAATATTGAATTTTTGTGTGAGGTATGCTAAAAAATATTATGAAATTAGTGATTATGTGCTAGTAATTAAGCTGAAGAAACTTAAAGAATTCAGAGGTGCTTGAGGTCATTTCATGTGCCATGTGCCAAACATCTAGAACTTGCTAAATTTCCAGTATTAATATTGTAGAACTATTAATGCACAGATTTACCATGTATATATTTACCATGTATAGTGCTCTACAGCTACTGAAGTGCTTCTGTATATAATTTAACTGTATATTCTCTTACTTGATCTTTACAGTACTCCTGTGGAGTGTATTTGGTATTATCTTTCTTTTTGATTCAGACTCCAGAAGGGCAAATAATTTGTTTAGTTTTAGGACTATAAGAAGTCCAGTCTTTCTGATATATTTTATTCTTTTGTCCTGTTTGATGAGTTACTGATTTCACTACATGTGGTAACACCCAGGGTTTGTTTGTGGAGCAGTTTTCAGACCCGGTGAGGCATGTACTCAGTCACGGGACGGTTTCATGTTCACTCACTTCCCTCCTTCTCCCCTCCTTCCCCAGTTCAGCATTATGGTCTATTGGAAAGCACATTTACTTTTGATTTTTGTTACTTTTTGTTTTGTTTTAGTTCTGGCCCTGCCCTTCGAATCATTCTTCATTGATTTTTTAAATACATTTTGCATAGCAACAGTAAGTAAATAGGGATTTCTTTCTCTCACAACTATGCATGTAGATAAAACTAATAGCAAAACTGACTGTAAAATGTAAAGAGTATTTTTGTGAAAATTTTTAATCTAATACACTCTTTGGAATTTTAAATGTAAAGATGGGTACATTTAAAATATAATTTTGTATGTATTATACCTGTGCAGCAGTATTTCCATTGGGTTTAACATCTCCGCCTCCATCACTTTTCACCTCGTTGCATCTGTGTCTGTCTCACACGAGTAACCGCACAGTCTGCACTCCTTCGTGGGTGTCACGTTTAAGAAGAGCACAGATCGGAGGGTGTGCACAGGAGAATGAGGGGCTAGTGAGTCGCTTGAAAGTGTAACTCATGGTGCAAGTGAAGAAACTAAGGGTGTTTAGTCTTCTGAAGAAATTATTTGAAAGGATGGGGGATCATAAATAGCAATAAAGATTTGTAAAGTATGAAGTACTTCTGCTTAGAAGATGTGTTAGAACGAGAGCCCAGCGGAGAGGCACGTTTGTAACTCAGCAGGGGCAGGCTGCCCAGTCGTGGGGAGTTCCGGGGGGGGGGGCTGCTCCGGAGGAGCGCGCCCTGTCACCGCAGGCGTTCACCGACTGGGGGGCTGCTTGGGGCCCAGGCTCCCCCGTCTGCCCTGTGTGCGTGGCCCGAGCTTGCGCGGCGCGGCCCCCATAGGTGGCGTTCTGCTCATTTATGACACGTTCCTCTGGAAAGGTGGGTAGAGCTGTTAAAAGATCATCCAAGAAAATTTAGGACCAGAATTTCAGGTGTGTATCAGCAGTAATTTAATATCTAGCTATTTATTTGTGTTTACTTAGTATTACTCTTAGGACTAGTCAGTCTAGCTTTAGTTTAACTAATTAACATGGAGTCTTCTTAAAAACAAATATTCGGCTTTGTTAGATATCATTCATATATATATATATGTATGTATATGATGTGATATAAATGCTATAACAGAATACCCATAAATACACCTAATCTTTTTTTTTTTTAACTTTTTCTCAGTGTCTGCTTTGTTAACAGCTGCACTGTTACCTTTTCCCCTTTGACTTGTATGGCACCCCTAGTTCTGATTCTCCCATTAACTCTCTGCAACACTTCCCTTTTTCTGTGGTGAATTGTTTTAAAGTAATAGTTAAATAAGTGTTAGCTATTATTATTATTATTATTAACATTTTTGAGGGCATAGTATACGTGCCAGACACTTTCTTTAACTGTACTAACTTACCCTTGCACCCACCCTGTGATTTAGCGTCAGTTCCCACCTAACAGACAACGAGACTGAGACGCAGACACAGCGTGCGCCCAGGGCCACGCAGCTGCCTGGCTGCGGAGCCCGGGTCCAGAGCCTCAGTCTAGTTCCGTGCTCGGCGTTCTCTCCCGTGCCTAACGCTCCACGGCCTCAAGTTGTGCGAAGAGAAACAAATGGACAATTTATAAAACGTGTGGAAAAGCTATTCCGGAGAAATGTTTTCTTGGTGATTTTGAATTGAAATTAAAATATGGTGTTGGAAAGTTAGGAAATTTGTGAACAGACTGCTGACTTTTGATGAAGACAGTTTGGGAAAACCTTTGTTGTAATGCCAGACACAAAATACTGGTCGGTGCTGAGGGCCGTGTCTCTTTAATTATTTTTCTTTTAAAGAGCTTTTATTTTAAATGCAATATTTCAGCCACATAGAGGAGTATAACGCAGACATGCAAAAAATTCTCATTTATTGAGCTTTAAGAAGTAAGGCATTTCCAGCACAGTTTGAACTAGGAATGGAGGGAGCTATTATGTCATCATTACCTTATCTTTGTTCTTTTCTGTTTCTAAATATCAGAAAATTAACAATAATTAAGGGGAAAACTAATAAGATTATATATGACTTGAAGTGTCAAAAAATCCATAAACGAAGTAGAAGAAAATATGTGTTGGATCTTGGATTGGAGAAGAACTCCCTAAGAATAAAAACAAAGGAAGGAAATAAAGTCGAAGATTGACTAACCAAAAATTAAAGCCTTGTAAATTTTAAAAACACCATATATTTGCAATATACCATCTTTATATAGAGAGTTTTCAAAGAAATCACTAAGAAAAAGGAGATTGCTTCCAGCCAGCATAAAAATTAGTGAGGAATATGCAGGTACTGCCATAAGTATGAAGTGATCAGCCTGATTATTAAGCAAAGAAATTAAAATTAAATTAAACCTATAATGTTAGAATCATTTTTACCTGCCAAACTGGTACAGGCTTGGTAGAAATTTAGCACTGGCAAGATGTAAAGAAAAGGGTACTCTCGTACTCTGCTAGTTAAACTCAAAGTTAAGTGTACCTGTTCTGAAGCAGCATTTGGCAATAAGTTTCACAGACCTGAAGTGGTTAATTAATTCAGTTGAACAGATAATTGCAGCATTGTTTAAAAGGTTGTTTACAGTAGATTCACAAATGTTATGGACCAACAAAGGAAAAGTATGGAGAATTCTGCCTGGAGACATCAAGAAAGGAGTCAAAAAAATGGAGTACCAGTACTATTCCAGGAAAAGACACTTCCAGGCAAGATGTGGTGATGTGCCCAGGGTCTAGGCTGTCAGAATCCCGTGTGTGTCCGCAGTGCTCTGTTGGGTCAGGGGAAGACGGGAGTGGTGGAGGATGACACTGCGGGGAGCACTGAGCCGGCTCGACAGGGGCCGTGTGCGTCGTGCCGTAGGGGTTTTTCTTTTGTTCTTCAAACTGAAGTCTTTCCACGAGAGACTGGCACATTTGTGCTCGATGAGATCCTGGTCTACAGAACTGACAGTGGAAGAAACAGGTTAAAAAAAGATTTCTTAAGTTAAAATAACAAGAAATAGAAGACTGGAGCCGGGGAAGGAGAGGTTCTAAGGGAAGTCTTGTCATACACGGCTCTAAGAACTCAGTGATTAGACTTAAAATTTGAAAGGTACACACTTCAAGGGTTTTGGAAGGAATTGAAATGCAGATTTTTCATAACGTGTACTAAAATTGGTGCCTGAATGCTCAGGAAGGCCTACTGATCTCAATCTCCCCAGTGGGAGAGTTGAAACCAACCACAGCTAAAAGTTACTTTATACGTAAGCCTATAAAAAGGAGTATATACTAGTGATACATACTAAGTGAATAAATAATTATATCTGAGTTTATATATTTTCTCAAATAATTGCTCTGCATTTAGCACATTTTAGAATAGAGTAATTTGTGTTGGTTTACTTTTAAATTAGGCTGATCATCCATCAACCTAGCCTGTCAGTGAATCTCAGAGTCAACCATCTGCATCAGGATTTATCTCAGGGTTTTTATTTAAAACGCAGCCCTGGCTGGTGTGGTTCAGTGGATTGAATGCTGGCCTATGGACCAAAGGGTTGCCGGTTCAATTCCTAGCCAGGTCCCCAGGAGGGGGCATGCAAGAGGCAACCACACATAAATGTTTCTCTCCGTGTCTCTCTCCTAAAAATAAATACAATCTTTTAAAAAATAAAATGCAAATATTTGCCCTTCAGTCCAATTATACCAGAATCTCTTGGGATGTGTCCTGGGAGTATACGTTACAAATAGCGGCGGGAAAATCATTTACACTAAAATTTAAGAACAAGTGGCAGTGATCACAGATGAGACTTTAGGGGCCTCATGAGTTCCTTGGCATAAGTTGATTCATGAACAGCACAGTTATTAAACCTTGGAAAAGTTACTTTTTTTAAATAAAGATGATTGCAGTGTTAGATTATGGGATTGGATTGGAAAGAAAAGACTACATACACTACTGCTCTAAGTCCATTTTATTTAGCCAAGATACCTTGCTAGTGCTGCTCATCCACCTGGCTTTCCCTTGTCCCTGGTTTTCCATGGAGTGCGTGCGTAACTGTGGGCGACCCACTGAGCAAGCAGGGTCCTGCCGCAGTGGGGAAAGCTGGGTTCCCTTTTACACGAGGGCATGTGTACTGTTCTAGAGCATGTGAGCGGACAGTCTGGGCGCTTCTGTGAAGGGAATGTTGAGGGGTGGTGAGCGCTCATAGGTCTCAGCTCGAACTGGGCATCGGGGTGGTCGTATCTTCGTCTGGGACTGGTGGGGAGGAGATTGTGTCCTTCCCCAGACACTGTCTTCGTCTCCAGTTCTCGGGTATTCTGGGAGGCGCGCCTGGCCAACGTGAGCGTATGCATTTATATATAAAGAGAAAGGGGATTTTCCGGTGTATTTCCATCTTAATCATGTTGTTACTGGCAGGAGGAAGGTGAGCATGCTTACAGCACAAAGTATGGTTTTGAGATCGTAGCGTATTAAACTGCCGTTTCTAAAGAGTGTTACAGTGTAAATTTGCAAACCTCCTGTTGCAGATTGCTTGACTTGGCATTTAAAGACTGGGATTGGTCATTTGATGATGTTGATGGTGGTGGTGATGATGATGATGATGATGACGATGTTTTTGATTTCTGAAGAAATAAATGGGGTAAATCAAAAAGTGAAAAATGAGTTATTTTAGTACTTCCAAGTAGCGCATGTGGTTTGTACTTGGGTTTCATTATTTTTTACTAGTTTTGAAATTTTATTAAGTAGTTTTTAATAGTATATATTTGAAAAATAGTTTTCAGAAGTTTCTAACTGAAACTTTTTGTTAAGTATAAAAGTGAAATGCTATGTTCAGATTCTTTATTGGCTATATATTTTTCAATACAATTGGAATTATATAATTTTTTATATCAGGAATGAAACATGTAGAAGTAACAAAAGGAGCTAATTGTGGTATTTTCTGTCCATTCCAAAGAAACCATACTCAGAGAAGTAAAATTTCCAATGTTTTCAAGTTCCTACAGCTGTGTTAGTTTGTGAACATAGCATGGGATCCCCTTCCCCCTCCCTCCTCCTCTCCTCCCTTTCCTGCCTCCCTCCTCTTTGCTTCTTTCTAACTTGCAAGTGTTGAAACCATCAAAACTTTGTTAAGTTTAGTAAGTGCTGTGGAATAGTTGTTTCTGATCTGGTTTTCTTTGTGATGCTGTGAAGTGTTTGGTTTTTGGAAATTTAATGTTTCTCTTGCTGAAGAATGCCAGTGATATGCTGTGAAAGCTCTTGTGCTTTTAGAAGATGTAAAATAATTTGGTTAATAGTGGCTGAAGTAAAACTGAACCTTATGAGTTAAACTTTTTGCATGGAATGGATTTAAACTAAGGCCTGTCTTAACCTAAGAAAGCACACTGCAAAACATACTTGAGTCATGTAATATTGGGGATCTGTTTATAACCAGGAGATACAGAGTATTTTTACATATATTTACTATGACATGTATGTTCCCATGAACATTCCTTAAATTTGATTCCTTAAAATTCCTTAAAGGAATCAATTCCTTAAAATCAGATAGATTTTAAGGGTCAAATAGTCAAGTAGAACCTGCTCCATAAGTCTGCTGTTCTGACAGCTACAGGAGGCAGCTGGCAGTTAAACTCCAAGTCAGACTTAGGTTCATGTGAGCTACTTTGGTGACAGGGTGTCTAACCCTGACAGTTGGTTACCGGGGTTAAAACTGGGTGCTACGTTTGTAGCCAGTATGGGAAAATGTGAGAAAGAGTATAATTGCATGTGCCTAGAAATTAGAAAAGGAACACAGTAAACATGCTTTGTGCACGATTTAGATGTGAAAGTATAGTGACTGGAAGACTGTAGAGTTTGAGGATGTACATGGAATGCCTTTTCAAAGAATTTAAGTCTCTTAAATTATTGCACTATCTTGACTAACTTTATTTTTCCTTTCTTTCCAGCTAACTGCCTTCTGTGAATGCAGTCGTTATTCGAGGTGATCATATTCTTCCAGTTAAAACAAGACTGAAATATGATGGCCCAAAATTTATTAAAAAGCTATATTTTCCTGAGAGACTGATATATATATACATATACATATACGTATACATATACCTATATATTCCCTTTATTCCTGCAATACACATCGTAAATCTTGGAGAGAGTTTTGGGGTTCTTTGGAGCATCAGGTTGAACCAATAATCATTGGCCGGTAGAGTAAGAATATTATACGCAACTCTTCCAAGCTTGTTCCATTAAGCTCTCTTGGCAGACACTCACACTACATTGCACAAAAGGATTGAGAAGAGCTAAAGAAGAGTTCAGTCATCTTTCAGCTTCAGCAGAGAGATTTCACCAGCATATTTACCAGAAGAATCTGGGAGTGGATTTCACTACAGTGATACAGACTGCATCAGTAAGAAGTGACCATTATACTGTGTGTGTATGTGTGTGCACAGGTGTGTGTGCGCACACACGCACGTAGAGAGAGTACTGTAATGCTGCAGGAGGGTTTTGCAAATGTCCCACTTTATTTTTGTATACACATTGATCAGATGTCATTACTCAGCTGCAGTTGCACCTATGCACTCGTGTGAAGCCATACCGTTGGGTTCCCATCGCTCATCTGCGCGCACCTGTCGGGGCTGCATGTTCGTGTTACTGTAACAGAAACCTTGAACTTAATTATATCAGTTTCCTAATGCTTCGTGATAGGCAACTTTATCCATTTTGAATGCCTTAATTTAATTTTTCAAAGTCTTAGCCCTTTTCTGTATTAAAAAGAAAAAGAAAAACAAGTGTTTACCAGCTCTTAGGATGCAAATTTGCTTTGCAGAAGAAAATAGTGCACTATTTTTACACGTAATAGTTATCAACGTCAGCCTATTTTGATTGTATAACAGAATTTTTTTAAATATTGGTGATAGAAACAGTGGATAGTATTAGAACTAATATATCTTTTATGTATGTCTGTTATTCATTCAACCCTTTTTACAGATCTCAGTGTTAGCGGGTGACTCTGAAACGCTTGGAATTTGCTGACTACCCTAGATGTATTTTTATTTCTGGTAATAACATTTGTGACTATTTTTACATTTCACACTCAACATTCAAAATTTATCTCAAAGGTAAAGAAAACTAAAACATACTCTAGATATATTTTAAGTATTTAAGTGTGATCCCTTAAACACATAATTGTATATGACAATATTTCAGTATTGGGTTATGAAAACCGGCGATTGGGAAGAAGTGGCCTCAAAGGCCACTTGCTTTTTATTTTTTAAACGCTGTTACAGTTTATGCAGGACCATTCCTGCCGTGTTTCTCCCCGGCCCACAAAAGTGTATGCCTTGTGCTGAGACAGTACGCAGCAGTGGTAGCATCAGGCAAAGAATCGTGTAGCCTCCTAGCCGTCTGTGTGCATGCAACACGGGCACAGTTGGTGTGATCCTGAAATGCATCATTCAGTATTTCAGTGAAGGAACGAGGACATTTCTGATGGATTCCCTTTGAGGTCAGTGTGGAGATAGTTAAAGAGTTGGGTCCCCAGTTACATACACTGTTGTGGAAGCTGAGGAAGGGCCTTCGGTCTGCCGGCGTCCTGAAACTGAGTTTTCTCCCTCTCCGGAGACCGTGCGGTCTGCGCGCGTGCGCACTCGCGCTGTCTGTGCTGGAAGTGGATGGGCACGCCGTAGGCGGCGCCCCGGCAGGCGTGTGCAGTTCTGGTTTGGGGGCCCGGAATTTTTTTAAAGTAAGATTTAAAAATGAAAAATATATAAAATTTATATAGAATAAATATTTCCATTCATTAGACTTGTTAAAAGGAGACTGAATATTTTATATAAAGATTTTGTTACACTATGGGAGGTTCTATCATATTATTCTGAATTGGAGAGTATATATATATTTTTAATAAGCTTTATTAAGGTGAAATAATTTGAAGTTTACACATGAGTAATTGAAATATTTGAGTAAAAATGACAAACGTTTAAAATTTCAAATGCTGTATATATTAGAGAATATGGAGAATCGTGGTGTGATGCAACTGTACAAGGAATTGAAGTGACTTGGGGGGGGAGGTATTCTAAGGGGCGAAAAAAAGTCTCTCCCATGGAGATTCTTCACATTCTATGGTTTGACCTAAGGCTTTCTAAGGTTGTTTGTCCAACTGATGGAAGTGTGTTTAATAAAGATTCTGATCTTGGGTAAGAATGTGCTTTTTACCCCGTTGCCGGTATCGTGCACGTACATGGATGACGCATGCACCTGTCGCAGTGTCCTCTTCCCAGCACTCATTAAATGTGACATTGACTCAGTTTAACAACCAGATTTTGTGCCAGCTCTTTTTTCTTGAGGCTCCAAAGCTTCCAAGGTAGACACAAGTCTAAAAGTTGCTTATTTCCTCACACCCGATTTCTCCTAGAGCCTTAAATACCTCCTGTTGAGAATTGAGAAGTAGTGAATGCTGGGATTTTCTTGGTTGGGTTTTTGTACTTTGTGGGGATAGTGAGACAGAAGTAGAAGGAAACATATTACTGTTGAAATTAGTGTATAGTGAGTTTTTGAAAAGTATTAATTTTTTTAAAATGCTATCTAGAAGCAAGAATTTTTTAAAGATCTCTAAACTGCTAAAACGCTGTAGCTGAAGGCTAAGTGCACCAGTGAACGGACACCGAAGGTCAGTGCCGGTTAGACTGACCTGTGCTGCAGCTGCAGGGGCCGGGCTCTGAAGGTCTCCTCCGTGCCCGCTCGCCCGCAGATCCTTACGGAGAAACGCTCCGGGTTGCCAAATCACAAAGTGTAGGAAGTCATGCTGCTGCTGTCGATCCGTTTCTAGGATTCTGGTGGTAAAATAGACACTATATTACCCTGTTGAAACATGCTTTGAGAAACATGTTTTTAAAAATCCGATGAGAGCTCATCACGTCTGTGTTGACACTCACTGCTACTGACTCCCCTGCCCGCCCTGGAATCAGGCTGAGTGGTAAAGCACTTTGAAGGTCAGCACTGTGTGACAGCGCTGACTGCGATGCTGGGGTCCTCTCCTCGATCCCCTTCCCCACAATGAGCTTTGTTTGAAATTGTGATAAGTTATGAACTGCATGGTTTAGATGATCATAAATGTTTGATCAGCTGTCCCCTTTGAACAAAAATCGTATCTCCCTGATTTTTCTTTTTTTGACTCTTGCATCTTTGTAGTAATGTAATTGTATATTATGCCTGCTTTTTATATCAAGAATAAATAAATAATTAAGACACAAGCATTTTCATACTTTTCCTGTGAAATATTCCTGGAATGCTAAAATTTACCCCCAAAGTTTGCCTTCTCTGAAAGATGGGTATAAAAGAGGGGTCATACCCAAGCCATAGCACAGGTTATAGGCTTGTGACTCTTCGGCCCTGCCACTTTGCGCAGGGAGGGATACAAAGTAGGGAGTTCCAGCCAGGAGTCTGTCTCCGGTGTGACGGTGGTGGTTTAGGGGCGTGCACACCTACACTGGCGGCGTGGCGGCGTGTGGAGGATGAAGGAAAGAGGCAAGGTGCCTGTGTTGTCAGAAACAGTGCTGACAGGTGGTTTTCTAGAAGCATTTCTTTAGCAATCAGTGGATTCCTTCCTCGGATATTTAGTGGTTTCTGATCTGGGACAGGTTATTCACAGAGCCTGAGAGCCTTCATCTATAACCTGGAGATGGTTTACTTACAGGGTGGTTGTAGGATTAAATAGGAACATTGTGTGGAGTACCTGGAATAGCTCAAATGTTTGTTTCCTTCCTTCCCAAAGGGAAGAAACGGTGGACTCTTCATCTAAGATAGCCTATTCTTATAAGGAATTGGTTTAACAGTCAGTGAGTACTGGCGTCCCTTCGCTGCTTGGTGCTGGCACATTCTAGTGTTAGGTCCCATAGCACCTGGGGATTGCGGGTCTGCGGGCAAGTCCAGCCGGCTCCTGGTGCTCGGAGCATCCGAGCACTGTCACGTTGGCACAGGCAGAGGCAGGGGGAGAGGTCGTGGAGGTCACCACAGGCGGCCCCTCTCCCCCAGGCCAGCGTCGGGGCCCTAGGCTGCTCCCTGTCTCCTTTCTGCCGTCTCCTTTCCGCGGAGATGCTGCCGTAGCAGGCTTGTGCCTCCAGCGACACCAGGGTAGACGGGACTTGCCCTCCCATTTCCCGCCCCTCCCTACAATCCAGCGGGAAACGCGAACAGAAGTCGCGCCTTCTGTCCAAAACATCCCCGGTCTTGATGCAGTGTCTGGGGTCACTGCTGCAGGCGGAGGGCGTGACTGTGAGAAGCCCCGGCTGTGACACACCCGGCCACAGGGCTTCACGTGGCTTCTGTCCTAGAGTGGCACTCCGGAGACTCGGAAGGCGGGAGCACAACTCGAGGGCCTTTCTGGAAGCACAGAGGCACGGGGGCGGGGCCTTCTGGGACCGAGGGCTCGATCAGTCCGAGCTTGGAGAGCACTGGGCAGGGGTGGTGGCAGCTTCCTGAATGGGCAGTCTCCTACCCTGGCCACAGGGGTCGGGGTGGCGACCGCAGCTCCCTCCCAGAGCAAATGTTCAGTGAAGAGCTGGAAGTTTCTCCTTGGAAAAGCTAACGAGAATCTGCTTCTTCATCCTTCCGGTGGGATGGGCTGGGCGGGCTGCCGGGGAGGAGCTGGGCGGGAAGAGGACCTGACGATGTGGAGGAGGGAGGAGTGGCTCTGACCCTTAGAGTCTGGGAGGCGGGCTGGGCCTCAGGGGGCGGGGCCATCTAGGCAGAGGGCGTGGTGAGGGCGGGGCCATCTGGGAAGGGAGGGAGGGGCGGGGCGCACACCCGGGCTGGGCGGATCTCGACAAGGGCGGACCCCCGACATGGGCGGTGGCTGGCGGCAGGGGAAGGCGGAAAGACTGGAAGAACCCGGCAGCGGAGTGCTGAGCTGCTTGCTGCCTGTCGCGTTGCACCTGGGTCCGTGGAGCCCTCCGCCCCCAGAGCCGCCGGCGCCATGGCCCTGGGGCTGCTCGAGCTCTGCAACTGGAGCACGCTGGCCGTGTGCACGGCGCTCAAGCTGCCGCAGATCTCCTCCCTGCTGGCGGCGCGCAGTGCGCGGGGCCTCAGCCTCCCGAGTTTGCTTCTGGAGCTGGTGGGGTAAGGGCCCTGGCGGCCGGGGTGCCCTTTCTTGCGGGAGTCTGGAGAGCCGCGGGCGTAATTAAGTAGGGGCGGCGGGAGTGGGGCCGGGACCCCCTGACTGCGGGGAGGGCCCTTCCCGGGGCCACTCACAGCCCCTTGTGTTTTGCCGCCCACCAACCCGTGTGGTCAGGCATTTGAGCGCACATGCCCACTTAGCAGAGGAGGAAACAAGACACCTTGTGAGTCATTGCTCCCCCGGTGAGTGGCAAAACCAACCGCCTGGCTCCGAGCCAGGCCGCTTGCTCCTGGAGACTTTGACATGCTCACCTGTTGCATAATGACGTTTGGGCCAACAATGGACCGCCTATCCCGCGGTGGTCCCATAAGGTTAACATGGAGCTGAAATGTTTCTGTCGCCTAGTGGCCTCTTAGCCGAGGAAATGCCATAGGGCAGCGCTCACCGATGTGTGGTGATGCTGGTGTGAGCAAAACTGCTGCTCTGCCTGCCAGTCTTGTGAAAGTCCAGCACGTACGATCACAGCCGTGGGCCGCTCCTGCTCGGCTTGTCTCAGCGCACACGCACCATAGTCACTCTCTGATGTTCACAGGAGGACGGAATGGCCCGAGGATGCGTTTCTCAGACAACCAACCCCTCTCCTCAAGAGGGGCTTGACTGTCCATTCCCAAACCCACCCTCACCTTCACTCCCTGCCTCAGACCTCGGTTTCCTCACCTGTAGAATAAAGGGCTGGACTTTTCCAAGGACGCTGTAGCTTTTTAAAACTGCATGTTTTGGGGTGGGGGGGCGGCAATTGGAAAAGTGGAGAGAGCTCTTTGGAGGCAGCTAGTGGAGAAGGGGCACTTGATTCCGTCTATGGAAGGTGGGTGGAGACCCACAGAGGCTGCTCCTAGAGATGGTTCATCCATCACAAACCCGGGGTGAGGGCCCTGGCTGGGTATTTAAAGATCTGAATGCAAATTCACAGTGGTAAGACTAGGTTGGGAAAACTTGAGTTAGTGGGAAAACCTAGCATATGAAACCCAGCGAGTGGTCAAGCCCCTTGTTCTTGGCTGGGCTGGGCCCTTCCCGCTTCTCTCCTGCCAGCCCAGCCCCCAACCCAACATATCTCCCAGGATCTGACAGGCATTGGCGGGCTGGAAAGGAGGGAGGTGGAGGAGACCTGGTGGTGGGTGGGATGAGGGGCCCAGGCCGGAGCAGAGCTGCTCTGGGCTCCCACCCAGTGAGAGGCTTTGTCTGGAAAAGCTTGGCCGAGGGGAGGATGGATGGCCCCTCACAGGTTTGAAAGTGCCCCTACCACATTCGACCCCGGGCTGGATGGCTGGGACCAAAGAGTAGAGAGGGGCCCTGGAGGATGGGGACACGGCTCAAAGTGGCCCTCACGTTTGGTCACGTGGGAGGGGGGGTGAGGAGGCAGAGGGCATGTGCTGGGGGGCGGAAGGCCAGGGAGAAGGCTCAGGGGGAGGGTCCAGTCAGCCCAAGTTCAGGTGTGCCCTCCCTCTCCCCAGGTTCCTGGTGTTTCTGCGATACCAGTGCTACTACGAGTACCCGCTGCTGACCTACCTGGAGTACCCCATCCTCATCGCACAAGGTAACCGAGCCCTCCGTGCCCAGTGCGGCCCTGGGGCCCCCTCCTCCCTCTCACTGGGACCTTCTCCCTCCAGATGTCATCCTCCTGCTCTGCGTGTTCCACTTCAACGGTAGCGTGTACCGGGTGGTGCCCTACCTCGCCCTGTATCCTTCTGGCATCGGGGAGTCAGGGGTGGGCCCTGGGGTGCTGCCCGCTAACATTATGCATTATTCAGCAGGGCCTTTTACTGGATTTGTGGCTTTTTGGTTAAACCCAAAAGAATCCACCCTGGCTGGTGTGGCTCAGTGGATTGAGTGCTGGCCTGTGAACCAAAGGGTTGCGGGTTCCGTTCCCAGTCAGGGCACATGCCTGGGTTGTAGGCCAAGTCCCCAGTAGGGGGCGCACAAGAGGCAACCACACTTTGATGTTTCTCTCCCACTCTTTGTCCCTCCCTTCCCCTCTCTCTAAAAATAAATAAATAAAATCTTTAAAAAGAAAACAGTCCACATGATTCAGCAGGGCCCTTTACCAGATACGGGACTTTTGGGTTAAACTCAAAAGAATCCCAAATGCAAGACTCCATGTGAGCGAATATATCTCCACAATCCAGAGACGCCCTCGTGCTGTCCCTGCTCATGGCCTCCCCTGTGAGACCTGGGCGTCAGGGGGGAGCGACAGGCCACGTGGGAGGTAGGTCAGGATCTGGAATCCGAGTTTAATGGGGTGCCCTGGGTTTGCATCTGCTAAATCTGGCCCCCCTACAAAAAAGCCATCTCGGGGATCTTACTAGCTGCTGCTGCTGGTCGCATTTTAGAAACTGTGTCAGGAATGAATGGAATGAGATGCAATAGCAAGGTGTTGGACAAAATAAGACCACACAAGTTAGTTTAAAATATCAGAGACTTTTTAAAACCAAATGTCATCCACCCAACGCCAGGCTGCCTTTCCAGTGTTGACCAGCTTGCTAGCAGTTGGTGTACTGACTCTTAGCACAAAGCACTGTCTGTCCCAGTCCCTTCATTTAGATAACGCTCCTAATTATAGTCACAGCCACCTTTGGGCCTCTGCAGGTGAGCCCAAGGCACTGCGTAGGAAGACGGGGCAAGGAGCATTGAGTCCATTTTGCAGATACGCAAACCAAGGTCTAGAGAGAAATGAACTCGCCCAAGGTCCCAGCAGAGGTCGTGAGCAGCCCCTCACTGCCTGGCCACTTCCGCTCCTGTGTCCCCTTCGGCTTCTGGCAGTGCTGTGTGCGTCTCAGCATCACTGAGCCGGATGGAAATCGGACATCCCTAGCGCACGTGCACTTGACACCGGCGTTGTCTTTTCCGACTCTGACAAGTTCCCGCAGAGCCGCCCGCCCCCGGTTGCACACTCGGCTTCCAGGTGGAGCCCCCTGGGGACGGTGCGCAGGCTGGTGGAGCCGCTAGCCACTTCCTTAACGCTCAGTAAGATTCGTGGCGTCGTGGTTCGTCCTCACCTTGCAGAAGTGGATCATAGACCTGGCCATGGTGAGTCCCGGCCGTGAAATGGCGGTCACTCTGTGCTCTCCCTGACGCTCTCCCTGCCACCCGCCCTGCAAAGAACTCGATAGATCCAATGTTCAACCTGCTCGGTTTGCAGCTGTGCCAAAGCACTGTGGGAAGAACGTGCAGTGTTCTCCGAACAGTAAAAGACATTATTCTTACTTCAGTGAATGGAAAGTTTTTTACTTCCGTTTTTGGGGTCTAGAGAACCAGACTGGGGAGGTAGTTCGCAGCAGTAGAATGCAGAACTGGGTATGAGCTAAAGAGCTTCCTGTCTGGCTAATAATTACATATTGGCCACATACTCATTATTTTGTTAAGTTTGTTCTCCCCTCCCCCCATTTTCCATCCTCTTTGGAAGAGGGTTTGCCCTACCCTTTCTTTCCTTCCTGGTTAAGGGTGGAAATCCCCATGCTGTGAGAACAGGGTTCCGATAGTGGGTCAGGAAGCTTTTCCCCCCGCAGACCTTCTGTCCCAGGTGGCAGAAGCGGGCACTTCCTCGTGGCAGGAAGAGGCGGGACAGAGCCGATTGGCGGTCACTAGTCACTGCCCGCCACACCCAGCTCCTGAATTTCTCTCTGACTCTTAAAGTGGGCTTAACTGTGTTAGGTTTCAACCTAGCGAGACAGCAAATAAGTCGGGATGCCAGGTTAACAATGAACAATTTTGTAGTATAATTACGCCCCAAATATAGTACGGGATATACTTATGTTAAAAAATCATTTGTCGTTGACCTGAGATTCGAATTTAACTGGGTACCCGGTGTTTTTATTTGTTAAGTCTGGCCACCCTCCAGAAAAGTCTTCCAGGATCTCGGGAGCTGCTGCTCCTGGCCGAGCGGGTGTGGCTCTGGCTCTTTGGGCTGATACAGACGGGGCAGGACTGGGTCCAGAGGCCAAAGGCCGTGGGGTTTTTTCGTTTCTTCTGTGCCCTGAGTTCTCAGTGAATGAACTTGACACCCTAATGGTTCCTAAAGTAGTTTCCTTTCCCCCTCGTTGAGTGCTGTTGCGGTCCCCGCTGGCTTCCCGGCATCTACTCCGTGGCAGGTGCTGGGGCTCTGGGGACAAGATGCTGGCTTGAGAGTCGAGGGGACACAGAGAGGAGGAGAAAGAACTAGGAAGTCAGAGCTGACGCAGTGACTTTGAGAGCCTGTCAGTTCAAAGCAGCATGGCCTCCCCCGGGTTCCAAAGCACAACCCTGTATAAAGACACATAGGACTTTCTCCTATTGGCAGGTGGGGGTGGATGCGCCTTGGGGCCAGGCCTGATTCTTTTCTCACTCCCATCTGCACACCCACTGCAGGCCCCGGTTACTCACCAGGGGTGGAGTTGGCGGGTCCTGCACCGATGTCTCACCTTGGCATTCTTTTCCACTAAAGTGGTTTTGCCCTTGTACAAATTGGTCCTTGGTTGGCCTGAAACTTTTGCCTCAAAAGTGATTTCTGTCTCTGGTGCTCTTTTTTTTCTTTTTTAACGAAGGGACTCCTAACTTTCTCCCATTTTATCTGCAAACAGAATTTCTGCACTTTCATCAGCGCGGCCAGTAAGTTCGCCCAGCTGCAGTGCCTGTGGAAGAGCCGGGACTCGGGGGCGGTGAGCGCCCTGACCTGGATCCTCGCCTCCTACACCAGTGCCAGTGAGAACTGGACTCCTCGGGGGTGGGGGGCCCTACCCAGCCCCTAGCATCCGCCCAGCAGAGCGAGGTCCCTGGGGTGTAGGGCGGGGGTGGTCAGCCCCAGCTCTGGTCCTTTACAAATTGCTGTTCAGACAAACCCTCCTAGCAAGCCCAGGTGCACAAGGCTGATTTAACAGTGACTACTCTCCATTTTCTGCCAGAGCCATCGTCCAGCCATTAAAACTAAGTGAAAGCACACCTTTCACCCCGAATTGAGCATCATTTTGAGTCCTCCCTCTGTTCTTTGAAAAGCAGCAAGAGCAGGGTTGTATTGAAGGCACCACCTTGTTTTAAAATGCTGAGTCTTTATGACGTGACAGGCCCCCCACCCCGCTCCCCTGGGTGGCACCGGGTAGCCCTGCGGGAAGGGCAGCTGCTCGGCCAGCAGCTTCAGAGCCTCTGGCCAGGAAGCGGGGCTGGTTTGGGTGTATTTTATGAAGTCTGGTGCTATTCGGTGTTCCGTACTACCAAAATCTTTCAAGAACGGTCAGCATACATGCCTGTATTTAAAATGGAAAGACATAGTGAAACACCAAAATGTCTGAGAAGCGAGTTGCTATTTATGGCTCAATATTTTCTTTTACAGCAAGAATAATAACGACCTTGATGACCACCAATGATCTCACAAGTAAGCCCAATGTTTTCCTGCCCTTTCTTCAGTGTTGGTGTTCTGCCTCCTTCACTTGTAAGCGCCTTAGGGCTTAACAGAGTCACTTGGCGCCACCCAGAGGCCGGTCCCGGTATAGTCCTGGTCTCCGGCAGCGTGGTCACTGCCGGAGAACACGCAGAGAACACGCACACCCGAGTCGCTCGCTGTCTCCGTGGAAATGGAGCCCTTCAGATGGAGATGCATAGTAGTCACACCATGAGCTATTGGAAAATAGGGTGAAATGTGTTTTGAAAGAACAGGACGGGGTGGGCACACTGCAGCCAAGCACGGCGGGGTCCGCCCCCCGAGGAAGTTCCCGGAGGGCAGGAGGGGCTCTGCAGGGAGGAAGGAGGTGCGGGCCACGTGGCCCGGAGCCTCGGAGAACTGCCCCCAGCAGCCCATGGATCGGCCTTTTAAAGCACAGCGGTGACAGAGTCCTTTGACTCCGTGTCCTTGCCTTATTTTTTTAAAGGGATACCGTGATGGAGGAGAAAATACTTGGGTTACCCTGAAAAGATTAGTAATTCCGGAGGCTTTTTTTAACCCCCATAAAAAGATTCTGGGAAAGGATTAGAACAGATGGGGTCACCCAGTCTGTGAATCAGGTCCCTGACACAGACCCCTTCGAAGTGAGCGAGCTCCTTGTTCCTCGAGGGGCGTGGCCGCAGAGCAGCCCTGAGCTCGCTAGTCCCTTCCTGGAGGTTGAAGCTTTGGCTCCAATGTGGTCCGTCCCTCAGCTCAGAGAGAGGGGTAAAGGTGTTGAAGTCAAAGGTCAACTTGGGTCAAGTGAAAGGACACGGGCCTTTGCCCTGGGACCGAATTCTTGGCATGAAAGAAGTCAGACATACTGGAACCAGACCAACCCACAAACTGGAAATTAAGCTTTGAAGGTCCAGGATGTGTGCGATGGGACTTGTTTTGGGTCTAAGGCGACCGCGGTTCCTGCAGGTGGCCGGTGTGTGGGGAGGTAGCCTTTGGAAACAGGCTAGCTGGCACAGGTGGTGCGTTACCCTCACAAACCTTCTCCGTCAGGACAGTGCTCCCCGCGTCCCCATCACTTCTCTTCTTAGAGAGCCACATTTGCAGGGTCAGCTCGGCGTGAGCTACGCTTTGACCTTTGCACCCGTCTTCAGAATTATCTTAGCAGAACCCTCCCTACAGCCTTGCCTTTGTGTGGGGTGTTCTGACACACCTCTCACTGCCCTGAAAAGGAGCAAAGCGGTTTTAAAAAGTCACAACATCAGCCACAGCCAGGCTCCTCCGATTTAAACGTTGACAAAGAAATTATTATTCATGAAGTCAGTCCAGGTGGCCAGTGGCAGTCATCATAGGAGAGATCATTTCTCTGGAAACACTGGGAACCTTATTTGGAACTAAAGTTGCTCAAGGTGCTGTGATTCGCAGTTCTGAAAAGTTTCGTTGTTGGGGGGTGGGGGATGAAGCTTTACTTAGGTTCCTAGAGCAGGACTTTGTTCTATTATCATGTGAAAACCGCATTTAATGTGCATTTTTTCTCTCTGTGACGGCTTTCAGTCCTCACGCGTTTTGTGGTCATGCTGGCGTTGAACCTGTGGGTGACGGTGACGGTCCTTCGCTACCGGAGGCCGGTCACCAAGGCTGAGTGATGGGGATGAGATTCTCACGTCCAAAGTGAAGGCCAAATAGCTGAACCAAAGGAAAGGACGCCTCGTCGCTACGTCAAGTCTTCTGTAAACTTAGTCATTTCAGAGCCTTCGAAGCCAAAGGTACCTGGACTCGAGCCGTTCACACCCTTGTGTAAACCGGCTCTCCCACCCCTCCCGCCACCCAGGTAGGTTGTTAGGGCTCAGACACGAGTGATGGAGAGCGTCCAAGAACTCAGTCTGAGATCGCTTGGACCCATAGAAGTCACAACCAAGTTCCCTCCAAAGAGCTAACTACATCTGTTTTTCAGCTTTCGGAGTCTTTTAAGAAATAAGCCCTCTCCCCAGTACAAATGAGCACGGAGTGGGATTTCGCTCTGTCAGAAGTGGAATTGTAATAAACGAGGAGGGTCCGCCTTCCGGGACTAATGTCTGACAGTAACGCAGGTGTGAGAGGGTGGCGGAATCCAGCGTATCGAATCCAGTGTAACGCCGCCTGCGCTTGCAGCGAGTGGAGCAGGGCAAGCACGCGTGCACCTAGCTTGAGCTCCTACACCAAAGCAGCCCTGGCCCCTCCTGTGCCTTTCAGCGGTCCCTAACAAAACGTCCCGCTGACGCCTTCCCTGTGAGTCCCGCTGACGCCTTCCCTGTGATGACGCGAGTCACATTCTGGTTCAGGCACGGTGTGACGTTTTAAAGGGGCCACATCCTCACAAGTACCCGTCACTAGAACTCAGTGCAAACAGAGCTGACCTCCACCAGGTTTTGTATACTGAAGATACATGCAGTAAAGGCTGTTCCTGGGTTCTGCCGAGTTCTTGTGGGTTTTATTCTCGTTATAGTAGCATGTTGTAAACATGACAAGATTATTGTGCACTGCGTTTTTCTGTAAAAGTTTATAAACCCTAACTTTTAAAAGCTCTCTTTCCCCCTATAATTGAAGGGCATTATTCTGGTTTGTAAATCTGCACTATGTAAATGATATCTGTTAGATGTTTTGGTTGCCTGTGTAAAATAAACTTTCATATTTTGAACTCTGAGTCTTAAAACTGTCTGTTTAATGTGATTAGTTTTCAGCTATGTAAAGTGCCCTTTTAAAAATATGAACTGCGGTTAATCCTAGACTCCTGCTGGGGACCCGCAGGGAAACGTGGCGTCTAAAAGTAAAGAAATCGTTCATCCTGTGGCGTTTAAAACCATAGTTGTCACTTAAAAAGATATTCAAGTACGTCTTTTCTCATATGCAGCCACACTCTGTCCGTTTGGATAAATGCAAACCATGTGATCTCACGCATACTTAGGTGGCTTTTTAAATTAGCCTCCGGAAGGGGCCCGGGGCGGAGCTCGGGGGCGCAGGGGGCCAGCGGTCTGCTCTCCCTGCTTGGGTCTCAGGTGCGTCCAGGTGTAACTTCAGGTGCTACTGGCAAGGGGAGTCTGGACGGCTGGCTGCGCGTCCCCCAGGGTTTCCGCAGAGTAGCTGCTCCGCAGACGCTGCTGGGCGGTGCAGGTCCTGTGGACAGTTACCGCAGGCAGGAAGCGTAAACCGGGGAGAAGCCCTCACAGGTGTGAAAGGCTAGGCAGCAGCGGCAGCTACAGAAGCTTCTAGAGTCTGCGGAGCCTGCTGTGCACAGCTGTTCCGCTTTCAGTGAGTCATCCCCTCGTGAGTGGAAGCGGGAGGCTGGTCCCCATCCGACACGGCCCTGGTTGGGAGTCCCTGGTCTGCCACGTGGGGTGGCTCCCGCTCCTCCCTGCCTGTCTTGGGCTCTGCTTGTCCTAGGGGTGGCCAGGACCTGGGCCCCAGGACCTGCTGCCCTGCCTGTTTGTCCGGGGACCTCCGGGAGGCAGAGCCCCCTCCTCCTCCGGTGTGGAACAAGCACTCACCCCTGGCCGGCCAAGGACAGGAGCTGCCTGGCGGGGTCGGCGGGCAGAGGCAGGGTCACAGGAAGGGGGTTGCTGCCCAGCTCTGAGCTTCTCCCTACGCTGCTCGCTCTGCAGGAAGCCCAGGGCGTGGTAGATGTGGGGCGTGGGACTCGGGTATGCTCACGCAGCCTCCGCTCGGGGCATTGACCCTTACAGGCTGCACGGCCTTGGGCCAGCCCTCACCATCCTAGGCCTGCGTTTCCACCTTTGGAAATGGGGATGATCGTACCCCGCCCCCTAAGGTTACTGAGAGGTACACAGTAGGTGTTCAGTAGGCGGTTCTCCCTCCCAGGTAGAAACTAGCTAAACCTCCTTGGGATCTGTGGGCACCGGCTTTGCTCCTGAAGCTGGTGGGGGAGGGGAAGGGGGCCCTCGAGGTGGAGCCAGGCGTGGGCCCTGCAGAAAGGTGCTCAGGTTCCAGCTCCCACACCCCCGCTGGACATCCAGTCGCATGTGACCCGATGGCTCTGCTGTGTCCTCGGGAGGGTGAGGAGTGTCAGGACTGGTGTGCGTGTGTCTCTGTTTCTGCGGCGCAACCCACTGGGATGTCTCTCCAGACTGTGACGAGGGTCGCCATCTGGAAGGGCTCTTCGGGACAGTGACGGGGCCAAGGGGCAGGTCAGCCGCAGGCTCCCCCGCCCCCCACCCACCTGGGGCAGCCCCGAGAGCCTCCGCCTCTCCTCCTAGACGGGCTGCAGCTCGTCTTCCAGCTTCTTCTTCCGGACCCCCTCCACGAAGAGGAAGTCCAGGCCGATGAGGGTTTTCCCCAGAGGCGTGTCCACCCTGCTGCCCACAGTCCGGTTCGTGGAATGGGGGACAGTGTCGGAAAAGAGAGGCACGTGCTGTGGCAGCTTCACGGGCTCCTTCTTGTTGCCCTGAGGAGAGGGGACAGTTCGTGTCACACAGGGAAGCACCTAAGACCCCGCTTCGCCTGTGGTGGCAGTGCCACAGGTTCTGTGGTGGCTGTTGTTCTGTAAACAAAGACCTTTCTTTAGCATCGTCCAGGCAGTGGGCAATTGTCACAGGAAGGGACCCTCAGGGCACAGCCCACCCGAGCTGCAGGCAGATGAATCAGAGTGAAACTGGTCATTGCACACAAGAGTGTGCATTGCACACAGAGTGAAACTGGTCAATGCACAGCGTGCCTTGCACGCCTTGAACCTCTCCCAGAACCCTGAAGAATTAAAGTAACACCCATCTTTCCACTGAGAAGAGTGCCAGCTCTTGAGTGGCAGAGCGTGGCAAGACCACTCGCCCAAGGGCGGAACTCTGAGGGCTGTGCAGGTCGTGGGGGCTGGTTTTGGGTTTCGGTGAATTTTTACTTGAAGTTTCACATATGCACAGAAAAGTGCATTAAGTGGTGACTGCGCAGTCCTGCAGACTTACGCAAAGTGAACATGCCCGTGTCCGCCGCCCCATCTCCCCCCCGCCCCCGCACCCCCTTCAGAATACAGAAGGTTTCGAGTTGGATTCCCGGGCAGGGCCCACGCCTGGGTTGTGGGTCTGGTCCTCAGTCAGAGCACGTGCGAGGGGCAACAGATGGACGGGTCTTTCTCACATCAACATTTCTCTCTCTCTCCCCCTCCCTTCCCCTCTCTCTAAAACCATTAAGCCCATCCTCAGGTGAGGATTAAAAAAAAAGAGTGAACGGGTCAAGCCCGCTCGGGAAGGGGAGATTGCCCAGGAGAGAAGGCACTGGAGTGGGGTCTTGGAGGATGAATAGGAGCCATCAGGCTGACAAGCTGGGAAGGGCATTTTGGGCAGGGAACAGCATGCGCAAAGGCAGGGCTGAGAGAGTGCGGGGGCTCAGGGCGGGGTGAGCAAGGGAGGCAGACTCGTTGAAGGATTTGAAGCCGGGGAGAGACACGCTCAGGTTTGTATTTAGGGAAATTACTCCAGGAGGAGAGACCGGAGGTGGTGCTCTTTGAGGCAGGAATCAGTTTACCAAGCATTCCACCCGACTCACGTCCGCGTGGGGCCCACCACACGTTGCCACTCGCTGCCGACTTTCCCCACAGGAAGGATGAGCCCCATTTCCAGCCGGCTCATCTTAATAAAATCAAGACACTCCGGGAAAGATGAATTTCTAAATGCTCCATGCAAGCATTTTCTTCCCCACCGGACTCCGAATTTCTCAGAACAAGCCTGCGTTTGTTCTGGCCCCGTGCATCCCCGCCCTGGCCACACCGCCCCAGCCGAGGTTCAGTGAGTGAATGAGTTCCCGGCGCAACCGCAGCGGATGGAGACTGGGGACTGGGGTCTGGGAAGCGCATGGGGACAGAGCAGCGGTCTCACCATGGGGTCGTAGTCCCTCAGGAAACTCCAGTTCTGGGCCCTGGAACGGAAACGCGTTGGCAGCGCCGGTCACTTAACCGCCGTAGATCATTCGGTAAATCGTTTTAATCGATTTTGCACCAGTGAAGCAATTCTGAAGACGCGCAGTAACAAGAGTCTCCTCTGCCCCGGGCCTCACAGCCCCACAGCCGAGTCCCTGTCTAGTCTTTTCGCTGGTTCTGCACTTGCTTCCAGCTGGCCTGACCCGGGAATGAGGCTCCGGGGAGCCAGGCCGCCTTGTGCCCCTGCAGCCTGGCTGGGCGGCTCCCCGAGGAGCTGCTGGATCCAGTGACTGCACGAAGGGACGTCCAGCATTAGCGGACCCCTGCCTGCCCCCCTCCCACTTTCTAGGCCCAAGTCGGGAGGGCTGGGCTCTCCCCCACCCTGCCCCCTCTCCCAGGCTTCCTACTCCTCCGCCCAGCATATTTCCATCCATGCACTTGCCTGGCTTCCCACTCACCCTTGGTCTCTCTTTCCCCAGAAGCTTCCTGGACCCTGCATCGGGCTGGGGGCAGGGGGGCAGGGCAGGCTGGGCAGGCACTCACCAGCGCTGCTGGCTCCGCTTCTCCGCCTCCAGGAGCTCCCTCCACAGCTGGTCCCGCTGCACCCCATCCACTGCCAGGGCCTCCTGCTCAGCCCGCGGGGCCAGGCCACCCGCGGCTCTCCTGCCCGCTACAGGGCCACACCGGGCGGTGGGGGAGACTAGGGCTGGTGACCTGGTCGAGGACAGTCGGCACCCAGCTGATGTGGTTTTCTGGAGCCCAGAGATGGGGTGGCTCCCCATGGGTGCAAGTGTGTGTGTGTGTGTGTGTGTGAGAGAGAGAGAGAGAGAGAGAGAGGGAGGAAGAGACAGAGAGAGAGAGAGAGGTGCACTTCTGCCTGAGCTGGGACCTCTTCCCAGGCTCCCCCTCCTCCTGACACCAGAAGAGCCTGTGAAGAGTCACTGCCCTCCAGACCCCGAGCTCAGAGGGGCCGCTGGGGACCAGCCCTCCAGGCTCAGAGGAGAGCCGTGGTGCCCAGCTGTGTTTTGAGCTCCTGCCTGTGTTGACCGTTGCCCTGGGAACGCGGCAGCTCCGCCTCTGTGTGTCTGTCTGTGTGCCCAGTACATCTGAGCCCTAGGGAGGGGCAGAGAGAGCTCCTGGGGCTGCGCCAGGCCCAGCTCAGCTGCCCCGCAGCTCTGCCCGGTGGCCCCTGGCTGGAGACGTGGATACAGTGTTGAGGAGAAAGAGGGGCCAGAGGCCTGGTTCCCGGGGCGGGAGGGAAGGGCCTGGGCTCCCAGACAGGACTGGGTCTTGGACCCAGCTTCCTGGCCCTCGGTCATTGCCGCGGGACCTTGGGCAGCCCCTGCTCTGGGGGGCCACGGGGGGCAATACTAATCCTGTGAGGCCCCCTCGTGGATGCATGTGAGATAGGTGGTGGCTGTGAGGTTGCCTCGTGGTCACAGATCAGGTGTCACCCGTGCGTCTCTGGGAGCGAGGGAGCAGCTGTGCGCACGCGCCGGGTGAGGGGAGCGGAGCCACGCGGCCGGATGAATCAGTCCGCTCCATCGCGCAGACCTGCAGGGTT
>CM052543.1:144363012-144440838 GCA_028533065.1 Trachops cirrhosus
GATCCCTCCGCAGGAGCGGAGGATGCTCTAAACCCACGTCGGTAACATCTCCCAAGAGTGCACGGTCCCAAAGCAGTCATCTCGAAACCAAGAGGGCCCCCGCAAAGGCTGCTTGCATTCATTAAAATAACCAGTCAACTGATAGCGCAGCCTCTTTCAGAGCTTGGTCCGAGTCCACTTGTGGGCAACTTTTAAACAGGGACACCCTCTCCCCCACACCCTCGCCCCCCTGGTCTATTCTCTCTGCAGCAACACAACAAATATTTCTATCTTGTTTCCTCCCTTCAGACGTGCATTAAGTCGTCGCTCCTCCGAACAGCCCGGCGGAGTACTAGCCCCGAGGGGTTGAGGAACTTGCTCCGGGTCACAGAGCCAAGCTGCGGGGCAGCGGGGCTGGGAGTCGACCCCGTGGTCGGGGCCGGGGTTCGCGTCATCACCGCTAGAGCGCTGTGGCTGGGACCCAGAGGAGCCCGAGAAGGACGGGATCCTCAACTTACCTCACTGTAGTCTTTCAAAGAGACTTACATAATTCAAGAACGCCTGAGTTCAATTTAGTTTTTAAAAGTTCGATCACCTTTTAAGTGCTCTTGCACCGTAAGGCCAGCTTCTGAATGGCACCGTTCCCTGTAGAGGGCGACTACCAGGCCTGATTTCAGGACTGGGTTTTGGTAGTTCAGTTTTTCTTAGAAGTGGGAATTCCATAAAACAAGTGGTGAGGAAAAGAAGCCGTGCGAGGAGTACGTGACTCTGCCGCGCAAGGAGTACGTGACTCTCCCGTGCAGTCGAGTCCGAGGTCCCTTTCATGTTGCGCCCCAATACTCACCCTTCCCCAGGTATGAAGCCAGGCTGATCTCAGCGGCTCGAACGCAGCTCCTAGCCCCGCTCTCGCCCGCCCCCCACCCGGAGGTCGGTTTCCGCGCTCGGACCCAGGCTCGGGGATGTCCCGGGAGGCCCCGAGGCCCGAAGTTCGGGCCCAACCCCGGGGCTTCCTTCACCCCGCCACGCTCGTGTATACGCTCCCCCCGGGGTGGGCTGCGGAAGCCCCCTGCCAAGGGCGCCCTCTCCTCCCCACCCGCCCCGAGCCCGTCAGGGCCCCGCATCTCCGCCCAAGGGCAGCCCCAGCCCCCGGGGTTCCCTAACTGTTCCCCCCGGGCTCCACAGGCTTCCCGGGCAGCGTCCTCGAGCGGGCCAGGCCCGCGAGCCCCCACCCCGAGCGAACCCTGCCAAGGCCACGCGCCTGCCGGCTCCCCGAGCTGCGGACCGCCGCGAGGGTTCGGGGCCTTCAAACCGCACCCCCAGGACCGGGAGGGCCGCGCCTACCGAGCACCAAGCGAGCCATGCCGAGCGTCCGGGCCGCCGCGCAGTCCTGCCGCCGCCTCAGCTCTGCCGCGCCGCGCCCCCGTCGCCCCACGTCCCGCCCTCGGTCTGCGCGAGGCCGGAGGCCGGCGGCGGGGCGGGGCGGGCCGGAAGACGCTCGCCAAGCCGTGGCCGCGGCTCATTGGTCTCCGAAGGCTTCGTTCATCCTCATAGCCAATGAGAGGTGGCCGGGTAGAGGTTACCGGTTTGGTTTTTTTTATAAAGGCGGGGCGAGCGGCGGAAGGAGGGACTTGCTGGGGGCGGGACTGCCCAACCTCTCCATGCTCGTTGGTCGTTTCTCGTTGGTCCTCTCGCTTTGCCAACCACTCCCCTCCCCAGGCCGTTGGAGTCCACTATTTAGTGTTTCTTATCCCTTGGTTCTTTCTTCTCTCTTTAACCCCACGTTGCCTCGAAGGAGCCCCTTTCCAGCCCTCATTCATCCTTGGCCTCCTCATCCCTTTTCCTCTTTGTCTCCTGGGAGGATAACTTTCTTTGGGCCCTCAGTGCATCCAGGACCTTATTAAATGATGTTAATTTTTCTTGTTCCCGGATGAGTACTCAGTCAAAAAACACTTGCTAAGCACATGCTGTATATAACCTGTGTCACCAAGTATTTTGTTGAATTGCTTTAAAAGTTGCCATGTCTTGGGCACAGGTGCAAAGCCTTTCTCAGACAGAACCATGTTCCCCGCGGGACTCAAGCTTCAGCGCTCCTCGCAGGGTTTTCTTATTCGCCCTGGGTGGGGCCCTCGCAATGCCTTCACGTGGTCTGATGTCTTGGGAGATTTGCAAAAGTAAAATGTTTGAAGTATAATAGACTAAGACTAAGGTATCTTTCCATTCTGATTTCCTTTCCTATGTTTGGAGTAGACTTGAGCATTTGGTTTTTTTATTAGTACTAGTTTCTTTCTCTGTGCCGCCTAATACATCACAGCTATGTTATGTTATACATAGCTATGTTAAGCTATGATTCTGGCAAAAGCATTTATGAGCACAGTGGGATCTAGGAATGGTAGTGACTAGTAGGGAGGCACTAGACCTGAGCCTGGAAGATAGATTTGCTAGACAAGCAGGAGAATCTCTTTCTGGGGGAGAGGGACCAACGGGCATGGAGAAGGCATAGACAGGTGAACCTACATGGTGAAGAGGAAGCCGCAGCCAATGCCCATTTTTGGGGTGGTGCTGGGGGCTGTGTGACATGGTGAGACCTTCAGATTGTAGTACACAGGCTTGCCCCTGCAGATCCCCGAGTTTTAATTCTCTAAGATCTCTGTGAGTTTATCGATGCTGTTGAAAAATCTAGAACTTGGTGTGTCAGGGTAGTTAATGGTGGCTTCTAAAACGAACAACCCTAAAATCTCATTGGCTTATACTGTAAAGGGCTGTTTCTTGCCCTCATTGGGAGTGGCTTTTCAGGTGGTGACTCAGAGACTCTGGCTCCGCCCACGGTACAATGCCACCATCTTCTGAAACACGCACTCTCATTCAACGTGGGAGGTACTGTCCCCACCGGGACAAAACTGGCTCGTGGAGGGAAGGAGATGAAAAAAAATCTTAGATATTCCTAGGGCTACAGTTCATAAACAGAAACACAGTATACCTGTGTTTTCCAAATTTCATGGGAGAGAGGAAATTGGGAAGTGACTAAAAAGGCTCCTTAGGAGGATGATAATGAGAAAAGAGAGAGAGAGAGAGAGGCTGAGAAACACTGTTCTAGAACAGGGCTGTTCAATAGAAATATAATGCGAGCCACAACAACATATAAAATTTAAACATTTCTAGTAGCCACACTAAAAAGTAAAAGATTAATTTTAATATGGCTTAACCCAAGATATCCCCAATGTTATCATTCCAACCTGTAATCCTACAAAAATGATTAATAACCTATTTTACGTTCTTTTCATATTAAGTCTTCGAAGCCCAGTGTATATTTTACACTTGCAGCACATCTCAAAACGGCCACATTTCAAGTGCTCAATAGCCATGTGGAGCTGGAGGCTGCTCTGTCGGACAGCACTGTTCTGGCTCCTCCTTAGAGTCCTTGCTCAGCTCTTCTGCACTGGACTGACGGAAGAACAAAGAGAATGAGGAGGACTGCACGGGTAGTTTTGGCCAGGCCTGGCCCCGTCCTTCCACTCAGATCCCATTGGCCAGAAGCCGGACATGTGGCCCCAACTTAACTGCAGGGGAGGCTGGGAAATAGCGTTCTCTGGCCGGAAAGAGAAGTTGCACAGATTAGGATCAAGACCATCTCTGCTGCAGTCTGGGCTCCAAGTATCGGTCCTCCGTCTTCCTTCACACAAGGGTAGACGCAGTCCCTCCCCAAGGGGGCTGCACCCAGCTCAGAGTCCTGGATGTCTGGGAGATGCGTTGACCCTCTAGGTCAGGGTGGGAGGCCCCCGGGTACAGAGCTCGTGAACTGAAAGAACGAGCTGTCCTCTCCACCTGCAAACCCTTGAAGTGCAGTGTTAGGGCAGGCAGGAGAAGCATAAACACTCCCTGCCAGGAAGGAGAAGGGCGGACACAGAGCTGTCCCTGGTTCAGCAGTTCTGAAATCCCGGGGGGTGGGCTCGGTAAGGCTTCACACCCGGCAAAGGTGGCTCCCGGTCAGGGTCGGGCCCTGGGGAGGAGGAGGGAGGGGAGACGCCTGCTCTCCTGGGCTCTGTCCCGCCTTGCCTGTGGAAGGTTGAGGGTCCAAGATCTTCTTTATTTTGTGTTTTTGCCTTTTATTTTAAGTAACTTCTTATTGAAATGTAACATTGTTAGGGACCAAACAGTGTCTCCCCCAAATCCATAATGTTGAAGCCTTAAAATCCAAATGACTGTATTTGGAAACAGGGGCTTTAATGAGGTAATTGAGGCTAAGTGATGTCACAAGGGGGGGTCCTAATCCAATAGGACAGGTTTTCAAGAAGAGGAAGAAACACCAGGAGCGTGTAGCACAGTAAAGACCACTGAGGACGCAGCCAGAAGGCAGTGGTCTGCACACCAAGGAGAGAGGCCTCAGGATGGACAAGCCCTGCCAGCACCTTGACCTTGCACTTCCAGCCTCCAGAACTGTGATACAATAGATGTCTGTGGTTTAAGCCCTCTAGTCTGCGGTACTGTGCCATGGCCACTGGGCAGGCTCATATCTTTGATACAAACGTACATACTAAAAAGAACACACACCTTTAAGGGTAACAGCTCCTTGACCTCTTCATAAGGTGAACAGCCCATGTAAACGACATCCCAGAACCACCCCCTGCAGCTCCCGGAAAAAAATAGCTAGTATTGTGTATTGCCGTCATAGATTAGCTTTGCCTAACTGGGCACTTCATAGGAACAGAATCACACTTGTGGACAGCAAGGTGGTGACTGCTGGGGAGAGTGTATAAGGGGGATAAATGGGAATGGAAAAAAACACAATAAATATATAAATAAGATGCACATAAAAATTAAAAATAATAAATAAAACCCCAGCTGCACCACTCACTTAAAGCCACCACCAGTTTGCACTGTATCCGGCTACTTCCACTCCGAGTTCTGTTGGGCAGCCCGTCCACATAATATATAATTGCTGGCTGCGCCCCGCTGTGTGAATGGAGCACGGCTCCCACGAACATCGGAGGGTTGGCGCAGTGCACTGCCTAGCGGACCAGATGCACACCTTGTGGCCGGCGCCACAGGCTGCTTTCCAGGTACTGCCGAGTGTACGGTGGCCATTTTGTGTAACCGTTTAACTCTCAGCTCCAGCCGACACCTCCCAAACACAAATTATTTAGTCGGCCTGAGGTTGTTGAACCAGGGCTGCTCGGTACAAGAGAGCTATGTTCGGTTATGACCCCCAAATCTGCTGCTCTCCGGAGCTGGGTACGTCGGTGCTCCCTCAGCAGCTGTGCACCGAAGGCCTCGCGTATCTAGATGCTGAGCGGAGAACAAAAGAAATACAGAAAATGCAGTTCCAGCCATCAAGAGGTAGGCTTATCGGTGCACTTTGCCTAATCTAGAATATTCTGGCTCTTCTTAGAGGCTTTGAATTTGAAAGCTAAAGTATAAAGGGGGCTTGGCCGCAGATGCAGGCAAAGGAAGGGTTCGCTGCTCACTCTCGTCCACTCCTTCCCTCCCTCACTCATTTGACAAATATTTGCTGAATAGGCACTTATCTCCGGCACCGTGTGGGGCCTGGGCTGCTAAGATGCCTAAGAGAGGTTCCCTGCTCTAAGCTGTATATCTGAGACTAATACAAAATATAGAATGTAAGCTGTAATTGAAAAATAAAATAAAAGAGAGAGAGGTTTCCTGACCATAGATGCCCACAGCCCAATGGAGGAGGCAGGCTGATAAAAAGCTTCAAAGAAGGTACAGACAAAAAGTTCTATGAGATCCCAGAGCAAGCAAGCAACTCGCTCCCTTTCGGGGAGTCTGATGTTGAAGAGGGTTCCTGAGTGGTGGGGGACAGAAGCGGGGGTGCTGTTCCTGGCAAGGGCAGCTCAGAGGCTCAGAGGAGAAGGGCTTGGTGCGGGAGAACCCTCAGTGGTTAGACCTCTGTAGTGGGCTGACCGGGACAAGTCCCCACAGCTACGCAAGTACAGGGACAGCAACCACGCCAGTCACTTTTCTTTTAACACACTATGGGTTTTAAGAACAAAAGATTAACGCCTCTTACATGACTAAATTTGTTGAATGCTAGAACTTTGGACTATATTTCGTATGGCTCTCTGGGTGCTCAGTAAATGAGAATTGAGTGTTCCAGACTTGGGTGATTTGAGACAATTTCAGAAAGTCCCCTTGGCCTGGGTTGGAAGCTGGGCCAATCAAACACCAGCTCGGGGCCATTGTTCCTCGAAAAAAAAGAAAGGACCACAATAATATTCTCTGAAGCATGGCAGGCTCTTCTTCCTGATCTGCCCTCAGAGGCTTGCTCACCAAGCAGAAAACACACCACATGACTGAAGGAGGAAGCAAGGACAGTCCAGATACGTGCTCTTTTTTTCCCAGAACAATGAACAGAATTAATGACCCAAACTCCCCCCCACATTTCACATAGGTCATAATATTACTAATAAATAAATATGTTAACTTTGTATGTGCTAGCTCCCAGAATTTTTTAAAGCGGGGTTGGGGGTGAGGACATTGATGAATAAAGCAGAAAAGTTTCTTTTAAATCTCCTGTCTGGAAGTGGCACACCTCTCTCACTTCCACGGCCATTTACTGGACCAAGCAGGACGCAGGAGTCCCACTAGTGGGGACTGCACCCGTTTGCTGGGGCTGCCGTGACAAACAGCACCACTGGGTGGCCTAAACAACAGAAATTGGATGCCTCGTCCTTCTAGAGGCTGCGTGTCCAAGGCGCAGGGGCCGGCAGGGCTGGCTTCTCCTGAGGCCGCAGCCCCTGGCTGGTCTGCCGCCCCTTTCTCTCTGTGTGCTCACGTGGCCTTTCTCTGGGCCACAGGTTCCTGGTGTAACTTCCTCTTCCTGTTGGGTTAGGCCCCAGGCCATGACCTCATTTAGCCTTCGTGTCCTCCTCAAAAGCCTGTCTCCAAAGACAGTCACATCGGGGGGCCAGGGCTTTGACGTACGGATTTTGAGGGGACACTGTTTAGTTAGTAGCAGCGATGTGTCATTTTCCCCCAGGGAAGAGCATGATGGGGAGGGAAAGTGGAACGTTTCGCAGAGAATGTATGTAACCCACCAGATTGTAACCCAGTTTCTGCGATTCTGAAGGCCAGCAGGGAGCCCTTGCTCAGGGGTCCCCGGCGAGGGACCGGGAGCTGCCTGAGGACACGGGCTTGGCTTGTTTCTTGTGTGTCCTCCACCTGATGGTGGCTGACACCCTGTCACGCTCAGCATCTTCCTCGAGTGTGTGTACTATTTTTATTCAATTATAGTGACAAAGAATACCCCTTGAAAATAAGGACACTACTACCACACTCCTAGGAAACCCCTCCTTCAGAGGGGGACGCAAAGGCACAGTGACCCCCGCCCTGGCTGTGCGGGGGCCGGGGTATCGGTCCCCAGCACGCACAGCTCCCTGGGTAGATTCTCAGGGGGCTCCCTGCTGAGTCCCGGCACCAGGGTCAGTGAAATGGGACTTACTCCTCCTGTCTCTTAAAATGACAACTCCATTCAAAGCCACAGGTTGGTGCAGCCGGGGGACACTTGATTCTGTCAACTCCCTGAGAAGGTGGCCCCTCCTCCTGGTCATCGGGGGCAGAAACTGGGGCTCATTCTGGGCCCCGCTGCTCCCTTCTCCTGGGGCCAGGTCCCCAGGTAGCTTCCGTGATGGTGCCGATGTCGGCAGGCCTCCACCCCCCCCAGAGTTCCTGTCCCAGGGAACCAAAGCCCTCCCAGGTTCATCTGGGATACTCAGGGCCCAGAACCCCGCCTGGCAGGCCCCCCCTCCCCCGCCACGGCCCTCAGGACCACTGGCGCCTGCAGCCTGTGGACCCTGCGTGTTTCACGTCCCTTCTCCCTCTCCTGGTTGACCATTGTGACTCCGTCCGGCTCCTGCAAGTTCCCATCCCCACACCTGCCAGGTCCGACGCTACCTGTCACTTTGCCAATAGCTGTAAAACCAAGGATGTTGGCTTTCTGCTCACCAAACAACAGATCCCGTGGATACCAGGATCTGCCCTCCTCCATAGGCACAGGGGATTATCCACATTTTTTTTTTCCGTTCCCAGACTCAATCCCCAAATCCTGCCAAATTTGAAATCTCAATAGTATGTCTTCTCTCCATCCACCAGATCCTGGCCTGGCTCAGATTTCAGCATCTTGGACTCGACTGTTAGAAGAGCCCGTCTTGGTTCTCTTCTGGTCCATCCTTCCCCAGAGCTTTCCAGAGTTCTCCAGAGCTTCCTAGAGGATGAGAGGGGCCTAGGTCCTTTTCTTATGTTATTTTCTGATATATTAAAAACCAAAGACACGTCAAAGTAGGGTGATAATGTTGTGACAAATTTCACATGTTTACTTTGAATGGAATTAATGCTTTCATTTAAAAACTGTAATGCTAACCAGTTGTGCTAGTCATTAGGTAAAATTCTGGAACTAAAAAAATTGAGATAGTATGTCCCAAGTGGGATGTCCAGGCGGTAACGAGACACAGGGTCAAAGCAGTTCCTCGAAGAACACGTTTCTCTGCCTTGCCAGTTTGTCTTTGTGCCTAAACATCGAACCTCACTTGGAGATGACCTCTGAAGTTCCACTGTGGATTCCTCGGAGACTTATAGCTGGACAGTATGTCCATCCGGCCTCCTGCAGTGGCACAGATCACATTTCCCAGGCTCTGGTGGCGGAACTGTGAAGTCCGGGTGCCTGAGTCCCGCCCTCCCTGCTCCAGCCGCCCTGGGTCAGTCCTCTTGCAGGAGGATGTCCCTCTCTGGCTGCCTCTGCTTAGAATGGCTGCCCCCACCCCTCTCCCCACTCCACCCTTGGCTGATTCCCATTCAGCCTTTAAGACCCAGGTTCTCCACACCTGTCCCCGGGGAGGATGGGGGCCTGTGGCTCCTCCAGGCCCCAGCTGCATTCTGTTCCTCTAACTTCTTACCCGAGCGCTTGCCTCCTGCCTCCTCCGGTGCCCCCTGAGCAGCTGGAAGAGCTATGACCTGGTCAGGTCTATATTCACAGCTCTGAGCAGGGGCCAGGGGAAATGAGTGAATGAACAACCAATAAATACACGTATAAATGAATGAAATGCCACGAAGCTCTATGCCTATCAGTTCTCTGTTTGTTTTCGGCTGGATAATTTTGTTTGAGCTGGTGGAACCTGGTGAATTTGCAAGACAGCTGCAGCCAAGTTCCGGTGCAAGGCCAAAGTCCTCGTAGTTTCCCCCCACCCCCGCTCCGAGGAAAGGGCTTGGGGGCGTGGTCACCGCGCCTGCGTGTAATCAGGAGGACCACCAGGTGGCGCCAAGTCCCCGTGCTGAAGTGTTGCAATCCGTGTTCTGTATCGGAGTGCGTTCCATGAGACTGCAGATTATTCTAAATTGTTTTCCCGAAGGAGTATCCATCCACGGGTTCACTCTAAAATTCCAAATCTAGCCCAGGGAGGAAGAGAAATTTTGTAAATGATATTTAAGAGCAGTTAAAGGGAGAAATTAGTACAAGGAAATATTCAGAATGTTGCCCCAATTTGGAAGCTACAGCTTCACTGCGCTGCTTGTATGGGTCCTCCGGTCACCCCCGCTGTGTTGCTTGATCACCACCCCACCCCCTCACCCTCTGGTCACCCCCGCTGCAGCAGCCCGGGCCCTGAGAGAGGGAGCGGCTGTGCCCCCGGACACACATGGAGTACGCCGTTGCAGAACAGGCTAGAACAGGCCCACCACCAAGTGTTACCCGCGTTGTTCAAGAGGCAAATGGGCGCACTGGTGCGGCGTCCTCCGGGTACACCCCCCGCCCCAGAGCAGCTCTCCAGGGGACTACCTCCTTCCTTGTGCCCCAGCGAGCCTCCTGGTCCCCTTGTTCCCCTCGGTAACGACCCCTTCCCCCACAGGCTGTCACCTCTCACTGCCCGGAGCTGCGAGGGGCCCTTCGCACCTTGCTTAACCCGGAGGGCCCCCGGGGAAGTGAAGACCACTCACTCCGCTCCAGCACCCTGCTGGAGCAAGCCTTCACCCCGCCTCCTTTCTTCCCGGGATTCCTTTTTCTCTGAGCCAGCTTAGGAGAGTTTTCATACTACCCGGAGCCGTGGATGAGTTTACAGCCACTGAACGAGTATGATGAGTGTCAGATCTGAAGCCTGACAGACAGGCTCCGTGTTGGTTGGCTCTGTGACCACCCCTCCCCCACCTTTCTTCAGCGCTGGCAGGGCCACAGCTTTGCCCAACTCTGGGGGCCCATTCATATTGTAGTCTCTGTAAAGAGCGCTTTCTTGACTTGATCTGCAGGGGCCGCCCCCCTCCGCAAAGTCACTCAGCTCGCTGAGAATGCTCCGCACTGGGCACACTGCCCCGGGAGGGAGGCGGCTGCCAGTTCCTTCCGGACTGGGAGCCTCCCCTGCCGCTGTGCCGATGGGCTCCCCACTTCCAGCTGCAAACACCAGCCGCCTTATGCGCAGGGCAGGGACAGATCCCTGCCAGGTCTCAGCCTGGATGGGACGGGCCATGAGGTGTTAAATCAGGTAAAACAGGGGGCCTTCTGATTCCACTTGAGGCTGCAGCCCCCCCAGCCCAGCCCCCCAAGGTCACACCAGCTTCACAGAAGGAACAGACATCAGTTTGGCCTCCAGCCCCGATCTGGCCCAGGCTGGCCCCTGCCTGAGGCCGGGACTCTGAAATTCGGGGTCTTCTTCCCTCTACAGTATCCCCTCTCTTCTCCTCTCCCCCTGCTGGCTCAGGGGGACCTGGATGGCCTGGGGAGGTGGGGTCTCAGGGCTCCTTCTGTGCCGCTGTTTCTCTGCGCTCAGAAGCACCTGAGTCCCACTGGAGGGTTTCATTGCCCTTCAGGTGGGTGACGGATAAACAGCTGGGTGCAGGTCTTTTGAGCCCCCCGAATCCTCACACTGATGGCAGACTGCAGCTCCCACAGGCCAGGGCAGGGCACTTGGGTGCACATGCATTTCCAGGCAGTGTGCCTGGCACACAGCGGTCTGTCCCATGGCATTAATGAGGTAAGTGGGCATGCAGATCAGAGCTGGACGGATTCGGCGACGTGCCAGGGCTGGACGCTGCAGTGTCCGGAGGCAGAGCTCGGGGCCCAGGACTCAGGGAGGCAGCCAGCAGCCGGTCAGCTGGAGAGAACCCTTCCTTCCTCCAGGGCTCACGGCACCTCTCTGCATTCCAGTCACCGTTGGTGGATGCCACAGGGAAACCGAATTCGACAAGTTCCTCTCCCTACCCCACTCTCCCAAGCTTCCGAAGAAGACTTAAACCCAGCATCACCACTTTTCTAAATTCTGTCGCAAACTCCCAGCAGCTTATACAGTGAGCACCAGGCAGGACTGAAGAAAAATCCCCCGTGCTTTTCCATCTCTTCTCTGGTGGCGGCAGAAGGAGGCAGCAGCATTTCAGAAGGAGGCAGCAGCTCCGTCTCCACTCAGGCCCCACTTCTGAGCAGAGATTGAAATGGTGAAATCCTGAGCTGGATCGAAGAGAGGCTGTTTCTCTGTGGGATGTGTGTGCCGCCTGCACAGTATGCTTCGGAGAGAAACTGACTCTCAGTGGAAAGGGAACATTCTGGAACCTTCTAGATCAGTGTGTCTCCTCCTCTGAGAGGCCTCCCTGCTCCCCCAGGGCTGGGTACAGATCTCTGGCAAGGCCACCCTGTGGTTCTGCCCCTCCAGGTGGCACTCTGAGGGCTGGGGCCCCGCTGGACCTGGACTGACCAGGTGCTCAGTGGACAGTTGATTGGATGAAGGACCCGGCCCCGTGGCCTAGGAGAATCCTGGTTGTTCTTGGTTACAAACACGGAGAGGTAGGTCTTCCCCCTTCCCTCTGGACTTAGTGCCTGGCACATTCAGAGTTTGTGTTGAATGAACAGATTTTGTAGCAGGTGTTTATGAGCCCGTGTGTCTGGGGTGGAGAGTGGTGGCTACAGCGGAGTGACCCATCCCTCTGTCTTACTGAGAACTTACCCGGTCAGCGCCGCTTCCCATGTTACCTGAACCGTCTCAGGTAACTAACCCCTAGGAGCAATCTGTGAGCTGGGAGGGGTTGCCTTCCTCTTACATGTGAGCTGGGGAGAGGTCATGGGACTCCCCCAGGGTCACAGGCTGGAAGTGGGCGACAGAGCCGGGTTGGTTGGACTCCAGGGCCTGTGTTGCTGACCAGGCTGCATGAGCCCATTTTCTGTCCTATCACTGTCCCGCCTCCTCCTTGGGCTTATGTCTTCAGTCCTGCTTTCTCAGCCCCTCCAGGAGCCCACCAGGCTCAGTCTGGCTGATGGAAGCCGCCAGGAGAGGCGCTGGTGTGGCCAGCCACGTCCACTAGGTGTCACTGCAGGCAAAGGTTAGTATTGGTGCAGAAGTCACCGAGGCCAAGGAGCCTGGGGCAGGTGGGAAACAGGAAGTATGGCTCCTACACACATAGAAATCTACGAAGTCTGTCCCGAAGGTAGCCAGCCATGCAATATGAAAAATAGAGACAGTTATTGAAGAAGATACAAGATACAAGAAACATTGTACACAGGATAATGACACTTCAGTCCCATTCAAAGTAGGCACCTTAGGACCTCACACAGTGCTCCCAGTTGCCATCAGCTGCCCTGTTGTATTTTCCTGAATTTCATCGATGGGCTGAAATCCTTTCCCTTTCAAAGGTGATTTTAGTTTTGGGAAAAGCTAGACTTGGCAGGTTGCTAAATCTGGGCTGTAGGGGACCTGAGTCACCTGGGCAATTTGATGTTTCACCAAAAAAAAAAAAAAAAAATGCATGAGACATGATGCGTGAGCAAGCACATTGTTGTGATGAAGCTGCCAATCACCTGTTACCCAGAGCTGTGGCCTTCTGAATCATCCAAGTAGTTTCCACAGAGGAATGTTCAAGCTTAACGCAAAATTTGATGCAGATTCATTGCTCTACTCACTCAGTCATTTTGAATGTGACGGCCAAACAGTACACATGCTCACTCAACAGTGTCTACCGCCCCACTGACTGGTACAGTGAAGTCGTCACTGTTCAGGCACGCACATTCCAGTCCATGGTCCTTTGCTGCCAGGTTACATCGAGGTTTTGCAAACCATTCATTCTCCTTACATGGATGATGGCTGGACTTTTTCCAGACACTCTTTGTATTTCTGGGAGTGAAATCTAGAAGATGTTTTAGGAAATGAGTCTCGGCCCATGAGGAACTTGTTGTGAGCCCTGGCCTGGGTCCCACCTCTTGGCCTCGCCTTTCGGCAGCCTCAGCCCTCAGGTGAAGCCGTGGCCGCAGTCCTGCTGGAAACCCAACCCCCTCGTCCTTGGGTGAAGGGTGCTCAGGGTGAGCCCCGAGTCCCCATCCCTTCTCCTCTCCCTGCCCATTGGGTGCCAAGTGCAGGTTCCCCCTCTCACCAGGCAACTGTGTCATCACGCTCAGGCTGAATCAGCAGCTCACTCGGAATAGCGGTGGCTGGCCGTGCTGGGGGCCGGGTGGGTATGCTGGGCATTCCCGGGACAGGGTACGGCAGGAGCAAAGGCCTGGGGGCTGGAATAGCTCGTGTTCAGGGGCGCTCTACAGTTCAGTGTTTCTGGATACAAGAGCCTGCAGGGCCCTTAGGATGGACGTAGGGGGTTGGGCCAGAGGAGGCGGGCTTGCCATCCCTGTTCAGGAGGGTCGACTGTATCTTTAGGGCCACCGATGGAGTGGGGATATAATTTATGGTCCACCCAAGGACACTTTTGAGAGTGAGCAGGTGCTAGAAATAATTCACAGGTGGTAGCTGCTCTATACGAAGCATGAACTGACTGTCCCAGACGGCTGTCCTGCCTGGAGGGCCCTGCAGAGAGTGAAGTATGGAACGTCACGTGAGCAGATTTGCACTTTAGAAAGGTCTCTGGCCGCGGGGCACGGGACGGGTTGAACAACTTTTCATTTGAAAAAGTAAAACACGCTCGATGTAAAGAAATCGGAGGGGTCAAAAAGTAGACCCGGAGCACCCCCCCTCCCCCCTCCCTTACCCCGAGTTCCATTTCTGGAGAGCAAGCTCCGTGCCCAGTGTTAGCGTTTTCTTCCGGAGTTTGATCACCAGAGCATGCATGTACACGTCCCGCTTTGGCACGACAGCGACACGCGACGCCACTGCTGCAGCCCTTGCTTGGTATTTCCGCACCTCCAAGTCGTCCTGACCTGCGTGCTCAGCCCTCATTTTGATGGCTTTAAAATGTTCCCCAGCCCAGCACGTTGTTTTCCACATCTCCCCTGTGGGGGGCGCCCTGTGGTTGTCACCGGCAACGCTGCGGGTAACGTGTGCAGAGGGCGAGCTCCTTGCCCTGGAATTGTGGACTCAAAGGGCATATACGTTTATAATCCGGATCCGACGTCAAATCGCCCTCCGTGGAGGGGAACCCATTCTCCGCACAGGTTCCGTGCCTGTGGATACCAACCGCGGAGGGAGTCCTGGTGACTGGGCGAAGTGGGCTGTCCGACTGGAGGCGGGAGAGTGATGGGTGACGACTGCTATAGGCCGGGACAGAGACGTGAGGGTCTCACGTGAGGCTGTCACAGTCGGGGTGGCAAGGAAGCAAAGATTTGGAGAATTACGAGGAGGTGAAGTCAGCCTGACCAGGGGATGGGGGATGACTTCTACTTTCCTGCCTGGGGTAACTGAGGGCTGAAGCTGAGCTGATTAACTGAGATGGGGGTACGGGTCCCCGGAAGATGAGGCGTTGCTGTGGAGGAGCAGGAAGGCAGCCCCAACCAGGTGGGGACATCTAGAGAGAAGGCGGATACACAGCCCTGAGGCTGGGGAAGAGCTCGGGGTGAAGCCGCGTTCCGTTCCCTACGGCCGCTGAGGCCTGTTTGCAGACCTGGCGGCCGGGGCCAGTGCGCCATGGAGACGGCCTCGGCAGCGGAGGGAAGGGAGAAGCCGGGGTCCTGGGAGGCAAAATTGCAGAGGCCCACCCTCAGCATTGGCCCTGCACTTGCACATCTTGAGAGTCAGGGCCCTGGGGGAGGAGCCTGAGGATCAGCAATATTTAAGGGGCAGACTTGGGGCAGAAGCACAAGGAATGTTCTGGAGGCCATGGAGTGACAGGTCTGGTTGGGGAGGGACTAGAGAGTGTCCATTAGTTAGAACGATTAGGAGATCGCGAGTGCCCGTAGCCCAGCTGCTGTACTAAAGCCACAGAGGGTGGATTCTATGAAACAACCAAAGGACTCAGGGTGTTTACTCATTGGTCGTATCCTAGCAACAGTGTCTCCTCAACAGGGCTAAGTGTTCTAGACCTAGAGACCAAATTACACAGGAACGCGGTGTTCTAGAATGTCTGCTGGGGTTTGTCAGTCAATTTCCCACTTGGAGGTACTCAGGAGATTGGAAAAAACTGCCCCCACTTCTCTGTGAATTTCCAGGTAGTCGATGGCAGGCGTTTTCGTGGTGATAGAAGACTCAAATGCTTTGCGGGGGTCCCCTCTCTGGAGCTCAGAGTTCACTGGAGGGGAACAGGATAAGAGCTGGTTCCCAGAGGAGAAAATGAGCTGTGCATCGACCGCACTGGGCCACCTGTTAAACCCGACGTCACAGATCGGCCCTAAGACTTCCCTGTGGGGTTGGTGCTTTCCTGAGACCCTGGCAACGCCTTCCCTCCCCTTCCTGTGAGTCCTGTCGCATCAGTGCGGCCCGTTGGACCCGCAGATCGCTTTTAGCAGCTGTCAGTGATGCCCAGGAGATGGGGGGAGGGGGTGAGACCGCCAAGGCTGCCATTCCCCTGCTGGGCGCTCCCCGGCCTGGCACCTCCATGCCTTGGGGAGGGCTCTCAGCCCCCCTATGTATGATTTTGTTCTGTGAGCCTCGGCCCCCGGTAGACAGACGGTGAGCTGGCCTGTGAGGCAGGGGCTGCTCTTGGGCCTCTCTTTGAGGAGCTCCTTTCTCTGGGAGAGTGCTGAGAGGCTACCGCATGAGGCTCAGGAAGTGCGAGGAGGCGAAAAGTCTGGTCTTTCCTTCTGAGGTCCCACCATTGAGTAGAGGAGGTAACCTAGCAGCTTCCTTCTGGGAAGTGCAACACACTAGGAGGGAAGAAGCCAGGATGGGCTGGGCAATCAGCAGAGACTTCCTGGAGGAGGCGGCACCTGAGCTAGATCTTGTAGCACAGGAACAAGTTGGGCTGGTGGAAGATGTGGGCTAGCATGGAGCTACAAGTGCAGGGTTTTGGCAAACCTGGGGTCCAAAGTCTAGACGGGCAGTGTCCCCGGCTTTGTGCCTGGCACGGAGTACACTTAGGAATTGCTGTGCAGTAAAAACAACGGGACAGGGACCAGGTCTTTCCTCAGGAAGGGGGATGGCTCCTGGGCAGATCAGTGTGAACGGCAGTGGTTTCATCCTGTCACGGGCAGTCTCCTTGTCCCTCGTGATCACCGACAGAACGTGCCTCTGAGCCCGGCTGTGGCCTGAGAGCAGCGAAGAAGATGCCGTCAGCTCAGCCCTGCGGGGCTGGGGGAGCTCGAGGGTGGAGTAGACCCTGTTCTCGGGGATCCTCGCCAATGGAAGTGGGGTGACAGGGTGGCCCTCAGGTCCTCCTGAGTATTATATAAAGTAATTCAATATGGCCTTGGGTGCGGTCAAGCCCGGGTCTTCTCTCACTTGGCCTTTCTCACCTTGCCTTCGGTTTGTGCTGAGGACGGCAGGGACTGGTCTTGGTGCTTCCAAGGGACATCACAGGAGCCAACTTCTGTCATCCTCAGGGTTCTCTAGGGGATCCGCGCTGGGGAGAGGGCCAGACGGGCTGGTTTCTTCCCCGAACACAGACACCTCCAGACACGTGGCTGAGCCTCGGGACACCAGGCAACGGTGCTCTTTTGGCACATAGATGAACGTTTCCAAGTAAAGCCCGTCTCAGAAACTGTCCGCTTGTTCTGCAAACTGCTGGGCGCACGTCCGACCCTGCCTGGTATGTCCTCTTCCTGTTGATTAGCGTCTGGTTTGGGGTTGGAGGGGAACTGAGTAAGACATAACCATGGTAACTAACAGGAGCTAACTCCAACCCCGATTGCTAACCACTGGGTTACATGTGCCCCGCCTTCCCAGCCTGCCCCGCAGAGCCTGGGAAGGTGCTGTGCTTGGCAGAGGCCCCGCTGAGGGGGTTGTGCCTGGTCCTGGGACCAGGAGCAGGTGCTGGGGGGGTGACTCCTGCCGCCTGGCCCAGCCTGCCGCCCTCCCTGGGTGATTCTGGGCAAGTCACCTCCCTCGGGTCTCTTAGGCTTCCCTAAGAGAGTGGCATGCCCGGGAGCCTTGTGAGAATATGGGGTAAAGCTCATGCAACAAATTTTGTAAGTCACGTGCAAATAGCAGGGGTCCTACCCTCACTCTTCAGTCCCACGGGGCTGTGTTTTTGTGGGTGCTGGAGCGAGGGAAGCTGGATGATGTAATAAAAATCTTTCTATTATGGTAATCTTCAGATACCAGTGAAAACAGGCAGACTAGAATTATGGTTTTCCAAGTACTCACGGCCAGTTAGCGTTTGGCCCATCTTGCTTCATTCATAAGTCAAGTCTATTGAGGAATAGTTTACATACAAAGAGTGCACCTAATTGTACCTTTTGATGAATTCAGACAAATTTAGACATTCTCGTGTATTACCACAATCGAATACTTAACATTTTCGTCGCTTCCTGTGTGCCCCCTCGCAGGCCGTGGTCCATCCCCACAGCCCCAGGCCTGAGGCCGACCCCCCGGGACTCGTGGGCTCCTGTCCTCCTCAGTAGGGGGCGCCCTCTCCCCTTGAGGGCTGCGCCGTGCAGCGGCCATGTTGCCCTTTCCTTGGCGACTCGGCTTCACCTTCTCAGCAGGCTGGGGGCGGGGGGACGTTTGGGAGCCGCCTCCCCGCGCCAGGTCCCACTGAAGCCAGGCTTTGGTTTCCCAGACTTGTTTTGATGCCGTTGTCGGCTCCCCTGGTCTGAGTTTCTGTGTCTCTGTGGTTTCTCCGGGTCAATGTCACGGGCAGGAGCGTCAGCAGTCATAGTTTGCCATCTCACGGTGACTGTCCGTCCAGTCGCGCGGAACGGAACTCACGTTGTCACCGGGCGGACGGCCGAGGCCAGCACGCCAGGTTCTGATGCTGCGTACACTGCCAGTCTCTGGGCTTGTTGAAGCAAATCCCCCCCGCTTACGTTTTATATTTTCCAATGACCCTGAAATCCAACGGATTTTGACCGGCCGTTCGGTTTGGATCAGGAGGGAAGTCTGTCAGTCGTGTGACCACAACACAATTGTGATGCAGGAATGGAGTCATAATGCCATCTGAATTAGTCCTGCTCTCTGTGACTCGGTTGCAAACACGGAGTCTGCCGGCAGTAATTACATACCGGTGCACGTTTCAGTGGTTTCGCACTGCTTATATTCTAATTCTAGGTATCTGGTTAGCGAAGTGGGCACTTTTATTCACATACAATAAAACACCCAAGTGCTTACAAAAATTAAATACGGTATGAAAGTCAGCTTATAATTACTGCCTACGACGGCTCCCGCAGCAGCACTCCCTCGAGAGCCCCGGGCTGGCCCGCCTGCTCGACTCTGCGGGAGAGGCGGGAGCGCAGGCGGGACCTGGAGCCAGAGGACCCGCGTCCAAGTCCCGCCGGTGTCACTCGCCAGGCGGGGCGTGCATCCAGGCTGCGGCATCCCGGTCCTCGACTCCCTGGGATGGACTGCAAACATTTGTGTTGCACAGGGCTGTCGGGTGGACGTTTGCTCTGGTTGTTTGCTTAACGGAAGTGAGTGTCCTTTCCGCTTTTCCAGGTTGTCACATCAAACTCCACACCCCCAAGGGCTTGGACATCTGTCCTCACCCAGCTTGTCCCCTAAAGGACAGCAACGCTGGACAGCAACTTCAAGGAGGGGCGTTTGTTGATAAAAGTAGAAAATGACCAGGATGGGGAACAGTGGGCGGAGTCTGAGAACAGGTCCCCAGCCCAGCAGGAAGGGTGCAGACTGAGCCTGAGTGGGTGTTAGCTTGGGAGACACGGGTGTGGGTCTGGACAAAGGAGGAGCTTGGCAGGAAGGCTTAGCGGTGCATGGAGGGGGAGGCGTTGCCAGTGGGGGGAGCTCTGACGGAGGGGGAGGCCCTGCAGTTCTGTCCCAGGGAGGGAGGGGGCGTTGTGGAGCGGCATTGTGAGCCCTGCTGCGGCTGCCCTTTCCGGGCTCTGAGGGCACTCGGCACCCGCCCTGTCCTCTGTAGGCCTCTCCTGCAGGGCTGTCCTGTAGCACGACGTGGGCTCACGGGGTCCAACTTCATAGCCTCTGAAGCGGGAGCTCATGGGGTGGCTCCCTGGGGCATGGGGCAAACATGAGACCCCCATTCAGATTCAGCTGCGTCTCGTTCTAGTGTTCTATTCTCAGTTTACTTGTTATATCGTCCGCACAATGTGGCGGTTTAATCGTATGCACCACTTACAAAATTTATGAGAGATAGAGGTGTGCTTACCGGGGATTCACGTTCTAAATATAAAAATAAACCGACGGGACAAAACGTGGGCCAGAAACAGGCCAGGCGGACACAGAAAGTTGATTTACGACAAAACATGGCCGTGCGACCAGGCGGGGGAGTGAGTGCGGCTGAGCTCGAAGGAGCCTCACAGGGAAGAATGGAAGAGAGCCCTTAAAAAAATCATTCCAGCAGATTCAAGGCCTAGCTAGGAACTCACAGCACTTTAAGGAGATCATGTTTTGTTTTTTAAAAACACTGATTGATTGATTAGAGAGGGAGGAAGGGAGGAAGAGAGGGAGAGAGGAATCCATGTGAGAGAGGAACTGGTCAGTTGCCTCTCATACGTGCCCCGACCACGGACTGAACCCACATCCCAGGCATATGCCTGGACTGGGAATCGAACCAATAACTTTTCGATGTGTAAGATGGCACCCAAACAGCTTGAGCCACCCAAGTCTGGGCGGAAGATGATGTTTATCTTTATGGCTTGTAATAAAGAGGGAAGTTCTCGAATGAAATACAGAAAAGTATAGATCATAAAGGAAAAGGGGGTAAAACTGACCACATTGAGAGTAAGACTTTTTATTCGTTAAAGAGACAGAATCCATGAATCTGTCCCGTGCAGGGGGCACTGTAACCTGGGACATGGCGATCGGAAAACAACACCGAGAAAGCGGAAGATGCCACGACCCGGCAGAGCTGCCCTCCCAGGAGCGTGCTCCAGAGACAGTCCCGTCCGTCAGGGGTGCTCAGAGCAGCCTCGTTCCCCGAGGCACAAACTGGAGACAGCCTGAGGGCTAGACAAGTTCCCGGGATAGCTGGACCGTGGAATGCAACAGAGAAGGGAGAGCAAATGAACTTCAGGAATGTACGGTAGAGCCCCAGAATGCAGTAGAAGAATCAGCCGCTATCATTCCACTGACGCAAAGTTCAAGATGGGCAAAGCTAAATACGTGTTCAGGGACGCAGACGTGGGAAAACTATGCCTCGCCACGAGGAAGTGTAAACAGAATCCGTGATAGGTGTGGGGGAGGGGGGAGGGGCAGGACGCGCGTTCCTGTGTGGGTGTCACCGAGTTCCGGTCCTTAAGCTGGGTCGTGGGCAAGTGGGCATGTGGGTATTTGTAACACGGATGGTCTGTGCAGCCTACACATCGGTTATAAACACTCTTCATTATATTTATATCTACTAATGTCTATACCATAAAAACAATGGCTCAAACACTCTGCGTTTGCAAGGGAGCATAATTGTTGCCTCTCCTGGGCCAGCCCTGCCGTTACCGGATAGCTCGCTGGGAGCTGGCGGTCGCTAACCAGCGTCTGCCCCTTCCACTCCTGACGCCTGCCACGGTGCTGGGCACGCTCGGAATAACCACAGCCGGGATGGGATGGTGCCGAGGACCCAGCACAGAGGGAGGCGGAAAGTGGGCTCTCTGGGAGGGCACCCTGCCCTTTCTGTGGCGACCTCAGAAGCAAGGAGGCATCCCTGTCCTTCTAAAACCCACCTGGACCATTTTTGTGTGAGAGTAGCTTAGCCAGGCCAGTGCCAGGCCCTGCGAGGCCCTGGGAGATGCCTCCTCCGAGGACTCCATCGCCAGAGACCAGCTCTGCGAGGAGGAGATAAGAATGGAGTGCAGCCAGGGGGTGCGCCATCATTCTGCTTTACCTATGGTTGTCAAGGTTACCAGAGCCTCCTGTTTCTTAGTAACCACTCCTCCCAAAATAGCCTCCATTGGTGCCAGCCAGCGCACTGCACCCTGTATCGTGATCATTACACCCGTTCCCCGTCTCATCTTTCCCGGCGCTGGGCGAAGAGTTAAAATCCCCACTTTTCAGATGAGAAAAGCGCCTGGAGGGGTTAGGTGACTTGCCCAAGGCCAGATGACTCACAGGTGTCAGAACTGAACGGAAAACCCAGACTTTCTGAGGCCAGCCAGGAGAACTCTCCCTACACCCAGCTGCCGCTTCATTGCTGGCGGCTTGTCACACCGCAGGGGACGAGGTGCAGCGAAGGTCTGACGTGCTGTTGTCTTTAGAAGCCGACACTGCCCCGCCTCCTTCCTCACCAACAGAACCCCGATTTTCTTCATGCGTAGAGGGCCCTTTGCCTCTCGCAGTCGTCCCCTGCCCCAGGAGTAAAGGCTGATGAGCTGTGGCGATAGGTCTCGTCCTCGGGTTAGTGGCGGTTTGAAAGTGGAAGGGGACACAGTCCTGGCCGCTGGGGGGTGGGTGAGTCTGCAGGGGAGTGACTGGGAAAGGCGCTTCTAAGGAAAGAAGGACCCCGAGGGAGGGCCCTCCTCCTGACATGATGGAGTCTGCTCATTGGCCACAGGAGGGCCCACTGCCGATGACATCTGAGTGGAAGGGCGGTCTAGCTGGGAGAGGCCACCTCTTCCTCGAAGCCAGGTCCTTCCTGTTGGGTCCCCTTCGGTTGTACCTGTGGCCTTCTGCTCTGTGGTGGGCTCTATTCGGATTGGTCCTTCCAATCCTATTGGGCCACGAGCTCCCAGGGAATTTGTCCCTTACCCCCATCCCCCAGTCCAGTGGCAGAGGAGGCAAGGAAGGACGTCACTGAGATCGCGCTGGTGCTCTTGGCTCTGACCTCTGGTGGGAGGTACCTGTACCCCACTCATGGGGGCCTCCTTGGTGACTCTGCAGAAGGTCCCCAGCTGAAGTACAGTATTGTCCTCCTCAACATCTACAGGGCAGGCTTATTTTGGAAACTCTTTCAGATGAAACTCCTTCACAATATTGACATGATCTTAGGACTTGGAAGATTTGTTCATGGGCAGATGACGATCGCTCATGGGAAGAACTGCCACTCCATTCATGCGTTCCCCCTCTGTCAGGTGCCCCGTTGTTAAATGTCGGCACAGCGCAGGGGAGAGAATTCACATCCATGGAGAGCTGTGCTGAGCGCGGTGGGCGGGTCCAGCTCCGCCGGGGAGGGGCTGCGGGGGCAGTGGGGGCTGTCTGGTCCTTTGGGTGGGAGGGAAGGAGACTGGAGGAGGTAAAAAGCAGGGTGAGGTCGAGAATCACTCATTTGGGTCCCTGAGTGCCAGAGGAAAGACTGGGGACTTAGTGTGGCCTGCAGTTCCTGGGAAGACATCGAAACGGTTCAGGTGTGACAGGGACACATGGCTGGCTGTCCAAACGGTTCAGGTGTGACAGGGACACATGGCTGGCTGTCCAGACTGTGGAGGGACAGGTGGAGTGAGGAGCAGGTGCCTCCAGGAGGAGGCAGCAGCGTGTGTCTCTGTGAGAGCTACCGGGGAGGGACGAGGAAGGGGCAGCCTCCTGCCTAGGAGAGAAAAGAGTCCCGGACACAGGGGCAGAACACACAAGTCCTTGTCCTGCTGTGGCCTCTTAGTCAATGTCACGTTAGTGAAACCATGTCCCTGTCTCTGGGTTCTGTTTTCTCAGGGCAAACAAAATGGAGAGACACCAGGTTCCCCGCCACCCTGGTTCTCTGCTCCTCTATGCATGAGACGGAGGTGCTGCAAGCTAAACAGGTCAGGGCCTCCTGCTGGATGTGGGGGCGGGACAACGGCTCAAAGAGGCCTCCCTCCCTGTAAGGCAGAGGAGGGGGGCCTCGGGAGGAGCAGAGACATCAGCCCAGTCTCCCCTCGACCTGGCAGGCCAAGGGCTCCCACTAATGACTTCCCGCCAGGTCCACACGTGTTGAGAACTCAGGAATGCTCATGTCTGCCATGGCTTGTTTTTCTAGCTCTTCTCGATTTTGTTTTTTTGCTTGATTCCCAGGCATGCATGAGAGTTAATGAAGCAGTTCTATGATTAAACCACTTGGAAACGTAGAAGACAATGTACTTGGGTTTGAATGGCATAATTGGAGATTGGGGAAGAAACATCTGTAAGAGAATGACATACAAATCTTGTGTATCACCCCCTTGTACCACATCCCTGAAAAAATAAGTCCCCTGAAAGTGCTCAGAAATGAGCTACTTTGTGCGTTTTGGTAAAAAGCAAAAGCATTTCTATTTCCAGTGGAGTGCTCTATGAAACACTTCAAAGTGCAGATCTGAACGCCAGTTCTGGTTCCACACAGCTGGGAAGGCTAGAATCCTCGTCACTTTTGGAGAAGTGGGTGATGCTGCTGAAAGCCACCAGCATTTGTTCTGGCAGAGCCCTCACCTGCTAAGATGCCGGGGCGCCGTTCTATTCTTTGCAGTGAATCATTGACTATATTTTAAGTTTTATCTTTGTTGATGGAGAAGTGGAGGCTTTAGGATGCGGAAGGGACCGGGGTGGGGGACTTGGCTGGGCAGAGTGTAGGGCGAGCAGACGGAGGCCGTGTGGGGCGAACTTGGGCTCCCAGCCCTATTTCCTGTCTGCAGACACACAGTGGGCAACCTTGATCTCATCATCGACCCACATTTGTACAGTTCAGTGCTTTGCAAGGCTCATCTCGGGCATTACTTCACGGGTTTCGGATCCCTCTCGCAAACGGGGGCAAATCGTTTCCTTCAAAGGGCTCACATCATTTGCACACTTGGAGTCAGCGTGCATTTGAGATGTGCCCAGATTCAAATCTGTCTCGACTCTGTGCCAACTCAGACACACGCGTGTAGTGTGAGTACGGTGCCGGGCATGGGGCAAGGAGGCAGCTGGGAAAGGTGGGGAGGGCGCTGGATTGGAGCCAGGAAGATCTGAGGTCAAAGCTTGGCTTGTCACTTCCTAGGTACTTGACCTTGGGCAAGTGAATTAGCCTCTCTGAGCCTTCTTTCCCCGGTCGGTCGGTAAATGAGCTGGCTACCACGCCTTGTCCTCGGGGGTGTTGTGAGGCACACGTGGGACGTGGGATGTGGAAGCACTTTGTCGATGGGGCGGCACCGGTAAAGGCACTAACTTGAGTTTTCCAGCACACCTGCTGTGTCCCAGGAGGGTGTGACCAGAGTCCTGGAGGGCCCTTAGGCCATGTCACCTGTTCCAACAAGCCGTCCTCCCATCCCACATCCACATTGCTGCATAACTTAGTGGACGTGTGACAAAATTCAGTGATTGTCAAGGGGGCTTTGGCCAGTTGCCTCCAGTCTCAGCCCTCGCCCAGCGCCTGGCCCAGCACCTGGCCCACGGTCTCCGTCAATGACAGAACGGGGTTGGGTGGTGGTCGGCAGGTGCACAGATGAGCAAGAGAGAAAAATCCCTCTCCCCTTCCCCCTCTCCCCATGACTCCTCCTCCCTATTGCGGTGCTATCTCCTTCTCTGGCTGGCAAGGTGTTCATAGAGCTCTAACCATTTAGTGGTCATTTTGCTTTTAATTGTTTGTCATGAAGTGACTCGCTTACTGAACAACACACACATTCAGATGTACTTCCTTATGTTGCGCTTGGACATGAGAGCCTTGGGTTTCACGTTGGGGGACCAGGGGTGGAGCTCGAAGACAGCTGTGCACGTCAGGGACCCCCTGAATCTCGGCGTCCCTGTCAGGAGAGGTGGGGAGGTGACGCGTCCTCCCCGGTGTTCCAGCACAGACCCTGTGTGTGTGAGCGCTCTTTGTGAACTCGGAGCAGAGCCCTCCAGAGAGAACCGGCAGCGCCCTCCGAGGGGGTGGGGGGATGTGGTGAGGGCCAGGCGCTGCCCGCAGATCTTCAGACTGGGAAGAATTGTTTTGAGGGATTCTGGAGGCTCCTGGGGGTACTTGTGCCCCACAAATTCTTTACGGGGCAGTGGAGGCAGCAGGTCCTGCCCCATGGCGAGTCCAGTTCCTCCGTAAACTCGATGGTGTTCTTGTGAGGTATGAAAGCCATTTTCCCCTCAAATATTGAACAATGAGGAAAGGGGCTCTTAGCCTGTTTCGCTCAACGCTGAGCTCTTCGGTGGGTGAAACATCTCCAGTTAGTCTGCCTGGGCTGCCATCAGACATCACCTGGGGGATCCAACTGCACTAGTGTATTTCCTCACCATTCTGGAGGCTGGAAGTCCAAGGTCAGGGTCATTTTCTGGCTTGCAGATGGCTGCCTTCTTGCTGTGTCCTCACGTGATGGAGAGAGTGTGCTTGTGTCCCTTCCTCTTCTTATAAGGACACTAGTCATATTGGGTCAGGGTCCACCCGTATGACCTCATTTAATCTTCATTCCTTCCTCAAAGACGCCATCTCCGATACAGCCACATGGGGTTAAGGCATTAACACATGGATCTGGGGAGGGCACAGTTCAGCTCACAGCAAATCCCAAGGGTTAAGTCCGCAGAAGTGGAAGGAGCTGGGGCTCAGCAGTCAGTATGACCTGGGCTTAAGGCCCACCCGCCCCCTGGAGCTGAGGGGCTGGGCATGTTTCTAATCTCTCCCAGCCTATTTCTTTCCCTGTAAAATGTGGCTAGCAGGCCCAGAGCTCCCAGATTTGCTCAGAGCTCAGGTGAGGGAACAGCTGTGCAGCAGCGAGAACTCCACCAGGCACCTGGTGTCCTCGGGGACAGTCAGCCCCTTCCTTTCCTGTCCTCTCTTGAAATGCCAGCCCTTGGCATCTTGCTCTTTGCACACTGAAGAGGTTGAGCTGTTTTTAGGGTCTGCTCCTTCATCCTGGACGTAGTGTCTAGGAAGGGCCACTGGGCTCTGTCCTTGGCCCTAATGAAGGTCACAACATATAACTGTCAAGGTTATTAAGGTGAACTGAGGTGCCATATGTGAAGCACTAGGACCATCGCAGGGGAAGACACCATCCCTGCTCTTATGGAAATTCAAGTCTTCGGGGAGAAGGGAGGCATTAATTAGATGATTACGAAGGCTCACATCTGTGGTCCTGGGTCCACGCTGCCCCCGCCTCTGCCACTCCTGCTGCCACACCGAAGGTGTCCTCCAAGGGGCCTCCACGGGCGTTGCCAGCCCATCCATTCTGGGAGCGGGGTCCCCAGGGTGGCCGGGGAGGATGCCGGAGTTCCTGCTCTAAGTCCCTGGCACCTCATCAAATGCCAGCTCGGCCTGCAGCTATGCGTTCTCCTTCCACCCTCTCCTGTTTGGGTGTCTGCCAGACAGCCACTCCTGGTCCCCATGAGTCAGAGAGCCACTTCCTACCCCTGGCCTGCTCACAGTGGGGAAGAAGTTGGCTCATTAGAAGCAAGTTCCATGGGATGGAGGCGCCTCATTTGTTGATACTCCCCATGCCCAGCAACTGCTGGGGCTCTGGAGTGGGCTGGGTTGGCTGCTCTCCTGCACTCTGGCCCAGCTTTGCTGGGGGCTTGCTGGGTGGCTCAGAGCAGTTTCTGCCCTCTTGGTGGTATGGAGGGTTTTATGGTCTGAAAAAATACATGGGGTGGGTTAGGTGGTATGAGGCAGCCTGGTTGGATTGAAACGTCACCCAGATTTGGCAGAAGTTAGAAGAGGGGACCTCAGCTTGTCACCTTGACACTCTGCATAAGTGGACCTTTGTCTTGGCAGAAGGCTTAATGGAGTAGAAATCTGAACCTGCTGCCTGGAGGGCTGATCAGATGCCTTACTGAATTGTTCTAATAGTCTTTTCTCTTTACCAATAATAAAGAGACAACAGCAAATGGAATTTTAAAACAAGAAATACAAAGCCTTGGAACTGGCGAGCTCAGGGCATTAGTGAGCTCCACAGTCCTTTGTCGTTTGGTTGGTTTCTCTCTGTGAAGGCCCGTACTCAGACGTCAAGGCAGAGACTGCTCACTGCCCTTTTCTTTTTGGCAATGGAAGCCCCTGATTTCTATCCAGGTACATAATTAACCCCGGCAGACCACACTGCGTGGACTCCCTTGCAGCTAACTGTCCATATGACTAACTTGGCCAAGAGAATGTGAGAGGAAGTGGTGCATGCAATTTCCAAATTATTGTTATTTTTTATCCTCACCCAAGGACATTTTTCATTGCTTTTAGAGAGAGGGGAAGGGAGGGAGAAAACCAATAATGTGAGAGAAAAACATTGATCAACTGCCTCTCTTATGCACCCCAACTGGGATAGAACCCACAACTTAGGCATGTACCCTGACCGGGGATTAAACTGTTGACCTTTCTGTTTATGAGATGACACTCCAACCAAATGAGCCATACCAGCCAGGGCCCAAATTATTTTCTTAAGTACATAAATTGCTGGCCCTGTTGCTCTTCCCAGCTTCCCTGGGGCTGGCATGTGGAGTGGTTTGGAGGAGTGAGTGACTGCCATGTAGAGAGAAGACAGCCTAGGGGATGGCAAAGCAATAAGACAAAAACTTGGATCCCTAAATGACATTATCAAGCAGAGACACCTGCCAGCCTTGGCCCAGTGCCCACATTCAGACTGCTCTGTGAAAGAAAAGCACATTTCTATTTTAAACCATTGTATTTGGGAGCCTCTGACATCGCAATTTAGCCTACACCCCAAGTAACATATACGTTAGCCACAATAACGTATGGTCAGGTGTCTTAAGTATCAGCAATATGGTGCTTCTGTGCTGAATGATGTTTAGACATTTTCATTGCTTCCCCTCATATCACATAGGTTGCTAAGACTTGATAAGATATTATAGTAGATATATTCTCCCCATCTTGCTTATAATTTTGAATGCCTTTTAGTTTCAAAGCCCAAGTATATGCCAGGTAGCACTTGGGGAAGCTATCACTCTTAGCAGGCCTGAGTACTTATTTATCTTGGGCAGTGAAAATTGTGTAATCTGGTGTGTTCCTTTATTCTTTTGACTCCCAGGAAAATCAGAGCCAGGCAGAGTTATGCTCATTATAATAAGACTGCTACCAGAGGTTTCCTTGTTATTGTTTCTTCCCCTACCTCTACGTAATTTCTGTTGGTTCAGGCACCTAGTGTGTCCACTGTCACGCCCCCGGTGCCATGTCCATCTGTGTCCTTTCCCCTTTCCTTCTGACCCAGGTTAAGTGTTTTCTCTCCACGCTGATGGCCTTCCCCTTCTGCATGTCTACTAGAACGTCTGTCACACTGAATGTGCTCTAGCTGGTTGATGTCACCGCCAGAGCGTGAGCCCGTTGTGACCCTCACTACTAACTGTCCCCCTTACAGGTAAGGGTGGGTTTGTCTGAGACTGATCCCTTATAAGTTGGTCTCTTACAGGGCTCCATGCAGACGCACTAAAGCCAAGAGCTTGAGGCGGTTAATTCCAGTGGATTCCCGAGGTGGCCACGTCACACGGGCTGGAATGGCAGGGCTCCGACCCCAGCCCCCGATAACAACACAGGGTGGGCTGGCGGCCTCCACACCATGGGTGGGGAGAGGGCAGGGCTGAGTTGGAGTCTAACTCCTGTGATGTCACACAGATGTTGGATCCGAGCCTCTGATAGGCCAGGGTAGGAGCCTGTCCCCTCTACCCAGACACCTAAAGAGGCTCACAGCCCCAGGGGGAGGGTCCGTTCCTCTCCCGGGTTCTGATGCCCACCTGCTGCTGCTCCATGAGTCCCCTCGATGAACAGGCTCCGGGGGCCCAGGGCACGTGCCGTCTGGCTGTTTGCCCTGCTTGTCCAACACCCCTGAGATCCATCCTGCTTCCTTTGGGTCATAGAACCTAATGAAGTTTTTTTGGCACCTGTGGTTGCTCCACCAGAGGCTGTTTTCCCCAGCAACTCTTGCAGCCCGTATGGTCACGTGACTGCGAGTTCGTAGGCAGAGGGTGGACGGAAGTGAGGAGTGCAATTTCCAGATCCCATTTTTTTATCGGAAGTTGCATGCCCTGCTGTCTGCTGTCCTGGGCCCCCCATCCAGGCCCCCACTGGCTGAGACGCCACCGAGTGTGGGGTGGGGCAGGTTTGCGTCCGGGTCGTCTGTCTCCAGAGGGGCTTTTGCACTTCAGGACCCGTCAGAGTGAAGGACTGCAGAAACGCAGCATCTCGTGCGCCCCAGCTCCTGTCTGTCGCCGCGGGGCCCACACCACCTCGCAGGCTCTGGGTGCTGAGACGTGGGCGGTGTTTTCGCATCTACGGAGCCGAGCCGGTTTGTGGGGAGCACCCAAAATAGCCCGCAGGGCTGCAGACAATTCCCTCCTCGCTCCTCCATCTTCCCCGCGGCTGGGCTTCCAGTTCCGCGCACAGCTCCCGCCTCTCGCTTTCCTCTCTGTTGCTTCTGGGGAGAAGATTAGGGCAAATTTATCGTTTTCTCAGCGGTCAAAAAGCATGGATCCCAGGTCAGGGCTTGCCGGTTAGCAAGCTTTTCAACGGCATCTGCACGTTTATAAAACGAAACGGTAAAACGCGGGCCCTGCCTCGCTCTCCGGGCCTTGGCGAGGGGCGGGGCTGAGACGGGGAAGGTAACCTCAGCACCCCTTTCCTCATCCGTCCGTGCCTTGTTCGGGGGACGAGAGGCAGCGGCTCTGGAAGTTCCTGGTCAGGTGCAGTGTCCATAATGTGTCATGTGAGTGCGAGGGATGTGTTTATTTAGAGCTCTCGCTTTACAAAAATAGGGCATTTAGTCACGTGTTAATCAGAAAAAAATGAGCATCAATAATGCTTCTTCTGTCTTTTAATGACAAACTTTTGCAAAAAAAAGGAAACGTTCTCTGAATATGCTAATAATGATAAAGTCAGGTTGATTGAGAGGTAATGGAAATCGCAAAGTTTAGGCGTGCGGCTTTGTGAGACTGGCCGACGAGTAGAGAGTTGTGCAAACGCCATCAGGGTCCGGGCAGCGTGTCTGCGGCGTCCCCGAAAGTCCCCTCTAATCCCCTGTGAAGTCAGCCACTCGCCCTCCCCCAGTCTCTGGTTGGACTTCTGTCCGTACACGGCTGCCTTTTTCCTGACTGGCGGCGTATAAATGAAATCATACAGTAGCTCCCTGTGTCTGCAGAGACCTCTCTCTAAGTAAAGTCATGCTCTAAGGTGTCGGGATTTATCGAGGACTTTGCCCTCTTTTGTTTGGAGACACGAGCGCACACCACACACAGCTCAGAGTCAGAGCCCCTGGGGACACATTCAGGAAGTGCTGCCCTGGGCCCCGGACTCCGGGGTTCTATCCACATTGTCACCCCCCCCCAAACGTGGCCGTTGAAAGAGGCAGCTGCGGGATGGTGCAAGGGTAACTAGCTTTGGCAGGGGCTGGGGTGGGGTGTTCTGGAAAACTCAGGCCCCAGTCCTGGCTTTACCATGTAGTAGTTGTGTGACCTTGGGCACGATATGATACCTGTCTGCATTATTTTTATTCACTTGTCAAACGGGAGTAATCTAGAACAGTTGTCCTCTGTCTTAGCCAGCTCAGGTGCAGTAACAAAATACCACAGGCTGGGTGGCCTACACCACAGAAATTCATTTTATCACATTTCCGGGACCTGGAAGTTCAAGGTCAAGGTGCCGGCTAGTCTGGTTTCTGCTCAGGGCTCTCTTCCAGGCTTGCACACTGCCACTTTCTTGCTGTGTCCCCATGTGGTGAAGGGAGAGAAAGAGAGACAAATTCTGGTGTCTCCTCTTATAAGGTCACTAATTGTGTGAGATCGGGACCCACTCTTACGACCTCATTTAACCTTAATTACTTCCTTAGCAGCTCCGCTTCCTAACGCAGTCACACCGGGAGCTGGGCTTCAACATACGCCTTTGGGGAGGTACAAATGTTGAGTCCATAACATCCGATGTTTCAATATCACGAGGAGGGTTAAATGAGACCCTTGATACAACCATTAACACGAGTCCTTGGGAAAGTAATGCCTCCTATAAAATATTACTACCCTCCCTGGATTGCCTACACCGCAGAAGATTATTTCTCTCCTGTGTTAGGATCTTTATAACGAATGAGCCTGTGTCCTCAGTAATGCACAGGGATAGCCGAGAAAGGAACACAGCAATATAGCCACCGGAAGGAGCGGAGGCTGCTATTGACTTGGGAGATGCCAGAAAGACGTTAGTTATTTAATGAAACTCTTATTGACACCCCCTCCGCATCCAGGCGCTGGAGATACCCGGCTGAGACACCGAGGGAGCAGGCGAGCTGAGTGCTTCGGCTGGAGCGGACCGGCGCTCCTTTCACGCGGTGGAAGAAGGAAACCCTTACGCACGGCGTCCGAGGCCTCCCCTGCTCCCATCACGTGTGTTGCGTCCCAGTCTCCGCACTTGGTCCTGCCAGCCGTTTAAGGCCGAAGGTAATGACCTAGTGGGACGGAGGACAGCACCTCTGTCTGCTGCATACCTACTGAGCGCTCGGAGATCTCACACACGTGATCGTGCTCGGGTTCATTTCCTTGCCCCTGCAGTTTCCGGGCGAGATGTCTGAGGCTCAGGCAGACAAGGCTGCGGCGTGGCGGAGCTGGGCTTTGACCTTGGATCTGACTCCACATGCTGTGGCAGTGGTGACCCAGCCACAGTTCTCAATAGACTGCTCTGGGGGAGGGGGCGGTTTACATTAGTTGTGTCCTTGTGTGTGTGAGGGCCTCATCAGAGTCGTCATCCCTTCTCCTCGACAGCAGCTGGCGCAGCACGAGGGCCTTGCGGACCGCTGGTGGGGCGGTGGCGGATGGGCGGGTGGACGGACAGAGCCGTTGGCAGCCTCCAACGCAGAGTCCTGCCAGCAGCCTTCAGCCCCCACCCCACCCCAAGGGTCCTGGGCCACAGGCTGGGACCACGGCTCTGGGTTTCGATCCTCTCACCTTTCTACGTGCAGAAAAAGTGCGGAGAGAAGAAGAGGGCAGTGAGTGGACAAAGGCGTGTCTTTCCTGGTTTCCCACATCCGGGATCAGAGGCTGCCCTGCCCCAGCCTGGCGCCTGCTCTCCTGGGGCCTGGCCCGTTGGCTTCCTCGTGTCCTGTGTCTGGGGCTGGAAGGGGCTTAGCCCCCGTGGCCTGGTAGCTGTCACAGGGAAGCCCCTTCAGAAACCTGCAAGGCTGCAGAGCAGAGAGGCGGGCTTTTCAGCCTGCACCCGGGTGCAGGGACTTGGGTGTTTATCCACACTCTCTGAAGTCAGCTTACCCCAGGAGACCGGGAATAGAGTGTTCTAGAGCTCAGACGGAGTGATTTTTAAGAAGTCAGTCACCAGGTAAATCAACGCCACTCCCACTTTTAAACCATCAAAATCAAGGACCGTTTGTTAAGCTGCTCATTTGGTACCGACAAGCTGCCGAAACTACAAAGGAAACACTCACTCCTACGCCTGCGATGGCTTTGAGGCCAACCCCCCTTCTCGCTGCCCAGGACACCCAGTCGCTTAACCTCTCCGTCCTGCCTTCCCAGCTCTGGCATCTTTGCTGTGGGCGTTTCTCAGGGCTGCTGTGAGCAGTGGGCCAGGGGCTGACAGCATTATTAAAGATTAAGCATCTCTATCTGAGGGATTATCTCTCCTGTTGGCGCTGTATTATTTAACTCTTGTTTTGCAAATTAGCTTTTCACGTATTTGCACGCCCTCTTCCTAAGGGGACCGCCACAGCTGGAGGGCAGGGGTCATTCCCTAAGAGGCTGTCGCTGGCTTGCGCATGGTGTTCAGTGAACGAACACCTGTGGTGTTAGGAAGTGTGTGCATGTGTGTGTGTTCATCACACGTGCACTATTACCGGGGAGGGAAGAGTTAAGGAGCCAGCCCTGGAGAGGCAGAGTTTTTAAGCCCAGCTGCTTGCGGTGTGGTGGGGGTGGTTGATAACAGGACGAAGTCCGCAATTATCACTTGAGGGACTTTTTGTCATGGGGGAGGCTTTTAGGGAATCAGCCCAGATGACATTTCCTTCTAACCCCCCAAATTCAAGACCGTGGGGGTGGCTGCTCAGAGGAACAGAGGTGCCCATTTGCATGGCGGGGAGCTGTCCCTCCAGACGCTTATTCCAGGGCGGAGAAAGACAGGCCCGCAGGGGAGAAGGAAGTCGGCCAGTGGAAGACAGATGCAGACGAGGGTGCTGACTCTTCTCTGCCGTGTTTCTGCTCCGGGCCAGGGGAGGGTCCCTGTGGATCTTCCCGAGACTGAGAAGGAGGTGTGCACTTAAAGCAGAAAAGAGTAGAAAGCGAGAGGAAAAGGAAGTGACATAGGGCAGCTACAGTGGGGAGAGGCCGGCTGCAGGCCGGGGAGCCTCGTTCTGTAGGCTGCCCTCACGGCTCGGGAAGCTGCACCCGCTCGAGGGTGTCGTGGGGGTCAGAACGAGTGACCCCAAGTGTGCCCCTGTAGTTTGTGGGTTGTTCTGGGCTAAAAGCAGCCAAGACCCTGTGGGCTCAAGAGCAACTTCCGCCCCACACCCTCAACTATGTAGAAGAACTTGAATTAGGGCCTTGCCCGTAATAAAAGATTGTCAGAGAGGAGCTCTTTTGACCAAGCTCTGGGGCAGTGCAAACGCCTGCTCTTCTTATCATCTGGATCCGGCCCTTCGGCATCCCCAAGGCGCCTTCTGTCCTCCCTCGCTCCGGATGGCATGCACACCCCCGTGTTCTCTGTCTCCAACCTCACGTGCGTGTGGGGTGTCAGGCCGTCTCATGTGTGCAGGGTTCCCATACACGTGTGTACTTAATGTGGTTTTTTCTCTTGTTAATCTGTCTCATGTCTACCTGGCTATAAGGCAGCGGAAAGACCGTCGGAGGGTGGAGGGAAGTTCCTTCCTCCCCTGCAGAGTGGGTCAGCATTACTTGACGACCCCTTTGGTTGTCTCCGGAACTCTGTGTTCAGGGAAAAGAACCCCAGGTGTCGCTCACCAAGTGGCTCCCACTGACGTTCTCGGGACTGAGGTCTTTCGAGGCTGTGCTGCCCACGCCCGGCATGCAGGCTGTACCCTCGGAACTTGAATTTCCCAGACTTAGGCTCATTTACATATTCATGCCAGACTATATGCCCCCAATTTTTTTTATATCAACGTGTGGTTGCCTCTTGTGTGCCCCCTACTGGGGACCTGACCTGCAACCCAGGCATGTGCCCTGACTGGGAATCGAACCAGCGACCCTTTGGTTCACAGGCCCATGCTCAATCCACTGAGCCACACCAGCTGGGGCCATATGCCCCCAATTTTTATTCAAAGCATATGGTTGTCTGAGGATGGCTCCCCAAGTCCTCCCCCCTGGGCACGGCCCTGTTCTCTGAACACAGCGGTCTCTCTCCACGCCCTGGCACTTCTGGCTGGGAAGCATTTCCTTCCCCCAGCGGCTCCTTCCTTTCTCACTCCTCCTTACGGTTCCACGTCACCTTTCTGAACTGAGTTTCCTTCATTTGTGAAACTAGAACAATCGTCACATGTTTTCGTCTGCTCTGGCTGAGATGACAAAGTACTGGGTGGTTTAAACAATACAAACTGACTTCCTCCCAGTTCTGGAGGCTGGACCTCCGAGATCAAGGTTCTGGCGGATCTGGGTCCTGGTGAGAGCCCTCTTCCTGGCTTGTAGATGGCTACCTGCCTGCCGTGTGCTCACAGGGCCTTTCCTCCGTGCTCAGGGGGAGAGGGAGGAGGAAGGGAGGGGGAGAGGGAGAGGGAGAGGGATAGACTAGAAGGAGAGCTTCTCTCCGTGTCTCCCTTTACAAGGCACTAATCCTGTTGGACTAGGGTCCCCTCCTTAAGGTCTCATTTAACCTTAATCACTTCCTTAGAGGCCCCCTCTCCAAATACAGGCGCAGGGGTGTTAGGGCCCCATCACGCTGATTTGGGGGACACATTCAGTCTGTAACGCCGGGCCCGTAGTTGGTGTTTCAGAGCCCAAGAGCCCCTAAGGGCAACATGTCAGGAAACAGAGGCTCTCAGTTGACAGATGGGGAAACTGAGTCCCTGATGGGAAAGTGACCTGCCAAGTGAGAGGTGCGCCCAGTTGTGACCACCTGACCTTCACTCTCAGAGGCCGGCACTCGGGGTGGCGTAGCTAACGTGCAGGGACATCAGGACAGCCCTCAGGATGCGCGCATTCGTTTGCTAGGTGTCCGCCTGCGTCTGGGTGCAGACAGTGGGGGCAGGTCTCAATGTCACCGAGTACAAGTCGACAGTCCCTCAGGGCCAGATATATTTTGGAATCAGATTTCTCTTCAAAGCTATGAAAAGGAACGTGGCCTACACCCCGTTCATTGAGCAGCGCCTTCGGGGGGCCCTCAGGTCTGGGTGGCGCTCTGCAACCGAACAAACGCACCTGCGTTTCTGGGGGGAAACCTCGGCACCGGCTCACCGGGCGGGGCAGCTGCAGACAGCACCGCACCCAGGTCAGACTAGCGCTGCCCCAGTGAGGGCGCAGACCAACGGGTGGCCCTCGGGGCCTGTGCAGTGTGGCAGCGCGCACACCAGACTGGTGGGAGAAGGAGAAGTAGCCCGTGGAGAGGAGGAACGCGGGTGGGTCTGGGGGCTTCCTCCCACAGCCTGCCCCTCAGCTCTTTCGCATGCTCCGGAGACACGAGGGTGGCCTGTCACTTTGCCAGGGGTGGGGGGCCCCAGCCACGGCTCTCAGGTGGCCAGAAACACGCTCCCGCGACTTCCCACCCCCTGCCTGCTGAGCTGGAAACAGCCTTGCCCACCCGCGGCTGGAGTGCGCAGATGCTTCTCTGGGATCGAGGGTATAATTAACACCTGTCAAAACGCTGGGCTGGATGGGAGGGGATTCCGCCCTCACCACAACAACTGTTCCTCAAACTTTTCACTGTCCAGGGCGAATGTTTCCGACTCGGAGGGGTGAAAGGCCGCCTTGCACAAGGAAGAGGCAGGTGGTGTCTGTCTGGGCTCGTGTTTCCAAGTTCCGTGTTTGATGCCAGCCAGCGTGCCGACAGATGTCTTGATGAGCTCCAGAAACTCGTTCCTGATGGAGCTGCGGCCGCACCTGGTGATGCCAAATCTGGGAGTGACCTTTCGCTTTGCTCCTTGAGAGCCAAGAGACCCTTCTATGGGCAGAAGGGATTGTTTGCTAAGTAACTTTATCTCCATAGTTATTTTGTACAAAGCAAAAGAAGGAAGAGATGACATTAGAAGATCTCTTTGTGATAAGTCATTTTAGGGAGCTCTGCAAACGATTAAATTGCTAGCCATTGGCAAATGCATTGCTGAGAAGGTTGTGGTCTCATGGGACAGTGTTGTGCATGTCACCAGGTTTTGGTTTCAATTTTGGAAGATGCCAGAGTTGGTCACACACAGGAGGCTGACGTGGCCACAATAACAGTGACGGTTATAAGGAACGCTGGCGGTGCCACTGGGTCTGTGAGGCTCCTCGCGTTCATCCTCTCCCTGCAGCTCACAGCAGCCTTACGACGGGTTTCTGTCCTGATGCGGGCAGTTTGCAGACGGACGTGCCAGCGCCGAGGTCTTCCACGACTCACACAGAAGAGTGGGAGGGGCGGATCCCAGAAGCCACACGTTGCCCAGCGACGCCCTCCATGCTCCTGCATTGGCAGTGGAGGTGCGCACGGCGGCATGAGCCTCATAAGGACACCGGCCATATCGGAGTGGGGTCCAGCAGAATTCACAGTCCACCTTCAATTGATTACATCGGCAAAGACACGTCTTTGCAATAAAGTCGTGCGTGTTTGGTCTTGGACCCCACTCCCGCCCCCACTCCTGGCCTGGGGCTCCTCCGACCACCCTTGCAGCTTCCTACGTGGGGACATCCATAAATGTAGCTTGTTAATGAGGTGGCTTTGGGGGCTGGTCACCCCCTCCTGGACCAACTATGTGATTAAGAGTTTGGAATTTCCAGTCGTATCCCGAGACCTTCCCCCCGCCGGGAAGAATTAAATCCATCACCAGTGGCCAATGATTCCATCAATCGGGCCCCTGTCACAAGGGCTCCCTAAGAACCCGCAAGACAGGAGTCTAGGTGGGTGGCCACGTGGCGATGAGGGGAGAGTGCCAGGGCCGGTATGGGCATGGAAGCTCCACGCCCCCTCCCACAGACCTCGCCCTGGGCCTCTCTTCCATCCAGCTGTTCCTGAGTCATGTCCTTCCATAATGAACCGGCCATCTAGTAGGTGACTTGTTTCTCTGAATTCTGGGCGCCACTCCAGCAAAGTAACCAAAGCCAAGGAGGGGGTCATGTCAACCTCCCATCTACAGCCAGTTGGTCAGAAGCACCGCGATGACCCGGACCTGCGACAGGGATCTGAAGTGGGGCAGCAGGTGGCAGTCTTGCAGGACTGAGCCCTCACCCGTGGGACCTGGTGCCCTCTCCGAGTCGACAGTGTCAGAACTGAGGTGAATGGAGGACACCCAGCTGGCGTCGGAGAGTTGCTCGTTGGTGGGGGAGCGTCATCCCTCCCCCAGCCCACTTGTCGGAATTGCGATCAGAAGCCTCTCGGTCACGTCCCCAGCCACCAGGGGTAGGACTTCCACGTCCGCCCAGGATGCACATTCGTCCCAGAACACACCCCTAGTAACGGGGTCTGTGATGCCACCCGTGGGCCTGTAACCTGTCACACCGCTGTGCCATCACCAGTTTCCACACAGCCCGAGGACACCCAGAGAAACGAAGCCTGCGTCTCTGATTGTGTCCTCACAGACCGGGGACTGTAACATGAAGTCCCAGATTACGAACCTACATGGTCCCTAGCTGTGAGCCTTAAGAGATGAGGGTGTTAGCTCTCTCAGGAATAAGTAGCTCTGTTTTAGTACAGACTCTCTGGAAAACAGAGCTGGAGATGAGTCGTTTTGAGGGGAGAGAGAGACGTTGCAGGTCCGGAGAGGCAAGGGTGAGGGGCACAGGCAGGGAGACAAGACAGGAGGGAAAGCAAATTCAAAGCGATATGAGACCAGGCAGGCCACAGCCCATGAAAAGTGCAGCAGATTCTCAAGTCACTGGGATGTCTCTGGAGAAGCCCTATGAACCACTGCATCGCAAAACAATCCACCAGGGTTGGGGGAGGGGGCAGTTTCTAGAAAGGACGGGAAATTCATCTGCCAGCCCCTCTGGTCTCCTGTCTCTCATGGTTAAAGTTTGCCCTCTTGGTTAGTGACTCTTCCACAGTTCTGGGCCATGTCGTCGAGCCCCCACAGGCAGCCCCCAGGGAAACCAGAACCCCGAACTCTGCTCCCTCTGAGCCCGGAAGTGGTAGGAGGAGCCAGGTTCGTTTGCTGTGGCCCGGGGAGCCCAGGCGGCGATTGGGGTAGAGGACAAATCCGGACAGTAGGGTCTGGGGCCCGCCCCACACACGTAGGCCACACTGTTCCAGGCAGGGCTGTTCCAACAGGCCACACTGTTCGAGGGTCTGCACCGCCTGTTCACGTCGCACGCCCAGGGGAGGTGTGGCGAAGGCTGGGGGCAGTGGGGACCCTTGGCTGCCGCCCTGCAAAGGGCCCGCAGCTGGAGGCTGGGCCAATCTGAGGGGCAGATCTGGGCTGATCCAGACTCCAAATGTCTTGACTCTATTTAGGAAACCCTTCTACAGGTCGTTAACACCTCGCTGCCATTAGTCTGTGGAGCTTTTGAAAATGTGAAGTTGTTCTCAGGGGTCATCAGACACCGGAGCCTGGCGAAGCTCCTGGTGGGAGCTTTGACGGAAGCCCCCCCCTGCACCCTGCACCCAGTTTCCACGGGGACAGTCCCTGCCAAGTCCATGCTCGTCATTCCTTACACGGAGGCAGAGACCAGCCATTGTAAAGCCCTAAGAGGAAACAGCCAGGGTGCAGCTGCCCTTATTTGGCTCAAAAGCCAGTGAGCAGAGTCTTCCTTAAAAAGAGCAGGGACCCGGAGATGCGCTGCCCTGGCGCCCTGCCAGCAACGGCTTGTGGCTTCCGCTGGCCGCTCCTGCCCGGCCGGCCGTTTCCCACGCCACTCTCCGGTGATTCCTGCATGAGAGAAAGGGCAGCGGAGCCCCGTGTGGTTCACTGAGGAAAACCTTCCACTTGCCGTGCAGGAAAACATTCTCTTCTCTCTGTGTAGTTCCCATCTCCCCTATCTGCAAAATCCCTCCAGATTAGAGCCTCTGGCATCCATCCATCCATCCATCATCCATCCATTCACTCACCCTTCCATCATGCACCCATCCACCCATCCACTGATCTATTCCACCGGTCTCTCCACCCCTCTGTCTTGTACCATCCATTTATCTACCCATTCATCATCCAGCCATCCATTCAGCTGCCCATTCATCCAGCCATCGTCCCTCCACACATCCTTCTGTCATTCATCCATCTCCCCAGCCATTGATCCGTCTCATCCATCCACCATCATCATCTATCTACCACCCCTCCATCATCCATCCATCCATCCATCCATCCGTCCATCCATCCATCCTTCTGTTTCTGGGGTTGCCAAGTAAAGACTTGACTTATAAAAGATCGCCTCGGCAAGTGAAGAGGCGACTGAGACTCAAGGAGGCAAGGTGACTCGTTCAAGGTGCCACAGCTAGTGCCCAGTGGAGGTGGGATGCAAAGCTTAGTTCTCTGACTTGAGGGCCAGCCTGCCTAGAAAGATGGTGTCTTCACAGTCTCGGGGCAGGGAACGATCGCACTGTCAGGAAGCAGAAAAAGGCCTCTTCTTCCCGAGAGCTTTCATGTTGCACCACTCCCCATTCCCTGCATGTCATGAGCCCCGCATCACTGGAGGTGTACAAGCTGAGGGATGCAGTACATGGAAGACCTGAATGGTCTGAGTTTCCTTCCAGTTCTGAGGCTCTTCCAGGGTCCACCTGTGCAACTATGAGGTCCCATTTGGTTGTCGTAACCAGACAAGGAAGAAATTTCTACACCCCGAGGGCTCTGTTGGTAGCCCAGGTGCGACTAAGGCACAGGGCGCTCCCAGGGACGCTGCAGCCATACGCATTTGTGACTGGCTGCTGACTTGGAGGAAGGCACTGAGCTCGTGGCACCATAATTATTTGGTTCTCTTGCACTGAAACACCCCACAAATGACAGTAATTATCAAGTCCTGCCTGACATGACATGTTCTTCAAAACATGAGAAGACACTGCTGAATTTTCCCTCTGTAGTCCCATCCCCCTCCCTCCCTCTCCAGCCCACCTCCCACTCTGCTTCTTCCCCCTCAACCTGCAGGCACCACCCTCCACTCCCCACACCCTGCCCCTTCTGTCCTCATTTGACCCCATAACAGCCCCCTCCCTTCCCATTCTTGGGCTAGGAGCAGACCTGGAGCCGCAACACGCACTTGCCAGCTGCTTCCCAGAGTGCGGCCCGGAGGAGTTGGGAAGGCGAGTTAATGCTGGGCTGAGCCCATGCCCGTGGCTCTTTGCTGAATTCCTCGGGACATAAGTTGGGGGGAGGGTGGCTGTCCCCCTGCCGCCAGCTCCCTTTCCCCTGTGCTGTGCTGCAGACCGGCTTCCTACACGGAGGCTCATCTTCAGTGAGAAACACGGGGCTTGGACATCCACACCCCTTTTTAACTGGGTCATTTGTTTTCTGACTGTTGAGTTCTAAGAGTTCTGTGTATATTTTAGATAACAGTTCTTTATCAGTTGTGTCTTTTGCCAAGTATTTTCTCTCCGTCTGTGGCTTGTCTGCTAATTCTCTTGACATGGTCTTTCACAGAGCAGATCTTTGTAATTTCGACAGAGTCCAGCTTACGAACCCTTTCTCTCACGGACTGTGCCTTGGCTGTTGTATCTAAAAAGTCAATGCCGTGCCCAAGGTCACCTCGGTTTTCCCCTCTGGCGTCTGCTAGGGGCTTTGCCGCTTTGCAGTTTACGTTGAGGGCTATGATCCACTTTGAGTTAATTTTGCGAAGGGTGTAAAGTCTGTGTCTGGATTCATTCTTCTCGTATGCGGATGTCCGGGCGTTCCAGCATCACGAGCGGAAAAGACCGTCTTTGCTGTGGCTTTGCCTCGTTCCTTTGCCGGAGACAAGCTGACCGCATTTATGCGGACGGTGCTCTGCCCCGCTGACCCGTGTGTCTGCCTCTCGGCACTAGCACGCTGCCTAGATTCCTGCAGCTTTATGGTGAGTCTTCAAGTCCGTGGTGTCAGCCCTGACTTTGTTCCTTTCCTTCGGCACTGAGTTGGCTGTTTTGGGTGTTTCGCCCGCATATAAACTTTAGAATCAGCTGTCGACGTCCACAGAATTACTTGCTGGGATTTTTTGATTGGGATTGCACTGATCTACAAATCAAGTCAAAAAGAACTGCCATCTTGGCGAAACAAGGTCTCCTACCCGTGAACGTGGGCTAGCTCCTCGTTTATGTAGTTCTTCCCTGATTTCTTCCACCAGAGTTTGCAGTTTTCCTCATATGGGTCTGGTAGAAATTTTGTCAGACTTATGCCTAAGTATTTCATTTTGGGAGGAGGTTACTAATGTAATAGTCACATGGTAGTGTTTGAGTTCATCTAAGGGAGAGTCTTCTGGGTGGGCCAGGCCTCATCAGGTGAGCCTCTTAAAGGGGGACTCAGGCCTTCACTGAGATCAGGGAGGTTAGGCTGCTGGCCTCAGAGAAGATTAAGCCTCCATGCGTTCTGCAGTTGCAAAGAGGATGAATTCTGCCACGTGAGCAGGGAAGAGGGTTCTGAGCTCCAGAGGAGACCCCAGTCCCAGCCACGCTTTGAATGAAGCCTGTGAGACCCCATACAGAGGGCCCGGCTAAGCCCTGGCAGACTCCCGACTGCGGGGAACTGCGAGATTAAGCAAGCGCTTGTGGTTTTGAGATGCCCAGACTGTGGAAACGCATCACCGCAACAGAGCGGAAACGCGGCGGATGGCACTGCTCTTTGGCAAGTAGGCCGGTGGGGGGCGCCAATATGGGGCTTATGCATGTTTTGAAATTTTTGCAATGAGTATATATTAATTTTACAATTAAGGAAAAGGAAAATGCTAAAGGGCTTGTTTTTCAAACAGTTTCCTTCTCTTTGTACACTCCCTGTGTGCTTTAAAAGCAAACTCAAAAGCAAACAGCATCCCACCTCTCTCCTGGGGCCTGGCGCTACTCCAGACTGTGGGGCTGTTCCCAGCTGTTTTTCTTTCCCTAAGAAACACAGAGGAGCTTGATTTCCACCGAGGGACTCCTGTCCCTCGGCAACCCGGCAGCGGCCCCGGTTCAGTGGCTCTCACATCTTCCTACACATCTGGGATGTGTGGCGGCCCTGTCATGTTCTCTCTCGGTCCTCCCACCCAGCACCGGAACTGGCTGAGTCACCGCGGAAAGGAGCTGGGGAGGCGGAGGTGTGTGGATGCACAGGGATCCGCCCACACTGGGCCTGGCTCCCAGGAAGTCAAAGCCCCTCCCCTCTCCTCCCCCTCCACGCCCTCCTCCTCCCTGCTTCCTCCCTGCCTTCCTCCTCCAGTGCCTTCACGTTTCCAGCATCTCACAGTTCATAAAGCCTGTTCACACCCGTTACTGCATTTGTTCCTCATAAGACCTTGTACTGGTTCCATTTTGCAGATGAAAGAAACTGAGGCACAGACAAGAAAAAAAGCCCAGCGTTTCCTGACGGTTCAGTTTTACATCCTTCTCCTCTCTATCCACCCCCCACTCTTCTCCATCCAACCAACCGCCTGGTACCCAGCCGGTCTCCTGCACTTGACTTTGGCGACACTTTATTCAGACAGGAGTAGGTGGGCTGTGCCTTCAGGCGCACAGCAAATAATGAAAAGTCAATTTTCAATGGAGCACAGAACCGAGTCTTGATGGAAGGTATTTTAAATTCAGCAAAACACAAAGAAAATTTAACTGAACAGAACGGATTATTCCATAAAACAGGAACAGATTACAGTTTACATCATTCCTTGTCTAGACAAATCACGTCGGTACTCACGTACTGGTTTTAATTATGCCACCGAAATGAAGCATTATGAAGCCTAAAATGTTATTGTTCAACAAATCAAAAAAGTACATATTCAATAAAGAACAATACAGCTCAAACAATCGCTCCCGGGCTGCCTACGTAGGCTACGGGTTTCTCCCCCATTTAAATGAACCCACCTGAGTCAACATCGCTGTGTTTCCTGGTCTGACAGAAGGTTTTACGTTCCCCCATCGCCAAGCCCCCACAGTGCAAGCCCCCGCAGAAACAATGTACAAATGTAATAGAAGGCGCATGCAAGACTGAATATACCACAGCAAGGAACATTCCATTTTTAGCCAAAAAAGTCCAGACTTTTTTTCCCGGTTTAAGCCTTCAGGAAATTCTCTATGGATATAGACGCCTGCCTGGGGTTTCTATGTGTCAGTGACCTTCAATGAGAAGGCGGCGGATAGATTCATTTTTAGCCTTTGGTATCCCAGGCTCAGCCTCCACAAACCCCAGACGGGCAGAGGGGTCAGGTCACAAGGCCCTGGGTCTGGGGCCTGGGAGGAGGGGTCCGTCCAGGGAGGACTCGGCACGTGTGAGGGAAGAAGGAGGGTGTCTTAGTCTTCCTGGATGCTATACCAAATTTCTTCGGGCTTCTGCAGGCCTGAGCTCAAGGTGCTGTTAGGGTCTCCGGTGAGGCCTCCGTTCTCGACTTGAAGACGGCTGTCTTCCTGCAGCACCCTCACAGGGCCTCTCCCGAGACTGTGCGTGACTGTGCGTGGAGAAAGAGAGACCTCTGGTGTCTCTTCTTACAAGGACGGTAGTTAGATTTGGGACTCCCTTCAGGAAGCCTTAATTATCTCCTTAAAGGCCCCATCTCCAAGTACAGTCACATTGGGGGTTAAGGCTTCAACACATGGATGGGGGAGGGGCACAGGTTAGTCCACAGCTGAGGGGGAGCACAGGCCCCCCCCAACCCGGAGAGGGCCAGGTGAGGCGGAATCTGAGAACCTAGCCTGTAGCTGCGCTCCAGCCAGCTGAGCGGAGAGGCTGGGGAGGAGGAGGGAGGCTTGTGGGGACATGCGGGGGTGGGGGGGGCGCATTCTGGGCTCAGACAAGTCCAAGTCCGCAGTCAGGGCTCTGAGGCTTGCGATGGTTTGAGGAGTCCGGGAGGTGGGGGCATGGGGTGTGCAGGTTTGGGGGGGGCGAGTGAGTGCCAGCCTTTCACTCTCCTCCCTCTGTGGTGTTGGGGCTGCTCCCAGGCCTACCTTGCTCCTTGGGCCTCTGCTGCGTGGCTTTAGGCTGGTCTGGCGCCTCCAGCAGGAGTCTCCTCTCTGCCCTCCTTTGTTACCAGCTCTGCGGGGCAGACCCCGTCCTTGACCTGTGACTCACAGCCACCTCTTTCCCATGCGGGTTGTCAGTGGGCACCAGCTCAGCTGTGGGCTGTTTGGGGCATTCTCTCGGCTGTATTTTTCATCTGCCGCCCCCTCCTCCCTCACTTCAGCCCAGGATCAGCTTTCTCCCCCAGACAGAATGTCCTGGAGGCCGAGTCGGCCTCTGGATACTATGACGAGACTTCAGCCATACTTGTCTTTACCCATGTGAAGCACTCTGATGTTTTCTAGTTTATGCTCTATGCTATCTCTTTTTAAAAATGCTGGTAATACTCAATAAATTCATCACACAACCCATCAACTATTGAGCCGTGACCTGAGGTCTGAAAACTTGACGCAGAGGTCGAACCCCACCAGGCCGACCGGGCTCCCTGCGGCCTGTTTCCGGCTTTCCCCTGCGGATTCAGGCCAGCCAACCGGCCTCCGGCCACGTGCCTTCCTCCGAACCTGCTTCTCTCTCCCAGGTGAGGCAGGCAGACCAGGTGAGCGCCACTCTTCCGGAGGCCTCAGTCTCCAGGGTGGCTGGACCAGCGAGGTGTCCGGAACTCCTGGCTCCCGCGTCGGGGTGGCCATCACACACCGCTGATGCACACCTAGGCCGCGCGAACACCTGTTCTGTGCAAATGCAGCCTCTCTCCCTCTTCCTGTCTCTCCGCGGGCTTCCAAACCGGTGGGCCACTCCTCAGCGCCCCCTGTAGGGACACTCAGGAACCACAGCTCCTTGCACATACCTCTTGTTACACTGAGGACTGCAAGCTGTAATCATCGTTACAAAAAATACATTCTAAGCTGAAGATGAACCCTGCTCCCGAAACCCATGTGTGTGTGTGCGCGGGTGCTTGCCATTGGAGCTCAATACGCATTTGAAGAAAAGAGGAAATGAATGGATGTTTTTAAGCCCATTAAGCTTAGGCTAAGATACAGTTTCAACCGACCTCTGGGGGTTCTAGGGAGCAACTGAAGACCAGGGAGATGGGAGTAAAGGAGGCAGGGCTGGAGGAGGACCGGGAGGTGTGGAGGAGGGGACGCCCTGCCCAGAGCTGGGGAGAAGGACTGGCCGTAGAGCCGAGGTCGGGGGGGCCTCGGCTCAAATCCCAGCTCCACCACTACCAGCTGCGTGACCCGGACGTGGGAGGCAAAGCATGGGGGCGGTGACAGGAGGCTGCCCCCGTGCAGACCTCGATTTTGCCACTTGCTGGCTGAGTGCTCTCAGCAGCCCGCCTGACATCTTGTCTCATCGGAGAGACGCTGTGAGGATTAAATGAGGAATGTGCAAAGCATTCGGAAAGAGCTTGGCTCGTGGTGCCTTTATAATAAATATTATTATTGCTCAACCTCTCTGAATCTCAATTTCTGACTCTGTAGTAACAGGTTACAGGTTTCTTTTAAATAAAAAGGGAACAAAATGTGTACAACGAAGTTTCACCGAACGATACTTTCTCAGTATGACGTATTCTAATACTATCCTATCTCATTAAAGAAAAGAAGGGATTGTCGGTGAGCCAGCAAAGTGGTTTCGTGACCCATTAATGGATAGAAACTCGAGTTTAAAAAAACACACGCAGCCTACAGAACATATTTTAAAAGACTTCGTTTTTCAGAACAGTTTTAAGTTCTAGTGAAATTGAACAGAAAGTACAGAGAGTTTCCACAACGCCCCTGCCCCCGCCCAGCTTCCCCGCTATCGACACCCCCACCAGAGGGGGCCGTTGTTACAATGGATGAGCCTGCGCTGACGCACCATTGTCACCCAGTCCGTGTTTGCTGGGGGGTTTGCTCTTGAGGTTGTGCCTCTGTGGGCTTGGACAGCAGTATAGTGACGCGTGTCCATCATCACTGCATGGTACAGGTGACTCCACTGCCCTGAAACCCGTCGGTGCTCTGCCCGGCCATCCGTCCCTACAGAATGTACTTTGTAACCCGGTCCCTGGTCACAGGTGACGCTGGGTCATTTGCAGTGTAGGTGATGGAAGCTGGTGCCCTGGCCGAGGGACAGCTGTGGCCACAGGCTGGGGGAAAGGGGAGGCTGTGGGACATTGTGCAAGAAGGACAGGCAGGCCCCCCATGACAGCGTGGGGAACGGGGTGGCAGGGGCCGTGGACACTCCGGGCTCTGGGAGCCAGTGGCGGCCCTGGGCTGCGGGGACATGGGAGGACATGGGAGGACAGCAGGACTGGGAGGCGGAATTTCAGGCTGCTAACAGGCGTGTGTCGAGCGGCCGGGCCAGTGGAAAGCTCTGAATTCAGAGGAGCTGGGCTGTACTCTCGTCTCACTGCGTGACCGTGGGCAAGTCCCTGCTCCCCACCAACCCCGGGCGGGGGTGCTGGGCCGGACGTCCTCACTGTGCCGCGTTCGGGTGAACCTGGAAGGCGCTGCCTGGCGCAGGGCAGAGTTAGAGGGAGGTGCAGACGCCCCGAGGGCCCGGCGGACCTCGGGCGCAGGGGCAGCCTCTGAGGGGCTCTCCCGGCACGGCTCCCCGCGGAGCAACAGGCAGGCAGCGTGCTCTCTCACCATCTCTCTTCTCTCAGAGAAACTTCCCGGCCTGAGCCCGCCTGCCGCTTTAAAGGCCGGGGTCCCGGTCCCTCGGGGGCGCGCGGCGCCGGGGAGGGGCGGGCGCGCGGTGGCGGCAGCTGTGCCGGGCTCCCCAAGGGTTAACCCGTCCCCTGCAGCTGCCGCGCGTGCCTTGCAGAATCTCACCAGAAGAGGGTACAGTTTGAAAAGCTCTTGACGTCAGGCTGGAATTCCTATTGTGTTTAGAAACGGCTTGGGCAAAGCAAGCCCAAGTTGGCTCTCCGCACACCTCGGTGGGCTGCGCGGGTCCGGTGGCTCAGGACTAGTCCGGCGCTGGGGGCGCGTGCGCACGCGGGGGCCCGCGTGGCTCCAGGACCTGCCAGCCGCTGTCTGCACGCCCCGGGGCGGAGGACCGTGTCTGCCACTCGCCAGGAGACCCCACTTCTGCGGGAAGCCGAGCCCCAGGGGCGGATCGCCAGGGAGCCGAGGTGAGTGCCCGCGGCGAGGCCGGTGGCCGCGACAGCGCCCCGCCAGCGCGCCTCGGCGCCCGGATGCCCACCCGGAGCCCCGCCGCCGGGTGCATGCCTCCTCCGCGGCGCGCCTCCGCCGGCTGCTCCCCTCAGTGACTGCCCTTCCAGGCAGGCGAGCGCCGGCCGGGCTTCCCCGAGGGCCGCACGCCGGTGGGACCCGCGGACCCCCAGGCGGCGGCGGCGGCGGCGGGGCACAGAGCCGGGAGGATGGACGAAACCGCGGAGCGCAGCCTCCCGGAGCCGGGCAGCCAGGACTCCCGGGCTGGCGACGACATCGAGATCGTGGTCAACGTGGGGGGCGTTCGGCAGGTGCTGTACGGAGACCTCCTCAGCCAGTACCCTGAGACCCGGCTGGCGGAGCTCATTCACTGCCTCGCGGGGGGCTACGACACCATCTTCTCCCTGTGCGACGACTACGACCCGGGGAATCGCGAGTTCTACTTCGACCGCGACCCGGACGCGTTCAAGTGTGTCATCGAGGTGTACTATTTCGGGGAGGTCCACATGAAGAAGGGCATCTGCCCCATCTGCTTCAAGAACGAGATGGACTTCTGGAAGGTGGACCTCAGGTTCCTGGACGATTGCTGCAAGAGCCACCTGAGCGAGAAGCGCGAGGAGCTGGAGGAGATCGCGCGCCGCGTGCAGCTCATCCTGGACGACCTGGGCGTGGACGCGGCGGAGGGCCGCTGGCGCCGCTGCCAGAAGTGCGTCTGGAAGTTCCTGGAGAAGCCGGAGTCCTCGCGCCCGGCGCGCGTGGTGGCCGTGCTGTCCTTCCTGCTCATCCTCATCTCGTCCGTGGTCATGTGCATGGGCACCATCCCCGAGCTGCAAGTGCTGGACGGGGAGGGCAACCGCGTGGAGCACCCGACGCTGGAGAACGTGGAGACGGCCTGCATCGGCTGGTTCACGCTGGAGTACCTGCTGCGCCTCTTCTCCTCGCCCAACAAGCTGCACTTCGTCCTGTCCTTCATGAACATCGTGGACGTGCTGGCCATCCTGCCCTTCTACGTGAGCCTGACGCTCACGCACCTGGGCGCCCGCATGATGGAGCTGACCAACGTGCAGCAGGCGGTGCAGGCCCTGCGGATCATGCGCATCGCCCGCATCTTCAAGCTGGCGCGCCACTCCTCGGGCCTGCAGACGCTCACCTACGCGCTCAAGCGCAGCTTCAAAGAGCTGGGGCTGCTGCTCATGTACCTGGCGGTGGGCATCTTCGTCTTCTCCGCCCTGGGCTACACCATGGAGCAGAGCCACCCGGAGACACTGTTCAAGAGCATCCCGCAGTCCTTCTGGTGGGCCATCATCACCATGACCACAGTGGGCTACGGTGACATCTACCCCAAGACCACCCTGGGCAAGCTCAACGCAGCCATCAGCTTCCTGTGCGGGGTCATCGCCATCGCCCTGCCCATCCACCCCATCATCAACAACTTCGTCAGGTACTACAACAAGCAGCGGGTCCTGGAGACGGCCGCCAAGCATGAGCTGGAGCTCATGGAGCTCAACTCCAGCAGTGCCGGCGGCGAGGGCAAGGCGGGCGGCTCCCGCAGCGATCTGGACAACCCGCCGCCGCTGGAGCCCGTGGCCGGGAAGGAGGGCAGCTGGAGCGGGCTGAAGATCTCCCACAGCGACACCTTCATCCCCCTCCTGACCCAGGAGAAGCACCACAGGACCCGGCTCCAGAGTTGCAAGTGACGAGGGCCGTCTGGGCACAGATGCAGGTGTGACTGGCCCGTCAGTGACTGCCCGGAGGGGCTGCCCGTGGTCCCCCAACCCTGTCGTGAATGAACCCTGAAGGCCCTCTTGGGCACCTCTGGTGAGGCTGGGTAAGGCTCCTGTGTGTGGCTGGCTGTCCAGGAGCTGGGGGAGGGCGGTGTCCAGGAGCCGAGTGCAGCGTGGGCTGGTGGAGGCGGTGTTTTACTGATGGCAGGATCCCTCACCCAGCTCTGTATCTCTTTCAATAAAGCCCCCTGCTCTGTGTCCCCACCCGTGTGGCAGGTTCTATCACAGGTTGGGGATCCCCCCCAAGATGTGGATGGCACAGGCATGGCCCCTGTGCCAGGCTGGGAGGTAGGTGTGCAGCCCAGGGGGGTTATTTTTAGTTGAAAACTAATTGAAGAAGGGCTCAGACCCAGGGTTCAGCGCCAAGGAGCCTTGCCACATTCCACGGGGCTGTGTGCCCGAGACGCCGGCTTCCTTCTGAGGAAAAGCGTGCTTCCCGGGCGCTCCCAGGACGGGCCGGGTTCCCAGGGCCAGGATTGCCAAGCAGCGTGGTCACCACCAATGCTCAGCCCCTTTCACAGCTTCTGTCTGTTCCTTCCAGCAACCCTGCTAGCTAGGTATCCCCACTTTACAGCTGAGGAAACTGAGGCCCAAGGCCACACAGAGGAGGGACTCCATCCCAGACCGGCTGATCCCAAAGCCCTTGCATTCTCTCTGATACCAAGGGACCTTAGTTAGGACAGAGGCATGTTCTTGATCCATGAGGGGAGGCTGGTTCTTCCGACCAGGGCAGGTGTTGGGCTTCCTCAGGATGGGCGAGCCTGTCCTTCAGCCTGTCTAGAACCTTCTAGAACCAGTACCTCTGAGGTATCAGCTGATGGGCAGCCCTGAGCATGCCCCAGGCGGCCCTCTGCCGGCCTGGTCTGAGAGCCCCAGGGACAGGCAGACCTGGGTTTGAAGCCAGGGGAAGGAGGAAGTGATTTCTGAGATGGCTTCCAGCTCGGTTTTCTCTACTGTCCCTCCCCAGCTCCCTTACTAGCTTTGTGGTCTCTGACCTGTCGATTAAACACTCCGATCTTCATTCTGAATATGCCCGAAATGGGAATATTAGAATTAACCTCAGAGAATCCTGCCGCACCGTGCCTGGCACATAGTAACTGCTCAGTAAACAGCATTTGTCCCTGCTCCCCTGGGCTGCGCACTCAGGCCTCCTCAGGGTGGGGCTGGACCTGCAGGTGGGGGTGGGGGGAGGGCAGGGCACTGTCACACTGGTCTTAGTCAAAGGCAGTCTCCTTGGCACCCAGTCGGAGTCGGTCCCAGCAGGCCCCTTTCTCTGGGCTTCCACCTCCCAGGAGCCAGAGCGCTGTCCCTTTTCTTGCTGAGGCACCTGGTGCAGCTGGAGCCTGTGGGGTGGGGGGTGGGGGACAGGGAGGACCCAACGGGGAATTGGGGGAGGTGGTCCCCGATTGCACTATCCTGGGTGGGTCTTTTCTCTTCTCTGGGCCCTGGCTTTCCCATCTGTACAAGGAGGGATGATTTTCTGGGTTTCCATCCCCACCCAGGAGCTCCCAGGATTTCAACGCCCAGGGCTGTAGGGCCTGCTGTGCTGGGGATGCCAGGGGCTGGGAGGCTGTCATCTTGGAGGGAGCCTTGGAGGGGAGTGCTTGGGAGACTTAGGGCCGCCCTTGTGGGGTACAAGTTCCTGGCCAGTGCTGTGTGCCACCCCCCCACACACACACGTTTCCAGGGAAATGCTGGGTCAGGTGTCCATGTTAGGAAGGCAGAGGAAGGAGGTGGGTTGAAGCTGTGGGCTCGGGGGGAGGGAGGAGGGCTCAGTGGGGCCTGCTGAATGGGGGGCTGCCTCTCTGTCCCCCTGCCCTAGAGCCCTGGAGAAGAGGGCTCTGAGCCCCAAGGGGGGAGGAGCTGGGGCAGGGGACAGCCGGAGAGAGGCCAGGAGGGGCTTCCCAGCTGTCCACCCAGGGTCGGGGGAGAGCATCTTTGCAGCCAGGAAAGCATCTGGAGCCCATTTCTCCCAGTGTAAGGAGGAGACTGAGCCCCAGGAGGTAAGAGTTCCGTTCATGTGTTAAGATCGGACAGGACCCAGGGCCCAGGGGAACCCAGAGTGTGACAAGTCACCCTCATCTGGTGCCATGCTTTGTCATAGAGGAGTGTCCAGGGGCTTCGGGGCCCAGGTGGAGGGGCAGCCGGCTCTCCCTGGGGACTCTCCAGTGTCCAGGCTGCAGCTGTACCTATGACATTAGAACCCAGGTGACACCCAGGCCGCAGTCGCGTTTCACACTGTGAGGTGCACGCAGGCACCTGGAGACCTGGCTGCCGTGCAGACTTTGAACCGGTGGCTCTGGGTGGGCCCTGCAGCCCTGCACCCCCAGCCAGCTCCCCGGTGGGGCTGCGCTGCGGTCTGCAGACTGTGCTCTGAGCAGCAGGAGGCCAGAGGCATGGCCCCCAGCCTGCGTTTGGACAGTCCCTGAGTTCAGAACGGTTTACATTTTTAAATGGTCAAAAAAAAAAAGCAAAGAAAGAATAGTATTTTGTGACATGTGCAAAATGCCTGAAATTCAAATTTCTGTGTCTACAAGTAAAGTCTCGTTGGAACAAAGCCACGATCATTTCTCAGGTTTCTCTGGCTGCTCTCCAGCTGCAGGGGCAGAGATCAGCGGTTGTGACAAAGATGATACGGCTCTTCAGTATCCGGCCCTCTGCAGCCAAGTTCGCCAGCCCGGGGCCATAGGAAGTGAGGTCCAATCCCTGAGTGTTTCCAGCACCAGGAACAGCCCAAAGACAGACCACGGGGGGCTCCTTGGAGAGGGCGAGGGGCGAGAGCTGAGACTCATGTCCTTCTCCCAACGCCTCCGGGTCACGGCTGTCCTCTTTCTCTTCTGAGAACCTCTGACCCCTGGTTTTCTGCGGTGGGTTCTCTGCAGTCCGGGCTCCTGCTCTGGAAGCCGGCCCCTTGCCCTTCTCTCCTGGCTTCTGTCTTATCAAATCTCCCCCACCGGGGCCTCATGTCATCTTCCCCGACTGGAGTGGATCTGACAAACCTCTTGTAACCTGTTCATTTCTATTGAAAGAGAGAGGGGGCGGGAGAGAGAGAGATGCATTTCCTGGAATCCCAGAGCACCCCAGTGGAATGGAAAGCAGGCACCCTCCAGCCCACATCCACCCGCCTGCCAACGCGGGTGCAGATGGGAGAGCTGTGCCTCCAGGTTGTGAACAGTCGAGGCTGGGGGTTGGGGGGGTAGATACATTCAAGGCCTGAAGGCCCCCGCTAGACTGAGGGTCCACCTTGCTCCTACAAGGGGGGAGCCCAGGTGATGCCATCCTGAAGACGGAGGCTGTGAGTGCGTGGCTCTGAGTGTGGGTAAAGCGTTCATGCCGTGAGCTCGCTCTCCACCGCCCAGTGGGTGGGGAAGCGGGGGCCTGGAGAGCAGAAGCAACAGGCTGGAGGCAGAGGGGAGGAGCTGTGCCCATGGCCTGCGGCCCACACGCACCCAGAGCCCAACGGTGACCCTCCCCTGCTCCCGCCAGCACTTGGCACCCACAGGCCCTCCCAGGTTTGCCCCCGGCTTCCTGTAGGGGGCAGGGTGCTGTCATCTGACCTGTGTGGAGGCATCCCGGCAGACGGCTAGGTTCTGGCCATGGTGTTTTTAGGGAAAGAAGAGAAGGGAAACATTTTCTTGGGCAAGCAGCTTTGGAGCAGATGTTCGGGCCACGCGGAGTCGAGGATCCAGCCTGGCAATTGTAGGAGGTGTCTGGAGCCTGAAGCCCGCCAGCTGGGGTCTGGAGATACTGCATATGACGGTGAAACAGAACACCCGGAAGATGGGGGAGGGGAATCTGTGACCTGGAGTTATGTCACATGCACTTCCCGAGGACACGTGAGAGAGGCAGGTAAGACCCTAGCAACTGCCCAGGGTGATGGTAATGGGAGAGCACCCCTGATTTACAGGGGTCCTGTTCATGGGGAAGTTGGGGCGCGGACAGGCAGGGGCCCTGGCCTTCCCCATCCCTGGCGGTGAACAGGCTGCCCCTTCCTCCTAAGCCCCAGCCGGGCTCGGGCCTCCCCTCCCCTGCAGGAGGATAATTACACGTCTCCCACAGTCCCCTGACATCTCCCTGGGCGACGAGGGACAGGTGCTTCCGGAGAGGCTGCCCCCCTTCCCGCCCGTGAGAAGACGGACAGCTCCGAGCACTGTGCTCGTGGGACCCCGTGCGGCAGATTTGGAAGGGGATTTCGGCCACATTCGGGAGGTGGGACCCCCGCCCCTCCCAGATGCTTTTCCCACGTGAAGCGGCCCGAGATGCAGCTGCAGAGACGCCGTGGGTGACCAAAACGGGAAAGCAAAACAGACAGAAGCGAGAGTTCGGAGACTCTCTGCTCCTGCATTTTGTGCTTCTGAGGCTGTTGTCCTCGGCCAGCCCCGGCCGCCGGCACGGTGGCCCGGTTTCCCTAAGCAGCCGGCCAGAAAGGTAGGACTGCTCTGGCTTCAGGTGAGACCCTGGCATTGCAGGAGGCACCGACAATTGCCTGTGGTCCCACAGCTGGAGGGAGGTCAGCAGGGTCACATCAGCCTCCCAGAAGGAGCTGGGAGCCTTCTATCTTATTCCATACTTGGGAAGAGAACACAGTAATTACCCCAATACTTTTAGACCCAAATCCTACCCCACTCATGGGGCTGGGCACCCCCTCCAGACCCCTGCGCCTCCCCTCTTCTGCTTCCTCTCTCTTACACTGTCCTCTAAGATCTTGGTTCTCCCTCAGTCTCTCGCTCCCTCCTGCCACAGGGCTATGGCACATGCCGCTTGTACTTTCTGATGGAAATGCTCTCCTTCTCCACTTACTTAGCGCTTTCCTGCTCTGCAGCCAATCATGGCGCCTTTCCCTGACCTCCCTGTCCGGGTCGAACACCTTGTACCGCGCTCCGTGTGCCTCTGCTTACACTCATCGCATTTGCCACGTGACCTTTATTCCTATGATTTTTATTTACATAACTAACATCTGTCTCTCCCACCAGACGGTCAGGTCTTGGAGGACAGGGTCTGGGTTTCCTGCTTACCCTTGACCTCCCAGGACACAGCACAGTGCCAAGCACCTAGTACATGCATGGTAAGTATATGGTGAGTGAAAGAATTTGCTCGTCACCCAGGGAGACATTTTAGCCTTCCCATGTCAATAACAGTTCCCAGCCTACCAGTCTCTCTCTGCCAGACACCAGAATTATTTTGCTCCTTCTACAGCTACCCTGACTGCTTTCCACAGTACGTACAAACCTCTGTTTCCCAGCACGTCAGCTCTGGTCAGTATCTCTTGATGTAAAAAGTGAGGTTAGCTTCCCGTGGTTCCCTGTCCTCCCCCCAACCCTGTGACTGCCCACTTGCTGGCCCCCAGGCCTCTCGTTGCTGCATTGCCAAGCTGCAAAACACGGACACTCTGTTCTGTGACTATAATTATTTCTGTGCTTTGACAGTCCAGCTGATTCTAAACGAATTTAAACCAATAACCGGCATTTTAAATAGGATGATTATATAATAGCCTTCGCAGATGTAGAGAAGGGGGTGGAGCCTGACGTTACTAGGTGAAGGGGCAGTGTGCACTGTTTCAACATTTCAGGTTTCGACACGCCTTCCCATCCTCACTAGGGTTATCCATCCCTTCACTGGTTCTTGCTAAAGAAGGGCGTGTTTTTCCTCTTGGAGGCATTCTTTCAGAGCCTTCTGGTGTCCTGGTTGGAGGGGCACCATGCGCTCGTGGGGTCTGTGGCACAGTCGTTATGCTGAGATCTTTTTGTTTGTTTATTTTTTGATCCCTACCAAAGGACATGCCTATAGATTTCTAGAGAGAAAGGAAGGGAGAGAGGAGGGGAGAGAGAGAGAGAGAGAGAGAGAGAGAGAGCACAATGTGAGAGAGAAACATTGATTGGTTGCCTCCCCTACGTGCCCCAACTGGGGAATCGAACCCACAACCTTTCGGAGTACAGTACGACGCTCCAACCAAGTGAGCTACTGGGCCAGGGCTATCCTGTGCTCTTTCTTCACATTGCACCCCTGGGTTTGGTGTAAAGTTCTTTAGTTTCTTTGCTACTCTCATCCTCTTTCTTGGATTCCGCCTTTGTTCTGCTGGAGCTATATCCTTGTTTACCTCTCTCAGGACCCATCCATGGGTGATAAACCTTCTGAGTCTGCGAGTGTTTGAGCACGCTTTGCCCCAGGACTGACAGGTAGACTGGACAATGCTTTCGTGCTAATTCGTCCGAAGCCAGTCTTCTGTTTGTTCCTTTGTGGTCATTTGATTTTTTCACTCTGGAGGCTTTAGGCTTTTTCTGCATCTCTGGAATTCTGAAATTCTCTCAGGATGTAAACTTTCACCTAGAAGGGATGCAGCCTTGTAAGCTTTTCCCCTTCAACACTTGGTAGTGACTTCCGATTTGGAGACCCAAGTCTTTCGTTAGCCCAGAGAAACTTACTTTTATTGTCCTTTTATTTTCTCTCCTGCATTTCTTCTGTCCCTTTCCCCCCTCCAAGGACTCCTATTAGAAATTGAGGATCAATTCTACATACGTATTAATAACAACTTTGTCTTGTGTTCTTTTGCCCTTCTGACCTATTTTTTTGAAGATTCCCTTGGCTTTATTGTCTGCATTATTGATTTGGTGTTCGCCTATGCTTGTTTTATCATTCACCTAATGACCTCCATGTTTTGGAATTATGGCTCTGAATTTCCAAGAAATCTTTCTTTGCTGATTGCTCCTGGTGGACGGCAGCTGGTGGTCCCATCCAACCGGGTTCCCTTGGGCAGCCGGCCGGGAAGCGGAAGGGTCAGGTTGTCTCTAAGGAGCCTGAACCTGGAGGGGCAGAGTGGGTCGGAGCCCGCTCCTTCTAGGGCCTGAGACGGGTCTTGGTGGGAAAGGCAGAACCTCAGCCAGAGAGACCACTGCACAAACCCTCCTCTTGATGCTTCCAGCCTTGCCCCCCCGCCCCCCATCTGTAACTGGGAAAAACATTTCTGACCTCACGGACGTCCGGTGAGGACGGAAAGGTGTGTGTGGACATAGCTCCGGGGAGCCCTGGATTTGCACGTTGATTGTGAATGAGCCTCCGTCAGCTCGCCCAGCACTAGGTCTTGGCGTCTTCCCACACCCTTTCGTCAGAGTGCAAAGCCGCCTTTTGTCATTCTTCACCCCAGAGCCGTCTGGCTTTTGGACTATATATATATGTATGTATGTATTTTAGTCTTTTCTGGGCAGCTTCTCATGCATATTCAAATCCTAGCAGTTAGGGTTTTGGGAAGGATCCAAATGTTTGTTGCACAGTGTAATTGATCTCAATATAGCCACACCACCAAAGGCTGTGGGCGGCGAGCTCCCGCCTCCACACCTCCCCACAGCCTTTGGGCCAAAGATCAAGGCACTGGATACACTCAGCTCACGGCCTCATGGAGACGCATTGTCGGGCTTGGAGGAGGCCTGTTTCCCCTGGGTTCTTGTTCTTCTTTGAACCCAGCACCTGGTTCTTTGTTCACCATCCTTTCCATAGGTAACCCGAAGAGGGGGATATGGGAGAGGGCGAGCATGTCCCTAAGCTCTGGACAGTGACAGCTCCTCCCACTCAGATCCCAAGCCCCCTTGCGTGGCTGCCCCAGGGCCAGCACTGCCCGGAGATGTCCACGGGAGGCTGTGGGTACTGCAGCAGAAAGGCAGCAGGCTTCCGGCCACCAGGCCCGAGCTTCAGTTCTTCTGTCCGTCCTCCCAGTGGGGGCTGGGACATGTCATCCCCTCCTCCTGTGGCACATGGCGGGGGTGGGGGTGCCATGGGGTGTGGGGGGGAGTCCTAGGTTATATCGGCTGAGCTCACATCCTGGCTGAGAGGGCTCCCCACTGTGTGAGCTGGGGCAAAGGTCCCCACCTGCAGGAAGGGGGTGGCGGCCACAGTGCTAAGTGGCTCCAAATACAGTGCTTGCAGGTGTCCGAGGCAGGCGGGCAGGCAGGGCTGGCTGTGCGGTATTGTTAGTACAAAACCAGACAAGAGATGGTCACCCTTTCTTCCATCAGGAAACAGGGAAATATTTCCAAGCCTTTAAGAAAATATTCATAAATCTATATTTATAATTGGCAATAGCAGCCAAAAAGGAGTATCTACCCCAACTGTTAGAAACCGAGACAGACACACAGACGGAGAGCAGGAGGACAGCTAAGGGGGTGGGGGGTGGTGCAGGGATGGAGCAAAAAGGGAAAAGGCCTCATGGACATGGACGTCGGTATAGTGATTGCTGGGGGCAGGGAGTATAAGGGGGATAAATGGTAATGGGAAAAATACAATAAAAAGTTAAAAGAAGAAATATTTCCAAACTTTCAAAAAATACTCGTAAGTCCCTATTGATGATTGGCAATAGCAACGGACAAGGAACGTTTACCCCAGCTGCTGGAGGCAGATCAGCGGGACTGGTTCGGGGGAAGGACTTTGCACACACTGAGAAAAGCAAGTCCTCTCCTTGGTCCTGAGCGTCTGACATGAAAACACGCAGCAACGGTGCCAACTGCACACGACCGGCGACACGGAAGACACAGCCCGTCAGCCCGGTGTGCCAAACACGCCAATGAGCCAGGGAGAGTGGAATATGCTTTAATAAATACGAGGGGAGCTGCTTGCCTGCAGGAATTTGGGAACCGTCCCCTTCCGGACACACACGTGCGTTTTTTCCCCACCTTGTGGGCGGCTGGGGAAGCGCCTGCCTGCCCTGGTGTCTCTGTCTCCAGGACGGGGAAGGTGGCGACAGGTCCCTCAGCACACGGGAGCCGGGCCCCCGGAGAAGGCTCCCTCCGAAAGAACTTGCTGAGCTGTATTTATTGTAAACCCGATAGATGCTTATTATGTAAAATGAAAATAATTCATAAAGGTACAAATTAAAAGTGTAAATCCCACCACATGGAGAGAGCCGGCCATTGTTAAAACTTTGGTGAGATGCTTCCAGACCCCTCTCCAGGCAGACAGTTTTACCCCCGGGGAGCACACAGTTCTCTCCCCAGTAAGCCCAGAAGGGGGGGCCACAGCGTGCTGCTGTCCCCCCAGGAAGGGGCTCTCTCCATGACCTGCAGGTGGCCACCTCCTTGCTGTGCGCTGGCACTGGTCTTTTCTCGGGGTGTGCCAGTGGGGAGGGAGAGACAGAGACAGAGAGAGACAGAGTGACAGAGACAGAGACAGAGAGGCAAAGAGAGACAGAGAGAGAGAGCACTGCCTCGGGCCTCTTCTGAGAAGGACACTAACTCCATCACAAATCCCACCCTCCTGACCTACCCTGATCACCTCCCAAGGCCCCGCCTCCAAATACCATCCCACTGCGGGGGGTGGGGCCTCCACATATGAATCTGGGAGGATGCAAACATCTGGTCCATAACAGGAGGAAGTCCTTGTTAGGCACCTACAGTGTGCCCAGCTGGCTACTCTGTGTCCACTGCCTTATTTGTCCTCACACGCCCTGAAAGACATGGGTCGCTGTCCTCATCTGACACATGGAGAAATTGAGATTTGTGGCAGAGTTGAGGTTTAAACCAAGAGAGCTGTTTGGCCACTCGGCAAAGGGCTCAGGAAAAAAGAAAATTCAAAAATGGCCCCACAGGGAGGGAAACCGCCCTGTCACGGGGGGCAGGAAGGGAGCTCCGGCCACTCTCAGCCCCCACCCGCACAGGCTGTCCTGGGGAGGAGCGGCCACAGGCACCGACCCTCCGCCTCACAGGAAGGGGTTCTCAGGGCGCTGTGGCTCGTGACATCCAGCCTCAAATTGGGCAGAATAAGTCCTTAAAGATAGTTTTCTGTAGCAATTACACTAGCTGTTGAGCAAACCTTATTAGTAATTAGTTTGCCAAAGATAGCAGCCCCTCAGAGAGCAGAAGAAATGGTAATTACTGCAGCCAGCCTCTCCAGCTATTTCCTGCAAAAATAAACACCCCCCCTCACTTGCCGCCCCCCCAGGATCTCCCTGAACCAATCTAAGCCTTGGAGCCCCAGGCCCAGGGCTTGCTGCTCACCAAGTTTGCCAGCCTCTTTGAGACTCATTCCCCTCGTCCACTGAGGAGTGAGCACAGCTCCACCTTCACCACCGCACGGCGCGTCCGGCCAGGCAACCTCGTGCCCTCACCCACCAGCAGGGGTGGGGAGGGTATACTGGGCTGCTTCGCTGATATGGGCATGTTTGCCATGAACTGCGAGGACCCTGCAAACAGAAGCCCAGCCAGAGCACCGGGAGCCTGATCCGGGGCTGCACCAGCAGGGACCATCACCGAGGACGTGGCACCTTGTGCCTGGATGAACTTTATCCTCAAGGCCACCAGGGAGCCCCTGGGGAATCCAGAGCAGGAATGAGACGGGATCCGATTATTGGGCAAGAGAAAAGCTTTCAAGATAGGGGGACAATGGCCTGGAAGGTGGCTGAGACGGAGGAAGGGAGACCAGTTAGGAGGCCGTGGCAGCCACTGGGGGAGGAGGTGGTCTCTCAGGGACCTGCCGGAGGACAGAGCAGCCACAGACTGCCGGCTGCACCCACCGCATTCAGCAGAGAAGCATGCAGCAAGAGCCGTTTGGATTATTGTTCCCACATGACTTTGGAGAACCTAAGATCTCTGTCTGCTGGGCTAACTCTCCTGTCAGGCAATGACGGGGATGGTAGTGGGGGTCCAGTGGCGGGTGAGTTTCCCAGAGAGGGTGCGGAACTGGAACAGAGGGGATTCCTGGGCAGCCTGCCCTTAGGGACGGGGTGCAGCCAGGCACCGGCCGAGGAGACCAGGGCGCACTCAGAGCTGTGTGAGCAGGACCAGGAGAATGAGAGGTCACGGGGGGTCAACTGCAGAGGTGACACCAGAAAATATGTTTAAAAACGTTTTATGGTCAGCCGAGGACTTCCAGACAAGATGGAGGTGTAGGTAGACACACTGTGCCTCCTTGCACAACCAAAAGGACAAGAACAAATTTAAAAACAAAACAACAGAACTGCTAGAAAAATCGATCTGTATGGAAGTCTAATAGCCAAGGAGTTAAAGAAAAAACACTCACCCAGACTGGTGGGAGGGCAGAGATGGCAGCTGGGCGGAGAGGACTCACGGCAAGGTGGTGGCTGGAGGACTGAGCAGTCCCACAGTCACGTGTGGATAAACTGGGAGGAACAATTGGGAAGCAAGACAGACTCACAACCCAGTGTTCCAGCGTGGGGAAATAAAGCCTCAAAACTGAGTGAAAACACCTGTGGGGATTGAGGCAGCAGGAGAAACTCCCAGCCTCACAGGAGAGTTCATTGGAGAGACCCACAGGGTTCTAGAATGTACACAAACTACCCACCCAGGAATCAGCACCAGAAGGGCCCAGTTTGCTTGTGGGGAGCGGAGGAAGTGACTGAAGCCTGGCAGAGAGCTGAGCAAGTGCCATTGTTCTCTCTCAGGCCCCTCCTCCACATATAGCGTCACAACGCAGTGACGTGTTTGCCCCGCCCTGGTGACCACCTAAGGCTCCGCCCCTTATATGTAACAGATGTGCTGAAACAAAAAAATGGTTCAAATGAAAGAGCAGATCAAAGCTCCAGAAAAAATACAACTAAGGGAAAAAGAGATAGCCAACCTATCAGGTGCACAGTTCAAAACACTGGTAATCGGGATGCTCACAGAATTGGTTGAATATGGTCACAAAATAGAGGAAAGAGTGAAGGCTATGAAAAGTGAAATAAAGGAAAACGTACAGGGAACCAACAATGAAGGGAAGGAAACTGGGACTCAAATCAATGGTTTGGAGCAGAAGGAAGAAATAAACATTCAGCCAGAACAGAATGAAGAAACAAGAATTCAAAAAAATGAGGAGAGGCTTAGGAACCTCCAGGACATCTTTAAACGTTCCACTGTCCAAATCATAGGGGTGCCAGAAGGAGAAGAGGAAGACCAAGAAATCAAAAACTTATTTGAAAAAATAATGAAGGAGAACATCCCCAATCTGGCAAAAGAAATAGACTTCCAGGAAGTCCAGGAAGCTTACAGAGTCCCAAAGAAGCTGGACCCAAGGAGGAACACACCAAGGCACATCATAATTACATTACCCAAGATTAAACATAAGGAGAGAATCTTAAAAGCAGCAAGACAAAAGGAGACAGTTACCTACAAAGGAGTTCCCATAAGACTACCAGCTGATTTCTTAAAAGAAACCTTATAGGCAAGAAGGGGCTGGAAAGAAGTATTCCAAGTCATGAAAAGCAAACCTACATCCAAGATGACTCTATCCAGCAAAGCTTTCATTTAGAATGGAAGGGCAGATAAAGTGCTTCCCAGATAAGGTCAAGTTAAAGGAGTTCATCATCACCAAGCCCTTATTACATGAAATGTTAAAGAGACTTATCTAAGAAAAAGAAGATGGTCAAAAAAATGAATAGTAAAATGACAACAAACTCACAACTATCAACAACCAAACCTAAAAAAAAACAAAAAACAAACTAAGCAAACAACTAGAATAAGAACAGAATCACAGAAATGGAGATCACATGGAGGGTTATCAGTGGGGAGGTGGGAGCAGGGGAGAAAAGGGGAAAGAGGTACAGGGAATCAGAAGCAGAAATGGTAGGTAGAAGATAGACAGGGGGAGGTTAAGGATAGTATAGGAAAAGGAGAAGCCAAAGAACTTATATGTATGACCCACGGGCATGAACTAAGCGGGGGGGTGTGCAGGGTGGAGGGGAATAAAGGGGGGAAATGGGACAACTGTAATAGCATAATCAATAAAATATATTTAAAAGGAAAAAATTTGTCAGCTGAAAAAAAAACACATTTTTTCTGATTATAAAAGTATTTTGCATTTAATTTAAAAAAGAGAAAAGTGTAAGAAAGCAGAACCAGTGAAGCAACTGCGGTTCACACATGGCTTTTAACCATATGAATGGATATCTACATGTTTTACATAAACACATGACACATATACAATATCTCCATACGTATGAAATACAGTCGCAGTTGCAAACGTATGACAGACATTATTTTGAATTCTGTATTTTTGGGGGTGGGGCATAACAAGTTCTTCAGAAACGCGCAGCACCATTCTTGGCCAAACAGCACATCAGGCGTGCCCTGTTTCTCTGTCACAAACACTGCATGGGTGAGTGACACGCAGCGCTGTCCCCTCCTGGGGCTGAGGGACCGGCCTCCGCAGGGACTAGGATAACGGGCTACAAGGGGAACTGGGGGCCAGGGCGGGATGGGAGGCAGGGGCCCTGGCTGAACCCTTCCCCACTCCCTGGACCTGGCAGGGAGCGCCTGTCTTCACAGCCCACCCATCTTTATCATTAAGAAACATCGCTCATGCAAAAGGACAGAAATAGCATCTCTTTTTGTCGTCTAGAAGCTCTTGTAATGCTAAAACCCACCAAGCCGCAGAAGGCCATCTCCCTGTGTCTAAGCCCTTAACCAGTTTCCTGCTATTAAGCAATCTGGCGGCTGGGCTCCCAGCAGCCTGTCACAGCTGGCCCGTGGGTACCAGGCCAGGCGGGAGGGACAGCAGAAGGGATAGGGGCAGGGATAACCACCCTGGGTCTGCTTCCTACAGGGCTGCGGTGGCAATGCGCGCAGGCAGGAAATCATCCCCGCGGAGTTCGGCGCCTTCCCAGGGAGCCCGTGGCTAAGACACAGCCCTCTCCCTGGCTGGAGGCGGAGGCTGACTCACTGCAGTGTGTTTGTGGCAGAACCATCGGTTGTCGCTTGCTCAGCTCAGAGGGCTAAGGCCCGTGATAAACACCCAAACCTCAGCGTGGCAGAGCTGGAGGCCTCTGCGCTGGAGGCTCAGAGACGGGAAGTAACTTTTGCAAGGCCACACAGCAGGGTACCACCCGGATCTTCTCCGCCTGTTATCTAGCTCCTGTGCATCTCTGTCTCTTGTCAGAATGGAATGTTCGTTACTAGATTTTATTCTCAAAAGAATCCTGTGAAACAGGCAGAGCTGGGAAAACGGTGTGACGTCCCATGGGTGATGATGAGGGTGAGGATGAAGATAATATGGTCTGAGTAACCTCGGAGTGGGCGTTTGCTAAGGCCTTCCTCTGTGCCAGGGTCTCTGCCGGAGACTTTCTATTCATGGTCTCATTTAATTCTTGCAATAACCAAAACTTCTACAGATGAGGGGACAGATCCAAAGTGGCTAGAATACTCACGGCCACCATTTAGATGACGATCTCAGATCGCCCAGGAAGTGTGGGACCAAGCTGCCCCCTGGGTGTGCCTCAGAGCCCCCCGGGCAGAGAGGGCTGCGGGTTTCCTTCCTCCCTCCTGCCACCCACAATTTCCAAGCGGAAGCCTGCTGAGTGGCTCATTCTTCCTTTCACCGAAAGGAGAATGGAGGGGATGTCCTGAGCTCCCAGCTCCAGCCCTGAGACAGCGTGTGCCCTCCCACCACTCTCCCAGTGTCGCTGGGGAGCCCTCCGCAAGAGCGCTCTTCCTGCTGGTCCTCCCCCACACCGCCACCTGCAGCTCCCCTGAAAACTCACGGGGGAGGAAAGGCTGACCTGGATCTGGGGCGCTGGCCCAGGGGGAGCCTTCTCTGAGCTCCCACAGCCCCGCCCCACAACTGGCTACTGACCGTGAACATGCCCCTCCCTGGGCCTCAGTTTCCCCAGGGCGAGTCCCTGCTGATCTTCTCAGCCCTGCAGAAATGGCCAGCAGGATGGCTCCCCAGGTCCTAGCCTGGCCCCCTGCCAGCAGGCCCCCACCCCCCGCTCCTGGACCCACGTCACAGAACTCTGTCCGCCCCCCCACTCGCTGGCCAAGTGTGGCCTCTTCTGCCCGGGCTGCCCTTCACCCCCAGGCTCCCACCCGGAAATGCCAGTTTGTGAGTTGATGGCCTGGCTACCCAGTTCCAGAGGGACAAGATCTTGGTGATGGCCTCTGCACCCGGTCAGATCAGTTACCCCCTCTGCTGTCCCTGTGCGTTCGTGGTTTCCTCCTCGGTGGTCATGCGAGTCTGCCTCTCTGTCTCCTCATCGAGGCCAGAACCTTCCCGGGGTAGATGCGCACCTGCTTTTATTCCTGGTGGCCAGCCCGTGCTGAAGGGGGTCTTGAAGGTGACTCTTTCCCCCACCCCGCCCCCTGTATGTATAATCTTTCTAGAGGTATGAGAAAGAGTTTGAAAAGCCTGCTCACCACCCTGGCGCCAGCAGAGCATCAGGGGATGGGGAAGAGGGGGAGGGGCCAGGGTGGCGGGAAGGCTGAGGAGCAGGGTGGCTGGGCATTCTGGCGGAGCAAGCCCACGGAGGCCCATGGAGCCCTGCTGGGAGTCCCCGGAAGTCCGTGCAGGACCACCCGCTGCCCCAGGACGAAGGCCTGAACCATGTTAGTGGGTGGTGAGGAAAAGGCCGGCGGAGTGGACCAGCCAGGCTACAGCCACTAAGGTGACAGGCTGGACTCTCCAGATGTCCCCATGTTCACCTCCTTTCCTTTGGGAGCACACCAGATCTGCTGCTCCTGGGTCCTAGCACCCACTGCAGACCCGCCCAAGGCTCCCTCTCCCCCCTCTGGAGGTGCCACCTGTGTCTTGAGTGACACACGGCCCCCTGGCCGGTTTCATGCCTTGCTGTCACCATCCTGAGATTTGTAATAACTTTTGTGCAAGGGTCCTCGTTTTTTCATTCTGCACTGGGCTCCAAACTGTGCAGTGTGAGCACCGCCCCTGTGTTTTTATTAAGGTAAAATTCTTGTACACAAACTCACCATTTCAATGGTGTTATAATATACACTTCAGTGGCGCTTAGTACAAAATTCACGAGGCTATGGCACCATTATCACTGTCTAGTTCTAGAACACTCGTCACCCCGGAGAGAAACCCCTCTCCATTAAGTGTTCACCTGTTTCTCCACCCCCTCAAGCCCCTGATAAGGAGCCAGTTATTTTCTGTCTGTATGGCTTTGCCCGTTTTGGACATTTCGTATAAATGGGATCATCTGTGTTGTGTTGTGCCTGCTTTTTCTTCACTTACGTTTTTCAAGGTGCATCCACACGGTAGCTTGTATCAGAACTTCACTCCTTCTCACAGCTGGATAGCATTCTGTCGTGTGGATGGGCCACACTGCGTGAATCCACATGTCTGTTCACGTACATTTGGGTTGTTTTTCCTTGATGCTGTTGTGACTAATACTGCTGCGAAGATTCGTGTGCAAGTTCTGTTGGACGCGCCCTTTCGTTTCCCTTTGAAATTCACCCGGCGCGGAGTGGCCGCGTCACACGGTAACTCTCTGCGTAACTTTCTGAGGAGCTTCCAGATGGTTCTGCACAGCAGCCGCCCCATTTCCCACCCCCACCAGCAGCACACGAGGGTTCTGATTTCCCCACATCCTCGTCAACACTTCCTTTCTGTTGTTGTGATCACAGCCGTCCCAGTGGGTGTGAAGCGCTATCTCCTCTCGGCTTTGATCTGCATCTCCCTGATGCCCGATGGTGTGGAGCGTCTTTTCACGTGCTCACTGGCCCTTTCTGCGTCTTCTTTGGAGAAATGTCTCGCAGATCCCTTGCTGCTGTGTCCACAGGCTGTTCGTCTTTCGCTGTTGACTTGTGCCTCCTGATTTGGGGCCCCGTGGAGGTTCTGCCTCCCTCCCCACTAACCAGATGCTCACCACAGCACCCCCTTTCTTAGCCAGCAGGAGCGAGTCTTCTCTTTTCAAAGAAAGCGCAGAAGTGAACTTTCTACCATTTCCTCCTCCCCCCCAATCCCTTCCAGGGGCGCCGTCTCTCCTGCGGGGCCCTTGCGTAGGCTTCACCCTCCCCGCCCAGCTCCGTCCTTCGGGCAGCGCTCTCCTGACTCACGGGACGTTTGGGGCTATTTTTAAATGTATCCATTTAACTTTAGACAGTTAACACAGTTCTGAGACTTCCTCCTTTCCTTCCTCTCGGGGAGGAAAGAGCCATTTGCTCCCTGAGCCACGGATTCACTAAGAAATTCATCCGTGAGGGGCTGTCCGGGGCCGTTCGCATCCGCGGCAGAGCCACCAGAAGCAGGGAGCGGCTCCCTTACTTCCTACGCCCAGCACAACGCGTGTCGTAGCCTGACGATTCCCAGCATTTGCACAAACGAACGCAGTGCCGGTTTGGGGTCCAAGTAGCGTCCTCTTCCTGGCCAACGCGGAGAGTTTGTGATTTCTCCCGTCAGTCTCACAGGCCGGCTTTGGATGGGACCGTGACCGGCCGCAGAGCCCCTGCCGGTTCCGACGTGAACCGTCTCTGCGCCGGACTAGACTGCCCCAGGGCCAGGTGCGCCCTGGCCCCTGGGGGGGGGGGGTGGGCACAGAGCGAGCCCGAGAACCGAGGGATGAAGAGTGGAAGGTGGGCTTTCTGGAAGCTGCAGGTTTTGAGGGGTGGGGGCAGGGCAGCCTTCCCTAGGTGCCTCTGAAGTCACCTCTCATGGGCTGGTCCCCGTTTCGCAGCTGCGTGGGACCAGTCCTTGGAATAGATTTCCTGCGGGTCCTGCACTGGACTGAAGTGAACTTCAATTGAGTTAAAATATCTAAATGGATACTCCAGGGACGTTACATGCATCCTTCCGGGCCCCCAGGACGAGAGGGTGGAGTGACAGAGGGTACTGCGAAAAGGCCGAATGTTCGGAGACCCCATTTCTTTGCGGAACCCCAGCTTCTTTCCTGCTCCGTGCACAAAGTCTCCCAGCCTCGATGGGCACGGGCATCCTGTCCCTCGTTCGTCTCGTCACTGCACGCCACCCCAATCTGGATGAAGAAGCCGAGGCCCCGGGAGATTAAAGGACTCGGCCAAGGTCTCTCAGCTAACTAAGCACAGAACCAGTGTTCAAACCCGCACTTCTCGGACTCAGAGTCCGTCCCGTTCCCATGACGCCACGCCACAGGCAGCAGCCGGGGGCCGCGTACCCAGGCACAATGAAAGGTGGCGCAGGAAAGCCTGGCTGCTCCTGCCTCACCCGTCCATCCCTCGGCAGTTTTACCAGAGGGTGGAGTGCGCCCTCCTGAAGGGCCACACTCGCTCTGAGAATAACCAGGTTTTAAAGGAGCCCGGCAATGTGCCCGTTGGTTTTCTCACGGTGGCTTTAACATACCGTTCACTTATATGCAAACTCTGGGTACAAGGGATGAGCCCCCGTGGGCACCCGCTCCTCTGCCCAGCGCGGGGTCGTTTGCTGGCTGCGGTCTGCCCTGGCCCAGAGCTCTGCCACCCACGATGCTGTCCCCACGGGAGGGGTCTGTCCTCAGAGGGCACTGGGAGGGTGGGGATAGTCTTCCGTGGGCTTCTGCCCGAGCTGTGGGGAGCGTATTCTAAGGCTTTTGCCCTCAGGACATCTTGCCCACGGCCCTGAGCTCCTTCCCCAAGCCTGCTGGTCACCAGGTCATGAATCCCCCAGACTCTGAGTGATTGTCTCCCTTCCAGCGCTGAGGAAGCCCCCTTTTGCCTCTTCCCCATCACAGGGGACCTGGGCTTGCTTCCTCCAGGGTCCCTTGCCTATTACTTTCAGGCAGTTAGAGCTGGGTTTTTCTAAAATTCCACCTGGCTTCCTAAATCAGTGTCTGCCATGTGAGAGCTGTATCGGCAAGCTGTCTTTTTGTTGTAGTTGCTGGAAACCCGACTGGAGGCAGCTCAGAGGAAAGTGAGGTTGTGCCATGAGATTCGGGCGTCGCGACGGCCAGGGAAGGGCACCGCAGACACTGGGGGCCTCCAGGATCCTCTCTCGGCTCTGACGCCCCTTTCCCCCTAACAGCCCGCCGACTCCCCCTACAGAGCAACATGGCACAGCGTCCCCGGCTCCCGTTGGCTCTGCTTGGGTCTGTTAAAGGATCGGTATTTGTTTAAGCGTAAAATTGCAACTCTCGTAGAAATATAAAATGGGCACAAGCCAAAGATTCTTATTTAGCTAATGAATTAATGTGAGATCCAAGTTTAAAGGAGAACCCCAAGGAAACCCGGATGCTGGGATGAATCGGCTCACAGGTGTGAGACGACTCCTTCCAAAGGGGTGGTAACCAATCCCGCTTTAACGGGACAGAATTATTTGCATTTCCACAAAGAGCAATCATTTGCATCATGATCAGCTCTCCACAGTTAACTTTGTGATTTGAAAAGCTGACTGGAAATCGAAGAAAACAAAGGGCAGACCCTTGCAGCCGCAGGGCAGATCCACTGGGTGATGCGCAGCAGCTCAGTAAAAGGACATCCATCATCATCTGATCATTTTCACCCCCTTCAGCGGTTCACAATGTTTTTTGGCAGGTCACATGCCTTGGGACCAGTTGGTGGTGGTCCGAGGGCAGAGTGTGTGAGTGGTCCAGCTTGGGACAGGTACATCCCTATGGCCCCTGATCTGTCCAGGGGGCCCGTCTGAGGGTATCGGGGTCTTTCCCAGATATGATGAAATAGTCGTCATGGTGCTGACACCTTCGTCTTGTCTCCTAGACCAGTTTTCTAGCAATTCCTTCCTTCCTTCCTTCCTTCCTTCCTTCCTTCCTTCCTTCCTTCCTTCCTTCCTTCCTTCCTTCCTTCCTTCCGTCCAGAGGGAGAGAAACATTAATGTGTGGTTGTCTCTCATGCACCCCCTACTGGGGACCTGGCCTGCAACCCAGGCATGTGCCCTGACTGGGAATCTAACCAGCGACACTTTGGTTTGTAGGCCAACGCTCAGTCCACTGAGCCACACCAGCCAGGGTGGAATTTCTAAAGTCTGCACGCCACTGATTGTGCACAGTCGTTCCCCTGCTCAACATAGGCTCACATGGACAGTACGAGGCAGGCTCTGCCTGTTGCTGAGTGTTTGTCTACAAGCCTCATGCACAGACACCTACCACAAACATCATGGCTCACTAAGCGTTCCTTCTAGTGGGGAAGACAGACGACACACAGTCAAACACACACGTAATATTACTATTTCCAGCAGAGTCCTAAGAAGAAAAGGGGTCAGGTCCTTGGACCAAAGGTGAGGGACAGGGTAGGGTGGGCCACCCAGGGTGATACCTCGGACATGAGGGGGGCCAGCCCTACGGAGCCCACGGTCTCCCTCACGTCCTAGGGTTGGGCCCCCTGAGGCTGCAAGGGGGGGTGTTTGGTGACCAAATGGAGCAGCTTGGACCGGGGCCCTGAAAGGCATTAGAAAGACACAGCGCGAGTCCCTCGCCTCAGAAGGGGGACCTCCGGAACGTGCTGCTATCGGTCCCTTCAAATGAGCACGGAGTTCAATACAGCTGCTATCCCCTGGACAGTTAGCTGTCCCCTTGCTCCTTAATAACACTTTCACGATCTAACCCTGATCCATTCCCGGTGTGCTTTCCCCACCTCCACCATGTCTAATTATCGCCTTCTCTGGAAGACAGGAGGGAGAAGTCATCAGGCAGCGGGTGCTGGCGGATCCCGCAGTTCCGTCCCAGGGGGGGACGACTGCCCGCTGTGCTTGGAGGGCTGGGTGGGGAGGGCGACACCTCGGACCCTCCGCCGAGGAGAAAAATAGGCACGAAGGAGTCCCATCCACACAAGGCCACCGACCACCTGGGAGCTCAGGGTTGGGGCGGGGCCTCAGGGAAGGGGGCGGGGCCTCAGGGAGGGGGGAGCGGCGTTTTGGGTGGGAGGATCCGCGCTGCCCCATTCACCTTCATCTCTAAGTGACGCCACCACGCTTCCAGACCTTGGTCACCAGGATTTGTGAACTGGATCCTTCAGGGGCTGGGTCCTGGCTTCCTGGCTCCCGAGATGGTCCATGAGGCCCAGGGATGAGCAGATTCGTCACCGGTCTCATCCACCAGTCGGAGGGGTTCCCCTGGACTCCAGCAGGAGCCCCCGGTGGCCCTCTGCTCCGCTCTGGCCGCTGGAGGGGGCTGCCGGCACAAGGGCGACTATAGGGTTGACAGCCCAGAATTCAGACTTGTCCTCAAATGATGACGTCCCCTTCCTACCAACTCGGTCTTTTAACTGTTTGGGGACGTCCTGTGAAGCTAGAGCACGAATTCTCAGCCCAGTGACATTCCCACCCAAGACGACCGAAGCTGGTTCTTGGTGAAAACTGTTCACTCCTTTCACGCACAGAGCAGGGACAGGTACTCGGTGCCTCTGGGGGTGCAAACAGGGAATCAAAGTGCAAAGGCCCTTCAGGGGCGGCCACGAAGACTCTCCTGGGAAATGCTGGGCCCGGGGAGGGCGTGAACGCCGCAAGGGCTCGTGAGAAGACACGGTTCCTTCTATCCGATCGGTCCCAGGGGCCGGGAGTAGGGGCGTGAGTGCAGTACAGGGAGAGCGAAGGGGACAGAAAATGCCGACGCACTGAAGCAGGCGCCCTAGTTTGGGGGAGCAGCGAGGCGGCGGGGACAAGGGACGGGCTGAGAGGAGAATGGAGCACAGAGGGCCGGGTTGGCGGCAGGTCACGCCGTGAAGCATCACTCTGAGTGGGCCGAGAGCCGGTGTGAGCTCTGGCTGCGAGGGGACACGCTCTAAGGCATTCTGGAAGGATCTCCCCCTATGGCAGTGTTGGGAACCTAGAGCCGGGGACAAGGCAGAAGCACGGACACCTGTCAGGAGGCAGGACGGTGGCCCGGCCCAGGGGGGCCTGAGTCTGGACGGACATTGGAAGGCACAGCTGGACCCACGCTCTTTTCCCAAGTGCTGCGGTCCATGTCAGTTCAAGCCGGTGTTAAAGGACTGGCAGACAGAGATGGACCACCAGTGTGTAAACCACGAGGCTTTGGAAACGGTGCCGCGCCGGGCTGGTGTGGGTGCAGCGAGCACATTGCGACTCTGAGTCACACGTCGGGGACGAACAGACACTTCCTGTAACTGCGGAGCGGTGGTGGAGGTTCGTGTGTGGTGCTCAGCCCGTGTGGGCGAGCATTGTGTTCTTAGCGAACCACAGAAAGGCCGCACATGCTCTTCTGGAAATTTCCAGGAGCAGTCGGGAGGAAGAGGTGGACAGTGAGAGTCATCGCCGGGTTTATTCTTCGTGGGTAGGAGTCAGGAGAAATGGTTTCCAATGAATAAAACAGAGAAGCCGAAACGCATGATTGAGGCAACGCGAAACGAAAGCAGGCGGTTTTAAGCTCTGAAATGTTACTAGTAGGTACTGCTTGAAATCGTATTTCCGTGTGCACTTATTGCTTTTTAGCAAAAAGGGATTTTATCATCTCTCTCTGACTCTGCAGCCAGAATTTGAAGAATCCGAGGAGTTCAAAGACACAGAGAGAAACGTTCGGTTTTCCCAGTGCCGAGAGAGACTGCGAACAGAGAGAATGAGTGACGTCCTAAACTGAGAGTTAGCACTCATAATAGCAAGACACCGCTGAAATTGGGCGAATTAAAGATTTCACAGAAAGCTTTAAGCACAGTGTCTGATGCACAGCAAGTCCCAAACAAATGTGCATTATTGATCTTTCTATTGTTATAACACTCTTCTTACAAATGATAATAATATATTGATTACAGTGGGGAAGGGCCTTTAGGTGTGAAGTCATATTGAAATAATAAATTCACATATATTTGTGTACCAGTTCACGAAACATATCAATTCAACGCCAGGAGGTGAGTCCACACCAACAGAACACTACGAGGTCATGAAACATTATTTTGAAAGAGACTGTTCTCCTGTTATGGGAAGATATTAAGTGAAAATGCTGTGCTTCAAAATGGTGCGTTCCACATGATGCCAGATTTGTTAACAGGCTACGCATGTATTAAACGAGTGCTAATAAATATTTATCGGCTGAACAGATGAACTAATGACTATGCATGTGTACACCCCCACATACCGTCCCCCAAATGCTAATGCTGTTCATCACTAGGTAGCGGGGTGTGGAGCAGTTTCTACTTTCTTCCTTTTTCATCTTTGCATTTTCTAGACAATCCACAACAATTTGTGTTACCTTTGTGTACGAAGTCAACAAACAAACTGGAGAAAGGAACAGTAGGAAGTCATTTAAAGGTCCATCAGAAACTCTAAAAAGTTGTTCACATCACGACTTGTCATTTAATGCAGTGTTTGGGCAGAAAATGCATCATGGTCAGAGGACGGTAGCTCCATGCTAAATGACCTTTATTTTTTTAATATTTTATTTCTTTCTTTATTTATTTATTTGAGAGAGAAAGAGGGAGAGAAACCTCAATCGGTGACCTCTCCCAGGCCCCCAGCCAGAGACCTGGCTTGCAACCCAGGCATGTGCCCTGACCGGGAATTGAACCTGTGACCTTTCAGCGCACAGGCTGGTGCTCAACCCACTGAGCCACACCAGCCAGGGCTAAATGAGCTTCGGGAGAGGGGTTTGGGGCCAGGAGCCCCACTTCCTCTTCACCTTTCCCACGTTACAAGTACAGAATTATTGACCGGTGCCTGGGAGGAAATAACCAAGCTCAGAAGGGTTGGCCTCCAAACCCAAGATCGATGGTGAAGTAATGCACTTGGGGAGGGGCCCGAACTCCAGCCCAGCCTTTCTCTCCCCCGAATGAGGCCGAGAGCCTGGCACCCGACATTTCTGGGTTAGGTTTATCCACTTGGACATATCTGATCCTCACTCCAGGTTGAGGGAAGTTCTCTAAAACACTGAATGTGGGCTAAGGAATTCCTCTCCTGCAGTTCCCCGAAAAGCTTGAAGTCACTTCACGCTGGTGCTCACAATGACAGCTGCTACCAAATGGGTCGCCTGCTGGCCCAAAACAGTCACTGTTTTCGTGACGAACTATTAATATTTATCTTTTGAAAAGTTGGGGTTTCAATTTTTGTTCTTGTCATGGTATTACAACGCAGGTCATTTCGACACAGAAGCTGCTCTTCGAATGGTTTAGAACTTTCCTAAAAAGGAACCATACTATTTAAAAAAATTTTTTTTTCCTAAAAACAAAGGGGTTATCAATTGTCTCCACAGGCAGGCAGGACAGGGGGGAGGGAAGCAAGAGACATTTCTGGGGGCATCTCTGCCTTTCAAACCCCCGCCCTGCCCGCCGGCCCCACGCCTGTCTCAGCCTGATTACAGAAGTACTCGGACCGTGAATCCGAGATGCGCTCCTACCTGCGAATTTTCCATAATTTTCAAATAATATCTTTTCTTTTTAATTATCCGGAAATATACAATGGCTTCCAAGGCTGTGTAGACTGCGTGCAATTCTTTCAAAGGGAGAGCTGCAGTGGCAAGAACAGGAAATAAATGTTTGTAAGACATTAAATCGAACTGAAAGCAGAAACAATGGAAGTGGCTTTGGCCAGGAGAAAGGCTGGGGACTGGGAAGCTGGAGGAGACTGTTCTCGGGACTTAGGGAGGTGGCAGGAGATGGTGAAGTAACCCCAAGTCTCCACCGGGAGACGATTTTTGTGCACCACCTGGTTAGCCCCTGCACGGCTCCGTGACACGCTTTCCGGTGGTGGTGCTGCTGCGGGGCCCCTTCACAAACGAGGGCTGGGGAGAACCTCCGCTCTCTCATCCGAGGGAAACTCCCGGATGGGAAAGTCACACTCATCTTGCGTTGCGGGCCTCGGCTGTCCAGGGCTCCATTCCCCACACGCTGTCCTCCTGCATCCTGACCCCGCTGACGGGAATTTAAACCCTCTCCCCCCAGACTCTGGCTCGTTTCCTCTGAGGGTGGGGGAAAGCTGTCTCGAGCGTATGTCCGTGATAGGGTCTCTCCTATTAAGTCAGCCAGGCAACCGCTCGGCTCGCTGCCCCCGGCACCAAGGAGCGGGCCAGAGTCACACACAGTAACTCTGCTCTTCACTCAGCTTTTACTGAATCAGGTTCACTCAGCGTAGGACAGCAACACACATTCGTGCCCTACTCACACTGTAACGGTCTAAGAGGAATATCACACACACACACACACACACACACACACACACACACAGACACAGACACACATGCAGAGCAATCCGCTATCACACACACACACACACACACAGACACACACACACAGAGCAATCCGCGGGGGACAGTGAACCCGGGTCCCAGAGTCTCAGTCTGTGGGTCCGGGAGACAGCACGGTGGGCAAGGGAGTTGTCAGCATCTTGCAAGGAAGGGTCTCCGGAGCCAGGTGGGCAGCAGGCGGATGGCACCCTCAGTCCAGCAGGCAGAGCCTCCGGCGGCCGATGCCAAGGGAGACGAGCGTGGCGTGGAGCAGCCCTCCGGGGCGTGGAGCTCGGCCGTCTCAGCAGTGGCCTGGGACCTGTCTCAGTTATACCTTGAGAGTGGTAGGTTCCACCTTCTGTGTCTTTTCGATAAATGTCTTGACACCCCTGAAGGCAAGTGGGGACTTTCCCCTGGAGCCCATCTGTGGGTGGCCCCGCTCTGCAGGCTCGGCTGTTCTGACCACGTGGGCAGATACCTTGGGTGTGTCCCCTTGCCAGATGGGTCATCTGCTCGCTGGTCACCCTTCCTCGGAGAGGAAAGAGAAGAGGGCGGGACAGCTGCGCCCAGGCAGGCCCACCTGCGCCGTGAGGGAGTGCCCGGGAGAAGGAAGGTGGTGGGCCGACCGAGGGACCAGGGAGCTGAGAGTCTCGGCAGGAACTGAATTCCTCGGTCCACCACGGAGCCCATGCCAGTGTGGGAAAGACGTGATGGTGGGGCGGAGGGCCTAGCAGAGAGAGATGAGACCTGCGAGGGGTCAAGTGCAGGTGCCACAGGCGTGAGGGAGAGAGGGATCGGGAAGGTTAGGGTGGACACCGGGCGTCAGGGTGTCCAGGACGGTGTGTATCCAGGTGAGTGGTGGAGCCCCCCGCTAGCGGGACCCTGTCACTAGGAACCACGGAGTGAGGGACAAAGATAACCCAGCAGCCCTGTGGCTGGCCCTGAGTCAGTCAGAGACTCCATTATTCATTCCAGATTTGTTTTCCAGCTCTGCCGATTTATTTAAAGGGCCCTCCTACAAAGGTTCTTCTCTAAATCACCTGTTTCAGTTCTCCCTGCCCTCAGCCTTTGGAATACCTTAAGGAGGTTCATTCCTTTTTTGGGCAAAACAATTACTGTGCAAACAGACTCATTTTCTCCTGCCAGTTACCTTGAAGTTATCACTTGCGCTTAAATAGAATCGGAACTAAAAATAGGTGTGCTGAAGTGGGCTTCCACCTGTCTCATCTTGCTTCCTGACCCCTGCGGCCCTGTGCTCTCCGAGCAACGGGAAGCCTGGAGCAGACACGCAGACACACCCCCAGCAACCGGGGGCCCAGTGAGGGAACGGACCTCGGTGGGGGCAGGCGCTTTCATCTTCCGGCCTCCCGTCTCCCCTTTATTTTCCAGCAATCGAGGGAACAGAAGCAGAAGAAACGCCGAACTGCTTTTTTGGGCTGTGGCTCTGAAGGAAGAAGGATGTGAAAGGCGGTCGGCCCATACGATGGAGACGTGGGCAGGGTGTGCTGCCTTTTTAAATGCCAAGGTTTTTGTTGCATAAGCACCGAGCCGGAATGGAAAGGTCAGAGCTGACGGGCTAAACTCAGACTCAGAAAAGCAGCTTGCATTTCCTCTTCTCCCCGCCACCTCCCTCCCGAGTGGCAGCTGCTAGCGTCACCCGAGCTTTCGACGTAGCGAGGAGGGGCCCGGGAGCACAAGCCAAAACATAAAAAATAAACCGGCTTCAGGAAGTGCTCAGTCTAATGTAATAGCTGCTTAATGTCTTCCTTAAACATAAAACGGTTTGCGGCAAGCAGAATCCTATTTTTTATTACGGAAAGTCTTCGTTGGAAAAGAGCCGGAGAGGGTACCACGTCCCTGCAGGCCTCAGGCTCCTTCTCTTCTCCTCACGATGAAATCGAGGGACTCGTCAGCCCTGATGCGGGGTCAGCCCGGACACGGGGTCAGCCTGGACACCGGGCCAGACCAGCCTCTGTCCTCGGGGATCTGGAAGCGCCAGACTAGTACCAACAGGTCGCCCGCGGTGGTGTCGGCTCCGTTCACCACACGCCCACCAGGGGCCAGGTGGGCGTGGTGCTGGTTGCGGGGATGCTGAGGCCGAAATAGCAGAGGCTCTGCCTCCCTGGATCCCCTGCAGCCTGGGAGAGACGGGCAGTCAGATGACCTCCGTGCAAGGAGGCCAGGCCCTGATGGCAGGACGGAGGTGGTCCGGGACAACCCAGAGAACGAGCACGAGGCCAGGAGATGGGCCCCTGCCAGTCTCGCTGGCTGGGTTTCGGCTTCCAGCCCGAGGCCGCCTCTTCTGTCCTCGGCACGCCCGGAGTCCCTGCGTGCAGGTGCCTGACAGATGTAGCCGACCGTCCGCCGCAGGTGGCGCGGCCCTGCTCTCGGCACCCGTGGCCTCAGCCCAGCTGCACCCCAGAACCCCCTGGGGAGCGCTCAAACTGTGCTACAAGGGATGCATGTCAAACCAACGAACTCAGAAGCCCCAGGGATGGTACCCGGGCAGCAAGGGATTCTAACAAATACAGGTGGTTCCAGTGGGTGGCCAAGCCTGGGGGCTCCTGTTTGCACCGCACCCTTCCGACCGACCCACCGGTCTGCCCCCAGCGCCTTGTCTTGGGTTTTCCTGCCGACTTCTACCCCGCCTGAGAAGTCACATCCATTACCAGGTCCCTGGCTTCCCAGCCTGGCCCGTCCCCAAGCTGGCAGCTCCCAGCACCCGACTGACAGCTGGAGGCATTCAGCAAACGAGTCACACTTGTCAAGGGTGGTGGAAGGAAGCTTGTATCGCTGGTGCCTCGTATGGGTTTCAAGAGTCTGTCGAGTCGATTTGCTTCGAGTCCTTGTGGAGATGAGACACAGGGAGGAAACCCACGAGGGCAAACAGATCTGCTGTGTCGACAGCACCCTCCACGCGCTCCTCGTCGGCGCCCGAGAGTGCACTGGAGTCTTTGCCGGCTCTGGGAGCTCAGAGCTCCAGCGACACCCTCCGCCTCGAGGGCCACGAGGCACCCTGCTCCGGGCATGTTCAGTTGTCACTGTGGCCCCACAGTGCGTGTGAAAAAACTGAAGCCCAGACATAATAGAATGTGTAAGTTCATCCAGGTGACAAACGGAGAAACCAAGATTCAAGCCCAGACATGACACCAAAACTCGAGTTCTTCCCGTAGTAGAAGCCCGTGGTCACCACTGAAGTTCAAATGGAACAAATGACCTGGCCCTCAGGCCAGAGAGGAGGCCATGGACACTCCTGGTTCTGGCAACCCCTGCCTGTGCCTCAGATGGACCCTGGCTGGGAGGGACAGCTGGCCTTTCACACGGACAGCAGCACCAGGGTGTCCGGTCCCCCAGGCCGCCCTGAGGTTCAATCATCTGGGCCGAGCTGGGGGTTTGGGGTTTTCCCCTAGTCTCCTGTGGGCCTGGACAGACGGGCCTGCTGGCCAGACCCGGACACAGGGCTCGGCGTCCAGCGGGCATGGGACCTTTCCAGCAGGGATGTCTGGGGCGCCTCCCTCCTGGTCTCTCTGATCAGCTGCCTTAGTTTCCGGTTTGGAGGTCTCGTTTCCCTGATCTGTGGTTCTCCATCCGATGATAAACCTCCTTGCTTTCTGGTTGGAACGATGTGATTTTTATTTAAGCCAGGACCCATTTAAGGATAAAATAACATGGACTAACACATTCAGAACCTGATTTTCATTTCTCAGCAGAGGCTGGGTGCGCGGACAGCCCGGCGATGAAGTGTGTGTGGTGGTTTCACAGTTGTCATTGGCCTCGTGAGATTTTCCAGGCAGATAAACATTTCGCCAATAAAAGATCAAATTCTAGAACTCTTTGCTCTTGTCTTTGCAGCATAATGCCCCCGACTGAAGAAAAATAACCCCAGGCAACAATGGGGTTTCCAGGCGGGCCCAGGAGAAGGAGTTTGTGGTTCATGGGTGCAAACCTCCCGGA